>OZ024755.1:11384896-11399896 GCA_964016885.1 Eledone cirrhosa
TCCCCTCATCACCTTAATGGAAATTAAATGTATACATTGATTGATGGTGAGGTTCCAGCATCGAACCAGGCCAACCATTAAAACAAAGCCCCCCCCCCCAAAAAAAAAGGGGCAGATTAAAGCAACTGAGGTTAGAGAACATTTGCTCCCCCCCCTCACCCATAGATCTATTTGCTAAAACTTTAGTGAAGGTTTAAAGTATATAGAACAATGTTGAGATTCCAGCATCGATCCATACCGACCTCTAAAACAGAGGTAACAAATATATAATTATGATATAATAAATTTTGACAAAATGTCTTATTTCGCAGCTATATATATATATATATATATATATACATATTATATATATATATATATATATATATATATATATATATATATATATATATATATATTATATATAGTAAAATAACGGAGTAAAGGACTCGCTTATAATCCTGTAATTAAATGAGCTCAAAGGAAAGAGTTTTCCTGGGCACTTTAAAATACAATATATAGAGGGGGAAAACACAGGAGATTGTGTTTTCTTTTACAGGATTTCAAACCAACAGGTTGGTTTCTCATTTTAATTTATACTTTTAATTATAATTAGTTTATATTCTCTTCACGCTGGTGGTTTAAAATCCTGTAAAGGAAATCACACTCTCCCGTGTTTTCCCCCTCTATCTATTATATATATATATAGAGAGAATGAAGCGCCCTGGATATATATTTAGTCAATATATAAAACGGAACGCGGGCCTCAGGTATTACTGTATAACGAGATCTAGTTAGCCCTTGTTAAAATCCGGTACTTTTCCTAGCATGTCTACAAATCCACAGACGTTGGGATATATTAGTCTGGTCGGCGTTGTTGGCAGGATTTTAACTGAGAGACATTGGTACTTTAGCAAAAGAAGAATAGGCAAATTTGTTGTCGGTGGAATTTGAACTAAGATCGCAGCGAGCCGGGACAAATACCGATGGAATTTTAATCTGACGCCTTCAAAGGTTCTCCCAATTCGCCGTATGTTAAAAGAGGAATTCTTAAATTCTTGAGACAGACATTTAATTTAGATATCATTATATTTTCTCGAAGTATTGTGAGATATGTGGTTGGAAATGTTTAAGGAAATCCAGTACAATGCCTGTTAGAAATACAAGAGTGAAAACTAGAGTAAAGTAAGACAAAACAAAACAGTTTATACTTTTAACTTATATTGCATGATAGTTCGTGTTTATAAAACCTTTAAAAAAAAGAAAAGAATGGGGTATGATGGTGATGATAAGCGACGCTTTTTCTGCTTATCTTTTGAAAAGGTAATACAGCCCCGAAATATTTGAAATAAATATAAGGTAAAATAAGTACATTTGTTTTGTTTGTCTTACTTTACCCTTACTCTAGTTTTCATACGTAAATTTTTCTATCTTGCACTATAGCAGCTTTGCCCCCAGACAATCCTAATCATAGTTATTATTTTCCTTATGCATGAAGAGAAATGACATATTTTAAAGTTATTTCCGGTTTTTATTTTTTATTTTTAAAATGCATTTTATCAACGCAAGGAAACGGAATAATAACAACAACAAACTAAATCTCATCTCATCAGAATTTCATCTTGGGGTCAGGATTAACCGACTTGAATACCCTAAAGCATATCTAGTCTGCTTTTTTAATATTTGCACTAGATATATCTCGTTTATACAGACATAAATGAATATGCATTTTCATTATAAAATAAAGTTCCATTTGCGTATGTATGTACGTATGCACGTATGTATGTACGTATGCGCGTATATACGTATGGATTTATGTGTGTATGTGAAAGAAGCGAATTTATTCATGCAAAAGAAATAATTTTTGCTGATATTTCAGTTATGTATTTATATCTTTCGCCTCTTCTGCCACCCTGTCGGCACCCAAATGCATTCTGCCAACCAAAAGAATTTATCTCAAAGCTAGGCTGTATAGCAATAGCTTCCGTTTGAAAGCCTTATCTTCGTACAATGTAACGTAGCGGAAACAATGCGCCAACACTATCAACTCTGTGTAATGTACAACAGAATCACTTCGTTGAAGTTCAGTGCAAAGGATTAACATGGATTTGTCATTCCTAGACGCAACACACACATATACACATATTACATACTTACATACTGCAAGCACATTCTCTGTCAGTGTTGTGTGGTTAAAGAGCTTTTCTTCACAACCTCATTATATCAGGTTCAAGTACCACTGCATGTTCAGAGGATAAGAACATTGTTATTATAGTGAATTAGTTAGTTACCTACTTTTACATTTTAAGTACAAATTCCTCCGAAGATAATTCCGCCCCCTCCCTATCCCACTCCATCCGCCAGGGTCCAACAAAATACACTTAGGACCAGTTAAGTCCCTAGTCGATACAACTAACGACATTTCTCTGCAAAATGTCTTTTCCTCATTCAGAAGTGAGTCGAGAGACCAAACTTTTGTGGACGGGACTATTTTTATTCTTTAATTAAAACCATTAATATGTGACTGGTACTTAATTTATTGCCTCAGGAAGATGAAATACAAAATAAATCATGGTGAGATTCGAACGTAAATATCCATCACTAAATACTGCGACGTGATCTTCCCGACACTCTAATGATTCTACACATCTATCGCAGATAAATAATAATACAAAACCAATAATTGCATAGAAATACAAAAGTACGAAAATATCCTTCTAATCCAAATATAATCCATCTAATCCAAATATAATACTTTCGAACAGCATCTTTTATATATCGTATTTTATTTAAATTGAAATTCAGGGAGAGAAAAAAGCGGAGAACATTGGCTAAAGGAAAACAACTGAAAGCACGTTCAATAATATCGCTAATGGGATTTATAGAAAAGCCATATAATTTTAACAAATACGACAGATAACTCCATCACTTTTATCAATTCTCTTCAGATGTAATAATCAGAGAAATAAACTGTCATACGGTAATTAAATCCAATGAAGATTTACTCTCGAGAAAAGCTATCAGTGAGAGTTCAATGGTGTGCTTACTGTTAAAAGGACCATCGCAGTTGGGACTGGAAAGGGGTATGGTTTGCTATCTGTTTAGAATGAATCATGGAAGGTTTTCATTATAAGCAATATAATTACTGATATAAACTATTACACCGAAAGTGTTGCTATTGTTGTTGTTGCTGTCAGATCTAATCGAGAAGATGTACTTAATCGGCCGAACACACACATATATATATATATATATAATATCAAGTGGTTCAGTAGTTCTGTGGTTTACTGAGGAACGTACTAAGTTCTGTGGTTTACTGAGGAACGTACTATGGCAGAGAATATATATTCTCTGAATATATATATGGCAGAGAATATATATGGCAGAGAATATATATAAGAAACAAATCGAGGTTTCATACGAAGGTGTTTATTGATTAAGCACAGTTACAACTGTTTCGCAGATTGGTTGCTCAGGATCCATGTTATAGACCCGGCCCCAGACCAATGTGCTCATCAGATTTGTTAATCAAGCAAAACCAAAATCCCATCTGATGGCATCCCGTCCCAAACGACCCCACCTCCACACTATGGATATATATATATATATATATATATATATATATATATATATATATAAAGTAATAATAATCAATGCGAAGACTAAAATCCAAAGTGAGCTCGATATATATATATATATATATATATATATATATAGATAGTGGTAGAACACTGGAAGGTAATATCCGTAGTGGTAAACCACTCAGTCCATGGGACGAGTTAGGTAGAAGTGGTTACACAACAGTTAGTTCATTAGCGGATCTCCACCTCGTAATTTACGAGCTGGGGATCCGCTAAGGTGAAACAATTGTTCTCGGTATGGTGAACTAAATGTTGTATAACCATTTATATATATACACACAATGTACAGCTGGGGTTCAAATCTGGGGTTCAAATCTTCACAGCGGCCGTTGGCAACTTCTTTTACTCTCTTTTAAGTGTCTTCACCCTATTTTATAAGCTATCTCTATAGCAATTCTGCGCTTGAATTCTTTCTTTATACTTATACATATTTATTATATATATATATATATATACACGCATTACTTGCTCGGGTTCACTCATGGGTCTCCTTCCGGTTGGTTTTGTTCGGAAATTCTGTTCAACGATCTTTACCGGAGAAATTGTAACCACATAATTGTAGTATGGTTTTTTTTCCCTTTAAATTCTAAAAAAAACGATACATAATTTATCAAATTCAAATTCGAAAAAAATAATAGTAAAGTGTTGAAGATGGCGACGGTGAAGAGAGAGCACAGTGAATTGGTACAAATAGCACAAAGTATTACATCCCAAACTAACATCTTTGCCAATTCGCCGCCTTATACTGTAAGATTTACTACAAAAGTTAACCTAATCATTTAACCATAAGAACACAGAGAAAATAACAAAAACAATAACCAAAAATAACAACAACAGCAACAACAGCACTAAGATGTAGTGATTGTTATTGTTTGTATAAATAATGCTTCTGGCAGAGCTGAAAATGGTTGTAGAATATTCTACCATATGCTTTCAAATGTAATAATACAAACACACACACACCCACACACACACACAGGTGTATACAGGCATATATATATATATATATATATATATATATATATATATATATATATATATACTCACACACACACACACACGGGTGCATACAGGCATATATATATATATATATATATATATACTCACACACACACACACACACACAGGTGCATACAGGCATATATATATATATATATATACTCACACACATACAGGTGCATACAGGCATATATATATACACATTTAAACACACAGTCGCACACAAACAGATACACAGGTTCATAGACAAATACATACTCTCAGACAGACACACACACACATATAGACAGTCACGCACACACACAAGCACCACCACACACACACAAGCACCACTACCACACACACAAGCACCACTACCACACACACAAGCACCACCACACACACACAAGCACCACCACACACACACAAGCACCACCACACACACACACACAAGCACCACTACACACACACAAGCACCACCACACACACACAAGCACCACTACCACACACACATACACAGATAGAAATACGCGTATATAAGAAATATGCCTGCGTGAGAATCCGGAAGTAAATATAACAGCTGTCATGCATTATTATTAGAGTAGTAGTAGTAGCAACAGTAGCAACAGTAGCAACAGTAGTAGTAGTAGTAGTAGCAACAGTAGTAGTAGTTTATTTGGTGGTATTGGTTTTGTTGTGCGTGATGGAGGTGGTGGTACATGTGGTAGTAGTGAAGATGGTGCTCGTAATTATGGTATGGCAGTGTAGTAGTAGTAGTAGTAGTGGTAGAACTAGTGGCAGTAGTAATAGTAGTAGTGGTAGGACTAGTGGCAGTAGTAGTAGCAGTAGTGGCAGTAGTAGTAGTAGTAGTAGTGGCAGTAGTAGTAGTGGTAGTAGTAGTAGTATTAGTAGTAGTAGTGGTAGTGGTAGTGGCAGTAGTAGTAGTTTGTGTAGTGGTAGTAGTAGTAGTGGCAGTAGTAGTAGTAGTTTGTGTAGTGGTAGTAGCAGTCTTAGCTGTCATGATGGAATAGTAGTGTGGTGATTAGTGAGCTTATTAACTGGCTCAGTAATAGTAGTATTAGTAGCAGCAGCAGTAGTAGTAGTAATAGTAGTATTAGCAGCAGCAGTAGTAGTAGTAGTAGTAGTAGTAGATGTTGTTTATTTCTAATTTCGGCACAAGTTCAGTAATTTATTCTTTAAGTAATGGTGTGTGTGTGTTTGTGTGGTGGAGTTCTTGACTACCACCTTACTGTATCAACCCCTGTTAGACACTGACATTGCTGGTGGTGGTGGTAGTAGTAGTAGTAGTAGTAGTAGTAGCAGCATCATCAGCATCAGCATCTGCAGTATCAATAGTAGTAATAGCAGGCGTCTCTAATCTAAGTTCAATGGCAGAGTGGTTTTAACTCCAATAGAAGAGAGATTTAAAACATATGGAAAGGCCTTGAACCGAACATAAGATGTAAATCTACCCCAGGAAAGATTGGCAGAGGCGCAATTTCGGGTTCATTCGTTATATGGTGACACAATGAAACACTGTGATATATTTTTTTTATTGCAGCTATGATGGGATAACGCTTTGAAATCGATCATATCAAACCCAGTACTTATTATCATCGATTTATTTTTGTCGAACCACTAGCTAACGGTTCATAACCCCCACCATAAACACACACCCATAAGTTATCCCCTTGTCTCTCTTCCTTTTTCTTCTTGTCTTTCCTAAATATCTACTCCTCATTCTACTCCTATGTTCCCGCGAAAGACTAGCGTCTGAAACGTTAAGTCTTTTTCCAAATATATCAAGCGTTAACTTACAACATCATCCCTCCTTGCATTGTATTTTTCTTGTGTTGTTTTTCCTTGATGACGTTCATCGTGTGTGTGTGTGTGTGCGCGTGTGCGTGTGCGTGTGCGTGTGCGTGTGCGTGTGTGTGTGTGTGTGTCGAGTGATGCATGGGAAAGAAAAGGTGTGTTGTGGTGGTGGTGGTTCGAGTGTTTGGTTTGGCCGCCCTATGTGATAGTCAAATTGGTCACCCCTTCCTTATCCCTTCTGATACTAAGCCACCCTCAAAATCGCCCCGGGTTCTATATGACAAAACCAGTATTTTAAAGGGTTCATATAAAAACCTTCCAATATAATAATTATTTGTAAGATCTGGTTGTTAAATTATATTACAAATACTATCTTAATGAGGTAATTAAGAATTTTATTAAGTCCTTCCAAATATTTCATTAATTAATCCAAATAGAGTGTATTTAATTAAAAATACGGTAACAAGAAGATTAAAAGTAACATTACATTCGACAACAGCAAAAAACTCGTATTTTAAGTGGCCGCCCTACACGTGCCGGCACCCCCAGCAGGCGCCACTGACTATAACTACTTAGGAAACTAATGATGGTTTCTGATTTAGGGGGAGGGGGTGATTAAATCGACCTCGGTGCATTACTGGTACTTTATTTTATCGATCTCGGCGCGATTTGAACTCAAAACGTAACTATGCCATAAAAGAAGTAGTCTGACGCTCTACCGATACTTCCAATTCACTGCCCCCACCTGGGAAATAAATAATGATTTCTACTACAGTCATAATACCAATCATTTTTGTGGGGAGAGGAAAGTCGAGTAAATCGACTCCAGTGCATTACTGTTGCTTTATTTATTGACCATGTAATGATAAAAGGTAATGCTAACATTGGAACGTAAAATACCGTAATGCATACTGTCCGACGCTCTAACGATCCTGACAAAATAATTGTTTCTACATTTGGCACAAGGCCAGCAATTATCCCTGTGCATTACTGGTACTTTATTTTATCGACCCCGAAAGGATGAAAGGCAAAGTTAACCTGGGCGGGATTTGAACTCAGACTAGAAAGGGACATATCTCTCTGCTGGAAAGCATGGTGTCCGAGACTCTGCCAATCCTGCCAACATAATTAATTGTTTCTACATTTGGCACAAGGCCAGCAAATACCCAGGCACAAGGCCAGCAAATACCCAGTGCATTACTAATACTTTATTTTATCGATCCCGTAAGGATGAAAGGCAAAGTTGACCTCGGCAGGATAATGCAAAGTATTTTGACCGACACTTTAAGACTCTGCCAATGCAGATTATGATGATATGATAATTGTAGAAGAGATTTGGGGAGTGATAGTATTAGTAGTGGTGATGGTTGTGGTAGTAGTGGTGATAGTGGTGATGGTTGTGGTGATAGTGGTGATGGTTGTGGTAGTAGTGGTGATAGTGGTGATGGTTGTGGTGATGGTTATGGTGGTTGTGGTGATGGTTGTGGTGATAGTGGTGATGGTTGTGGTGATAGTGGTGATGGTTGTGGTGATGGTTGTGGTGATAGTGGTGATGGTTGTGGTGATAGTGGTGATGGTTGTGGTGATGGTTGTGGTGATAGTGGTGATGGTTGTGGTGATAGTGGTAATGGTAGTGGTGATAGTGGTGATGGTGGTGATAGTTGTGATGAAGATGACGCTGGAAATCATGATTGATGGTTATATTACAGAGGTTAGTTGTAGTGGTGGTGGTTGAGGGCACTGTTGTGGTGGCGGCGTGTGTGGTGATGGAGGTTACTGTAGTAGTGGCGGCGTTTGTGTGTTGGTGTTTGGGTGGTAGTGTTGGTGTTGGTGTGTGGGTGGTAGTGTTGGTGTTTGTGATGGCGGTGGTAATGTTGGTGAGGGCAGTAGCCGTGGTAGTTATGACAGTAACAATGATAATAGTGGCGGTAGTAGTGGTGGTGGGGATACTAGTGGTGGTGGTGGTGGGATAGTGGTGGTGGTGGTGGCAGGGGTAACAGCGGCAGTGGTAGTTGTGGTGAGGTATAACGTGGATAGTATTAGTAGTAGTAGTACTGGTGGCGGTGGTGGTGGTTGTGATGGGGGAATGTTGTGATAATGTTGATGGTAGTTGTAGTGGTGATGGTGGTGATGGTGGTGATGATACTGGTGAGGGCGTGGTGCTGTTCAGAATATATAAGTGGTAGTAGTGGTTGCCCTTCGGTGAAAGTTATATAAGGTGGGTAGGGATGTTGGGTGGGGGGGGGGGTGATGGAGGGGGCTGGTTGGAAGGAGAGGGAAGTGAAGATTACAAGGAAGTGATAATCTGGTAGTAAATGGTCGTCTCTGGTATTTCCGGGGTGAGGGAGGGAGACAGTGTCTGTGAGTGTTTGAGAGAGGGGGGTTGTGTATGTGTGAGTGATTGGGTGTATGTGCGTGTGTTTGAGAGAGTGAGCGAGAGGGAGGGGGTGAGAGTGTGTGTGGGTGTTTGAGTGATTGAGAGAACGTATGTGAAAAAGAGAGTGTATGTGTATGTGAAATAGAGAGTGTGCGTTTGAGAGAAAAAGAGAGTGTGAGTGTCTGTGTTTCAGAGAGAGAGAGAGAGAGAGGGAGTGAGTGTGTGTGTTTCAGGGAGAGAGAGAGTGAGTGAGGAGAGAGAGAGTGAGGAGAGAGTGAGTGTGTGCATGTGGGTTTGTGTTTGAGAGAGAAAGAGAGAGAGAGAGAGAGAGAGAGAGAGAGTGTGTGTGTCTGGGAGTGTGTGTGTGAGATATAGAGGGAACAAACGGAGAGGGTAAAAAAGAGAGATAGAAAGGGAGAGAGGGAAGGATCGAGGGAAAAAAAGAGACATAGAAAGGGAGAGAGGGAAGGATCGAGGGAAAAAAAGAGACATAGAAAGGGAGAGAGGGAAGGATCGAGAGAAAAAAATTCACGCAAATAATTGTTTCTACTTTTGGCACCAGGCCAGCAATTATCCCAGTTCATTACTGGTACTTTATTTTATCGACCCCGTAAGGATGAAAGGCAAAGTCAACCTCGGCGGGATTTGAACTCAGATCGTAAAGGGACGTAACTATGCTGGAAAGCATGGCGTCCGACCCTCTACCGATACTGCCAATCCACCGCCAATCCACGCAAATAATGTAAGAATAAAAGAAAAAAAAATGATGATTATTTGAGGCAAAGAAACTGTTAAAGTGTTTAAAAGAGAAAGTAGGAGAATAAAAGATTTAAAAAAAAAACGAACACGAATACGTGGATACAGAGATGGAGTAATAATAGAGAAAGAAAACGAAAGAAAAAAGATGGATAGACAGAGAGGGAGGAGAAGGTGTGAGAGAGAGGTGGGTTATGGAGGTGTAGTTTTAACAATATCGAGTTTAGTTAGACACAGGGGGAAATGGAGTGTGCGTTACAGTCTGTGTGATATGTGCGTATGTATGTGCAGTTTTTTTTCATTACCTCCAAACCTCTATATATTTGTTCATGCGTTTGTTTGTTTAAGCTCATTCATATATATGTGTATATATATATATATATATATATATATATATATATATACATACATATATATGAATGAGCTTAAACAAACAAACGCATGAATAAATATATAGAGGTTTGGAGGTATATATATATATATATATACCACAGACTGAACTAAAACAATACTATAAAGGTGTTTTACTCTAAAACTAGAGGAAGTAAAGAGACCAAACTATATTTTAGTTACGTCGTTAGTTAATAAATAAATGAATTCGACTGACCACAAAGACAGTTAAATTCACATCAGAAACTGTTTTCGCAATAATTCATATTTATTTATCTCGGGTTCTTTTAACTTCCTGTAATGGTTTAGTAGAAAATACATAAAAACAGTGGACGTATCATGGTGTAAATTCCAGTGTTGAGATAAATACAGTGCGTTTTAATGTGATGCAATCACAGTGTTCTTTTCTACTTTTCTCAAGAATGCCTTGCTAAAGTGGTTTCATGTGATTTATTAATTCAAATGTTTATCTTTCCTCATGGACAGATCATTGTCAAAGTTTGCAGTCATTGTGCTGTTTGGTACTTTTCAAGAATGTTTTGCTAATGTAGTTCCATGCAGTACAAGACGTTAAGGCAGCGAATTAGTAAAGTCGTTTAAGTATTGGATTTAATGGTTTTCCTATTAGTTCCTTCGATCTAAGTTAAAATGTTAAGAAGTCACTGTTAAGAAGCCAGTCGAAATGTTTCTTTGAGGATCTCTTCCACATGTAACCATAACGACATTCTCAGGCCAAATTAGTGTGACAGTATGTGACAACACTGACCCTATCATTTACAAGTACGATCCATCTGACTGGCTTCCACACAATTTCCCTCTACCTAATTTCACTTATATGCTCTGGGCCGAACCAAAACTAAGGGAAAACATTATGTTATCTACATAAATTGATGCGGAAGCACAAAAGCGCCAAATTCAACCGACAAATAATGATTTATTATTATTATTTTGGAGTTCAATTCCCGCCGAGGTTAACCTTGCCTTTCATCCTTACGGGGTCGATAAAATAAAGTACCAGTAATGCGCTGGTTAATTGTTGGCCTTGTGCCAAAAGTAGAAACAATTATTTTATTTGTTTAATCCAAGTGATAAACAATGTTTTATTACGACTGAACATTATACTTTGATAATATATTCCATACAGTAACGAATATATATATATATATATATTATATATATATGTGTGTGTGTGTGTGGGGGGGGGGGGGCGATCCTAGAAATAAACGTTTCTTCCCGTATAACATCCTGTTTACACATGTGTCACACCACACGCCTGATGTCCGTTCAAGCAAGCTAAATAGATGTCTGTTGCAGCAACAAGCTAAAGCTACATTTAGAAGGGAGCTGTTAATATAGCTGATGCGTTGGTTCCTTCCTGTTTGCTTTTGTTGGTTTCTACGATTGCTTCACCACGATATGTCTTGGAGAAATTAAGAAATCACTAAAACATTTCCACTAAATCTGTAATTTTATCATTAACAAAAATAAAGATATAAATAGGTAAATAAATAAATACATATATGAATGTAAAAAATAAAATAAAATAAAATAAAAATATAAAAGTGATAATATCTGCAAGTGTGGTTGTGTGGTTAGGGAATTTAATTTGCGACCTCGTAGTTTCAGGTTCAATCCAGCTACATCTTGACGAAAGTAACAAACATGTCCACTAAACAATTGGTAGTTTGATGATGAGAAAATATATATATATAAGACAGAGGTGATAGATAAAGGACTGAACGTGTGGTTAAGGAATTTGATTCGCAACCACATGCCTTCTGATATAGGTCAGTCCAACAGCGAAGCACCCTGTGCGGGTATCTTCTACTAGCACCTACGATTGACTAATATTTTGTGAGTGGAATTTGGTACACAGAAACTCTGTGGAAACTGTTATGTATATGTGTATTTATGATTAGTTGTTTAGGAGTGCAATTAATACAGATAGATGAAATAAATGCCAGATTTGAAAAAAATCTATTTAAGGCGGTGCTCCGACATGAATGCGCTTGAAACATGTAAAAAATAATAAAAAATAAGGAGATAGAATAAATAGATATTTTGCTAGTAGATAAGTTGTTTAAAGTTCGTATCATCATCTACATAGCACCCTCTGTGTATGGAGTTCGGCCGAATGGTTAAGAAGATCAGTTAGGAATCATAAGGTTCTAGGTTCGATCTCACTGCGTGGTAGCTCAGGCAAGTGTCATTTACGATAGCCTCACATTGATCAAAGTATTGGGAGGAAAAAAAAAACAGGGTTAAGTGGAACTCTTTAGACGTCTGTCGGATTGACTCTGGATATTTCACACGCAGTGTGTTATGCTAAATCACCACGTGAATTACATTAAGCGTTAAGGCTACATGTGTCTAAGGAATGCTCAGCCACTTGCACGTTAATTTCACGAGCCGGCTGTCCCGTTGATTGAACAACTGGAACAATCATCGTCGAAAACGACAGAGGTCAGTTCCTATAGACTGAAAATAAAAAATACTAACACTATGAGAGAAGATAAGGTGCTTAAAATTCGTTTCACAACACCCACATAGTTTCCTCAGTGGTGTATTATTAATTGTTTATACACCGATGGTTTACACTTTCCTAGATAAGTTATCATTGCCGGATATGTTTGTGTAATCCAGACAAATTATTCTCATATCTTATTTCTATTTCCTAATCTCTGATAGCTGTTGTAGTAGTAGTAATAATAGTAGTAGTAGTTGTTTAATTATAGGTTGATCCCTGATTGAGACGTTTTATGATCATACAGTTTGTTTGTTTGTTATTTTTCTTATCAGTGAAGTGCTGTTATCGATAAAGGCGATGAATTGGCAGTAACCTTAGGGCATTGATTTAAAAATGCCTCGGTATGTGTTCCGACACACTGCGCTCTGGGTTTAAAACTCACCAACATATACTATGCCTTTTATCGTTTCGGGCTTGATTAATGAAGTACCAGTATAGTACTGGTCTCTCTCTCCCTCTCTCTGGAAGAAATCAGTTGTGTTCCGATCAAGAGAGTGGTGGGTTCTGTCAGGTCTTAAAACGCCCAAGAAACATCGTGTCAAGAGGGTGCTTCTATGATTCCGCCAGGAGTTATGGGCTTTAGTGGGATCGATATGATCAAATTAATCCCTTCAATGTGGTGCCCCTTTATGGCTACTGTCTAATGACTAGGACTAATTAAAGAATAAAAGAATTATAAGGATAAACCTCTTTGTGACACCAACGAAACCCTTATTGACAAGCACATCATGTTTCTGAATGGCGCCATTAGGCGAGGTTCGCAAGACATGCAGACATCAAACAAAGGAATAGAATGGTTATGGGTCGGTTTCCCCTGGGAGTATTCCCGTTGTTCGATCAACGGAACATCCTGCTCATGAAGGTTACGTGTCTGAGCATTCCACCAATTCGTGTAATTCTTAATGTAATTCAACGTGGCACAGCGTAAAATAAGGTTGGTCTCCTGACTTACAGATAGAGATCAACCGACGGGCTTGTAAACAGTTTCCGTCAACCCGATGCCACTCACAAGGCTTTGAACGACGCGAGGCCATGATAAATAACATTAACCAAAGATGCAATGTAATGTGATCGAAATCGGGATATTAGGATTGCTAAGAAAACAGCAACATTCGGTGTATCCATCATTCTTTTCTGACAATAGGGTACAATTTGAAGGAGGTTTAGCTGCTATTTCTAGTAGGGTAAGCAATTACGTAAGTACTCTCGCTTTTGCTTGGCTTATCTGATCAGATCTCAAGTCAATCTTATATAATTACTACAATGACTTCTCCGATCAGCTCTTCACCTTCTTTACAGCAGAAACTCAACCAACAATGCTCTACTGCTTCCATATAAATAGGACAAAGTTGGTGCTACATGCATGCGTGGCACCTTCGATAAGTACCATCAACTATAGACTCCGTTTGACCAATGACTTGCAAAGGAATGTTGATAGACACATTGAAGTGCACAAGCAAAATAGTTGGATAGCATCCATGAGTTTGGCCGGTCTCGTTCGGGAAAGGAACCTGCTCAATAATAGACGGTTGCTTCTGATAAAACCTCTGGAAGCTGTGTCTGTGGATTCTGCTCCCCCCCCCCTTGCCAATAAGAAGGAGAAGAAAAAATGCCACACAGTAGGATAGAACTCGAGGCCTAATGACTTCGTAGTGTACTTTTAACCATTCGGTCATACTGCATCCAATACACACAGGCGGTGGTCAAAGTTATTGACCGACATAATTATTTTTAGGTTTTGTTACGTGAATCAAATTAGACAATTTGTCTTCTTAACAATCCATATATATATATATATAATGTGTGTGTGTTTGTGTGTGTGTGTTTATATATATATATATTATATATATATATATATATAAACTGGAAACATTGGACTCCTACATACAAACATATCCTTAGCTCATCAAACACAAACATCACACACCCCATCCGCCTGCCACATCCCTCACCAAAATGTGAGACAGGAACTATCAAGTGTCAAGTACAGGGGATCAAGTAAATATATCTAAGTGGTGTCGTTGACAACCTAAGTAGCCATTAAAAATGCATGAAACTAATCACCAACATTGTTGAAGCTTCTTTTTATTTTATTTCATTTCACTTTTAAATATTTTTTTTTATTTTTTATTTTTTTATTAATTATTATTATTATTATTATTATTATTAGTAGTAGTAGTAGTAGTAGTAGTAGTAGTAGTATATATATGTGTGTGTGTGTGGTGTGTACACATATACGGGGCTAAGGACAAGCGGGAAATCTTATATAATTATTTTAGGTACGTTCAAGTGGGGGGAGAAAAGGGTGGTAAAAACAAAAATAATACTAATAAAAATGTGAATAAATCCGTTCTGTAGTAGAAGGTCAAGGGTTTCTTTCGTACAACAGTCTAAACAATGGACATTAGTAAGTATCAAGTAATAGGACTGCAATATGGCTTTGTTACTGACATAATACAACAAATAATAATAATAATAAAAGAATATCCTGCAGTGTATTAATATCATGAGAAATGACAAACCAGAATATTGCAACA
>OZ024755.1:11404896-11407396 GCA_964016885.1 Eledone cirrhosa
GATTCTATTCACCTGCTTCTTTCCAAGGTGTGTGTGTATGTCTGTGTGTGTGTTTGAGTGTGTTTGAGTGTGCGTGTGTTTGTGCGTGTATTGCCAGTATGCGCAAAAAATTATAAAACTATTACATCAATAAATACGAGGGTCGGTTGAAATGTTCATAGGTTGACCAAGATACTCTCATGGAATGAGCAAAAGAGGTTTATTTTTCAACATAGTGCCAGGATAGAAACAATGCAGTTATTAATAAAAGTTGAAATTAATGCATGCAAGATTTCACAGCTCTAGCATCTTTCCTTCAAAGTCAATCTATAAATTATACGTTGTTTGAGTATAGGCAACTTTATTTTATATATATTCATATGAATGAAACAGTTCTAGTCCTGTAGAAAACATTTCTATATAAAATAAAATGTGTGTGCGTGTCAGTGTGCGTATGTCTCCGTGCGTGTCTGTGTGTGTGTATCGTTTCTTTATTTTCTATTAGTTTACAAATGAATCTTTCTAATTTCGGGAAAATAGAAACGGTCTAATGGCCTGGAGATATAGGAAGCAGTATCATTATTTAAAGATTACAAATACGAATATGAATTTTATTAAGAAGAATCAGATAATGCTATTATTATTATTATTATTATTATTATTAGCACACATGAAATATATTAATTATTAAGTCACTAAAGACCACTGGAACCCTGGAAATACATCTCTACTGCAGTTCTCTTTGCTTGTCTTACTGCACATTCACAATTAATTCACTGATATGGAAATTCTATGTTACTGTTGGAGATAAAGGTGAGAGGAGAGAAATCTTTGCACCGAAAAAACAAAAAAAATGTATACAATGAATTATATATATATATATGTAATGATATGGATTATATTATATTATATATATACAGATATGCAATGATATGAATTATATTCATATATATATATATATAATTCATATCATGTGGATGCCCATAATTTGCATCTACCTGTATGTATTGAAAGTATACGTATATACAAACTCATGGTTCACAAGATAACCGCTAATATATATATATATATATATATATATATATATAAACACATCTGTGTATATATATATATATAAAGAGAGATAGAGAGATTTATACACACAACACACATTTATATACACACACAAGCCTACACAGATATGAAATATAGCCGGAGGATGAGGAAATAATCTCTTTATTCTTCTGTTATCCTCATCCTCATACTCTCCCCGTCTTGTCTTAACATGTGACTAGAGCTTCACCTTATCTTCCTCATCCCCACTGCGCTACTTACCCACCATCACATCCTATTATTCAACCCACACATGTCCAATCTCATATTTCTACTTTTACCTTCTCTAAAGGTGCTTTGGTTTTATGGTTTCGGTGTTTTCGACTCATGACCGTATAACCGTGTGTTCGATTCTCAGAGACGCGTTGTGTCTGACCTTGAGCAGGACACTTTATTTCACGCTGGTCCAACCCTCACATCAAGCTAAAATATGTTGTAGCTGTAATTCTAAGGACCAGACGTATGTCATTGAATTTCCTCCAGAACTACAGGCTGGTCGGTTGTCGAACAACCGGAGTACACAACGTTGTAATCGACGGAGGTCCAACACACATATATGTTTAACTTCTCCACACGTTGTCTACGCCACTCTCTGCCTGCTTGTGAAATTGTTGTTGTTGTTGTTGGCCCTACGTCTCTGGGGCTTCGATCGACGAAATTGAATACTTGTAAAGATATTGATTTTGTTGCCGAGCCTGCGTCAGTTCTATGAAGAGTGTCCTGGTTATTCGATTAACGGAACAGCTTGTTGGTTATTTTAACGCATTAGTGGCTGAGCATTCTACAGATATATATCATTAAGGTAATCCTTGGAAATATTTAGCGTGAGAGAGTCCAACAAGTTTGACTCTTTGAAACATAAGTACAGTCCATACAACGGGCTTCCACACAGCTTACATCGCCACAATTTCCCCACAAGGCCTGGTCAACACGAAGCTATGGTAAATACACTTGCTGTGGTGGGATCGAAGCGATTTTCTTAACTCGCCTGCTAAGCTATATCCATGTATTCCATTTTTTTAATGCTCCGCTGTTCAAATAGATACAACACTGCCAAATTATAGATAACTACAAACTCTCTGAATTGTGTTGAGGTGGTCGCTGAGTTGCTGAATATAGCAGCCTAATCTTCCTCAGACCATACATACGTTGACTGACTTCGAAAAGGCCGTCCAACCGTCAAGCCTAAACCGTTCTGTAGTATTTACATATATTAAAAGATATCTATACTTTACTTTCCTTGCTGAATATAGCAGCCTAATCTTCCTCAGACCATACATACGTTGACTGACTTCGAAAAGGCTGTCCAACCGTCAAGCCTAAACCGTTTTGTAGTATTTACATATATTAAAAGATATCTATACTTTACTTTCCTTGAAGTATGAGTGTGTGTGTGAATGTGTAATGTGTCTGTTACAAAGATGAATGA
>OZ024755.1:11417396-11424896 GCA_964016885.1 Eledone cirrhosa
ATATATATAAACACACATACACACCTGCGTGATGATAGACAACTCCGTCGGTTTCGACAATGAGCATTTTGTCGATCGATCAATCGATCGTATAATTTATAAATTAGCGTGTAACTGGTTGAATATATTGGAAATGTCTCAAATGGTTACATAATGTAGTGTATATAAACTTGTAGATAAGTCATTGGATTACGGACGGAATAAGTAATATTACTGAACTATATTTGTATTATACAAAGCTATATTTGTGAAATATACAAAATGGTAGATTATATATACATATATGAGAGAGAGAGAGAGAGAGAGAGAGAGAGATATGGAGAAGCCGAGAGAGAGAGAGATATGGAGAAGCCGAGAGAGAGATATGGAGAAGCCGAGAGTGAGAGAGATATGGAGAAGCCGAGAGAGAGAGAGATATGGAGAAGCCGAGAGTGAGAGAGAGAGATATGGAGTAGCCGAGAGACATATGGAGAAGCCGAGAGTGAGAGAGAGAGATATGGAGAAGCCGAGAGTGAGAGAGAAAGATATGGAGAAGCAGAGGGAGAGAGAGCTAATTCCTTGTATGAAAGCATTTTAGAACATTCAGAAGATTACCACTTTGCCTCCCCACCTTACAATTGTCTGATAATTGTGATCCATGGATTTTGAATAAACATTTTTGAACGTTTTTTCGTGTTGTGTTCTTGAGCATAAATATGTTAAATTATCACAAACACATATATAAATATAATAGGTTTCTACTTGTCTTCGCCCTAGTCAAACTTAAATTAACAGCAATCCCGGGCAAGGTTTTTAAGTCATACATACACTGTTTATTATATATATATATATATATATATATATATATATACACAATCACTTTACGGAACGTTGTTATACAAACACACACACACAATATATATATATATATATAGAGAGAGAGAGAAAATTGAGGTTGGTAATGGCACAGTCAATGAGCTGCTACCAAGATGAAAACTACTGTGAAATCCCACAATGAATTTTATACTTGAATTTTCAAATCTCAAATTTTAACTCTTCTTATTATTAATTTTTCTTAATATTAATCAACATTTGAAAAGATGGCTTTTGCAGACCCACCGAAACCGGTCATTTTTTATACCCTTTATTATTTCCTTACCTTATAAAATTATATGTTTTTTCACAAAAAAGTATTCTGTCTCTTATATATTCCATGTGCCATTACCAACCTCAATTTTCTCTATAACCTTCGTTTTGTGTAGTAAATTACACTTTTCATATATATATATATATATATATATATATATATATATATATATATATATATATATATATAATTGTTTCTACTTTAGGCACAAGGCTAGCAATTACCCAGTGCATTACTGGTACTTTATTTTATCGACCCCGTAAGGATGAAAGGCAAAGTCAACCTCGGCGGGGTTTGAACTCAGATCGTAAAGGGACGTAACTATGGTGGAAAGCATGGCGTCCGACCCTCTACCGATAATACGGAGCATTGAGCAAGCAAATTTGAATTTTGAAAGTATGTCAGATCGTGGTTCATAAATGTCTAACCTGTTCGATTATTTAATAGTAAACATGTTAACTATATACATACACATAAATATTATATATATATATATATATATATATATATATATATATATATAAATATAGACCTACATACATATATCTATATGTACATACATATATGTATGTATATATATGAGTGTGTGAGTGTGTGTATGTTTGAGACAAATGCGTATATAGTGATATATATATATATATGTATCTGTATGTATGAAGGTAAATGTATGTATACTTCACACAGAAAATAATGTATACAATGGGCAATACAGAGAGACAGACACACACATGAAATAAAATAGCAAACTAAGCTATGGCTTCAAAGTTTCTGCCAAACAGGAATGTGGCATAGTTAAGTGCAAAGACGAATATAATTAATTTTTGCGTTACCGGGATTTTCTGTTAAACGGTCATAGCTCTACGTTAAGGTTGTTGTCACATCATGGATAAGAACCATAATGTATTGAGGCATTCGTATTTGTAAAAGCAGCGGGGGTATATACAGGCTGTCCGGCAAAAATGTATACACACTCTGATTACCTGCACAGACAATATTTATTAAAATGCTGTTGATGTGTGCATACATTTTGGGGGGACATCCTGTTTATTAAGAAAATGGTAGACAGAGATAAAGGAGCGCGAGAAAGACCCAGAAGGAATGTGAAAGAGAAAGTATGTGATTGCAATCTTACTGGGGTATTTGGTTTTGGCTACATCTCTTCTGAAATAGAATTTTTCGAGAGACGCCGTATGAAAGCAAACACACATCTGTTTAGTAAATTGTCATTGATCTATAATCTTTAGTGAAGACCTACCATGACCTAACGGTGGTTAAGATGCTCACCTCACAACCACGAGGTTCCGAGTTCGATGTTACTGGGTAGCATCTTGAACAAGTGTCTTCATCAATATATATATGTATACGCTAGTAGAATGGCCCGGCGTTGCTCGGGATTCTAAACATAGATTGGTATGTTTATCCCTCCTTTCTGAAACACTTTCGTCGTTCACCAATCGATGCAGAAGACCTAATAAAAAGTGAAGTCGCCTTAGATGAATTCGCAAATAATTTTCCATTAAGATTTTTCAAAAGCATGTAATTGCGTTCCCTCCCTTTTTTTGTCGTTGTTTTTGCTGCTGTCGAGCAAATAAATAGGTTTGTTTATATTTTTTATTGTGTATGCAAAAATATCTGTACACGAATTTATAATTATATATATATATTAAAATAACAGATTAAAGTTTAAGCGAAGAATCGCTGCTTTCACCCTTAACGGGATCTTCTGAAACAAAAAAAAAAACAATCTGTGAACGCAGAAGTAAATATTTCGAAAAACGTTACACACACTATATATATATATATATATATATATATATATATAAATATATATATATATATATACACATACACTATATATACATATATATATACACACACACAGATAGTGTCATAATGTCGTAATGCAGACAGCCATATATTATAAGGGCGCGATATTGTAGCTATGTATCTATCTAAAAAGACAGACTAAGAAAGACAGAGAGAGAGAGATCGTTAAACGGTGCCTAATGCGGTCCCTAGGGCATTGAAAATTTGAAATATCTTTTGCTCAAAACACTCACACGACCATAGGTATTACATGTGTAAAGTTTGAAAAAATTCGGTTGGGTGGTTCTCGAGTTTTAGAGAGACAGATAGACGGACATTCTCTGTTTTAGATATATAGATATATATATATAAACGTTGATCTATAATGTTTAGTGAGAATCTAACATTGTCGAACGTTAGTTAAGCCGTCCGCTTCAAATTGCGAGGTTGCAGTGTTCGGTATTACTGAGTGGCATGTTAGGTAAATGTGTTCAATTATATATATATATATATGAGAGAGAGTGAGAGAGAAAGAGAGAGAGTGAGAGTGAGAGAGAAAGAGAGAGAGAGAGTGAGAGAGAGTGAGAGTGAGAGAGAGAGAGAAAAAGAGAGAGTGAGAGTGAGAGAGAAAAAGAGAGAGTGAGAGTGAGAGAGAAAAAGAGAGAGTGAGAGAGAGAAAAAGAGAGAGTGAGAGAGAAAAAGAGAGTGAGAGTGAGAGAGAAAGAGAGAGAGAGAAAGAGAGAGAGAGAAAGAGAGAGAGAAAGAGAGAGAGAGAAAGAGAGAAAGAGAGAGAGTGAGTGAGAGAGAGTGAGTGAGAGAGAGTGAGTGAGAGAGAGGAGTGTGTGTTGGTATTATTGTTAGATCGTGTTGTGATGAAACACCTCGGTTAGATTTGAACTCAGAACGCAGTGTCAGAGAAAATAAATGTCGCAATGCATTTATCAGCCTTTCTAAAAAGTGATACAGAGACAGACAGGGTTACAGAAAGAGATGAGTCGAATCTAGTACTTAACTAGTACTTTATTTATCGAGCCTGTGAGTATGAAAAGACAAACGTTTCCTCGGTTATATTGGAACTCATAGCGTAGCGAGTCAGAAGAGATGTCGCAATGCAGTCCATCAGACATAAATGCAGCTTAGAGCGCTGATCTGCAATAAATGTATAATTAATGCAGGTCCGTGATGAAAGTATTCTATTGTTTTCCTGTTACCAGCTGATCCTGTATTAATATATACATGAGGCGTCATAACACCTGTATTAATTGTTACTAAGGTACCTGGCAACATGACTGGATAGCTAAGAACATCGCTTGGCAATATAGAAGTTCCCGAGTTCTTCTTTAGTCAGGGTTTTATCAATAATTTGTGAATTACATAAATTCAAAGAGATGGACCTTTAAATTTATAGGCACACCGGATTTTTCCCAGGTGAGTGGACTGGAGCAACGTGAAATCAATTTTTTTGCTCAAGGACACTACGCTTCGAGGTTAATTGAACTCACGTCCGTACGAATATGAGCCGAACATCATGATCTTTAAGCCATGTACCTTCACACAAACGAAGGATGAAAGCCGATCGTAAAATAATTCCAAGGAAACAATGTTTCCATTGGTCTCTCCACACCTGATACTACCTGTGGGTCGCATCTCCCTGAAGGAGAAGGTGGGATTTGAACTCGGAATGCATAAAGCCGAATCAGATATCGCAAAGAAGAAAGCATCCCGTCCAAGCCTATATCAAATCCACCAATCCACTGGACATTCTAGACTGCTAGTTAATTTATCACCGAAAGATGAAGAGCAAATGTGACTTGAGCGAGATTTGAAAACAGTGCAGCGTGCCAGAACAAATACCAAGGCGTCCAAGACGACGTTTGTTAGGTTAGATATTAAACAAGGCAGATGAGGTGCTTTTAAGTAAGTTCACCAATCAACTGAAATCCTGGACTGTGGTTTTATTTATCAACCTCGAAAGAAAGAATGTCAACGTTGATCCCGGCTGTATTTGAACATAGAGTACAAAGAGTCGGATTAAATACCGAGGCTTTTAATCCGGCACTCTAACGTCCCATTTAACTAATACTAACACAAATACACACACAGGCACACACATATATATATACATATAAATGAGACTCCAAACCGGTACGCAGACCCAGTTATACAAATACAAATATCGTACATTGAAATTCGGGTATATTTATACACCCTGCTTTAATTTTCTGCATATGTTGGATGAACGTTCTAATTAAAATCTGTCTAATTTGGGAAGTAATTGTTTTCTCATCTAAATTACAGTCATTAATTAATTGCTTGCTTAAGTTTCACAAACAATGTCGTATTTGCTGTATTTCTCCACTAGAAACTGTTCGTTTCGATAACGGCAATCACTGGAATATTTTCAAAGTTGCATTTTAATGTAACGGATGCAATATGTACAACTATATAAATAGAACAAACTGTGAGTACGTGTGTGTGTGTAAACTATGTCAATAAAGTAGTCTATGCATGTGTGTATGTATATACATACATATATATATATATATATATATACGTATATATATATATATATATTATATATATACATATATATATATATACATATATATATATATACATATATATATATATACATATATTATATATATATATATATATATACATATATTATATATACATATATTATATATACATATATTATATATACATATATTATATATATATATACATATATATATATATACATATATTATATATACATATATTATATATATATATATACATATATATATATATACACATATATTATATACAGAGTAAAAGAGAAGGAAGGCGTGTGTATGTATATATGTATATATATATATATATATAACGAAGGAATTGTGGTAAGGAACCAGATGGACCATAACGCACCAGAGTACTCAATACTTAGGGTAGTAGAGTGGGTAATAGGAACAAGTATGATCCCGAAGGCAGAGCTCAAGCCGTTTCGACGGCTATTTCTGCACTCATCGAAGCGGCTTGAGCTCTGCCGCCGGGGTCATACTTGTTCCTATATATATATATATATATATATATATATATATATATATGTGTGTGTGTATATCAAAGTATATTGAAGTCTGTAGAATAAAATGTTTATAAATGTTTCTGTTAACCAGTCATAACTTCAGTTTCGAAACCTTTCCATGCCGGGCCAACAAAAACTATACAATTGGTTCGTTCTGTTACTGTTGGCCACTATGAACACAAGAGACTCCTAAGATAAAGTTTCCACCCAGAAAATGGTTCAGAAAACGAATAATTTTGTGGTTTTATTTCCATCTGACGATTGGAATAGAACTATTAAAGCGCTTTGCATGCCTCACATATCATGAAGCGCGCGCACAGAGAGAGAGAAAGATGTTTGCTGTTATTTCAAACAGGCTATCAAAACGGCACCAGTACTACCGGAAATATTGTGGCATTGATAAGGCGTTTTATTCTCTTTTGCTTTTGGTTGTTTTTAAGTAAGAAGAAAGTAGTTGAGAAACGGTATCTCTTATCTAATCTCTCTCTCTCTCTCTCTCTATTTGTCCGTCTGTCTATCTGTTAGGGGTGAAGGTGAATTATTACAAAGTTAATGTAAAGTTATCTATTCAAACCATTTTATTACAAGTAGAATATAGAATGTGATCCAAATTCTATATATGTCACTATCATTTCCTTCTCGCAAAGAAAATGAGAGGCTGTTATGTTCGTGTTTTTCTCAGCCGTATTTAGAACGTTACGTCAAATATTATATATAAACCTTCATCATAATCTAATATAAGAACCTTTGTTAAGTTCTAAACTCCATCTTAATAATGGTTTCTGAATTAGACACAAGGTCAATAATTTATGGGGAAGGGGATATCGAATAAATCGATCCCAGTGTGTTATTGGTACTTTATTTTGTCGACCTCTTAAGGATAAAAGGCAAAGCTAACTTCGTTGGGATTTGAACTCAGAACGTAAACGGCCATAATTATGCTGCAAAGCATGCTATCCCTAACCCTAATTATTAATTACTTAAAACATTGATATTGGCTTTCTTTAGAAATATGGTAACGAAAGGGTTAATATATTTCTACAACATTCTCGTCATATAACCAAAGAAACTGAAACCTGTGTAGTCTCGGAACAGAAGTGCAGCTAATGACACTATATTTGGGGAACTTAAAAACGCCTACTAATTAATTAATTCTGTAATTGAAATAAGAAAATATTTACCATTCCCCATCCCTCAAAAATAAAATTAGAAATATTTTAATTACAATTTTCACATAGCGAATAGAAAAGCGCTGTTTAGAAATGTACCCAAATTACAGGAGGTGACCTTGAACTAAACAATAACGACTTATTTGTTTTTTGAGCTGCTGAAACCATAAATCAAACTTAGAGGATTTCGAACTGCGCCCACAGAAACTAAAATGATAAACCATTTAATACAATAATCAATGTATTTTCGACAACTAACCCATGTTGGCCATAGTGCAATATCATATAATTATGTACGAGAGTCGGCTGAGAAATTCATAGGCTGACAA
>OZ024755.1:11432396-11449896 GCA_964016885.1 Eledone cirrhosa
AACATCGACATACCAGTTAATAGCTGGAAATGTGAAAACAACAATCAACACAGTAGCACGCACACAAACACACGTAGGCACTTACACACAAACAAACAAACACACACACACACAGGCTTACTGACACAAATACACAAATGCAGAATCACACACACACAAACATGAAGGCATTTACTAAAATTCCTTACATTACGGAAACCCAGAAAATATACAAGATTTCTTCCATTCATTCTTTCTACCAAATATATATCCGTGTGCGTGTGCGTGTGCGGTGTGTGTGTAAGGGTGTGTGTGTGTGTGTAAGGGTATGTGTGTGAGCAGGCCTTGATATATGATTACACATCCATGTATGACATACATTCTCAAACATGTAAACACATCCTGACGTAAACATATCATTATGTTTATGAATATAGATATATAATATATATATATATACGTGTTTTTGTTTGAGTATATGTCTATGTATATGTGTGTGTGTGTGTGGGGGGGGGTATATGCAGAGGCTACCACCTCCTCCTCCACCAAAACAAAATATGAGGGCATATCTTCTACTTTTGTATAGAAATGTAGAAACACACAAAGATAGTCAAACACCAAAGAAAAAGAAAAACATTAATATGTAGTGTTATGAAAACATTCCTGAGTGCCATCCAACTGATATAATTTCGAAGAGGCAAATAATAGCGATGATGATGATGGCAATGATGATGTCGATGAATCGAGGGAGGGGGATAGTAATAATTGTTTCTAGTATAGGCACAAGGCCAGTAATTTTTTTTTTTTTTGGGGGGGGGGGAGTCGATTAAATCGACCCCAGTACGTTACTGGTTCTTTTTTATCGACCCCGTAAGGATGAAAGGCAAAGTTAACCTCGGCGGGATTTGAACTCAGACCGTAAAGGACCATAACTCTATGCTGCAAAGCATGGCATCCGACACTCTACCGATACTGCCAATCCATGGTTGTTATGTGTTCAGTTTAGGGGAAGAAAGGTGAGCTGAAGAAACCAATCCCAGAAATTGACTGGGACATTCTTTCCTTCAACACGAAAGGATGAAAGGTAAAGTTGACCTTGGCGGGATTTGAACTTAGAGCATAAAGAGCAGTAACTAACCGTAAAGAATTTGTTTGTCGTCCTAAAGATTCTGCTAATCCAGCACTCTTGTAATAATTGTTTCTACGTTAGGCACAAGGCCAACAATTTAAAGGAAAGGGGAAAGTCGATAAAATCGATCCCAGTACTTACTGGTACTTTATTTTATCGACAATGTAAGGATGAAAGACATAGCTAACCTCGATGGGATTTGAACTCAGAATGTAAAGGGCCGTAACTATATGCCACAAAGCATGTTATCCGACGCTCTACCCATATTGTCAATCGCCCGCCTTTAATCACCACCACTACCACCATAATAATAATTGTTTCTACTTTTGGCACAAGGCCAGCAATTCACCCAGTACATTACTGGTACTTTATTTTATCGACCCCGTAAGGATGAAAGGCAAAGTAAACCTCGGCGGGATTTGAACTCAGATCGTAAAGGCACGTAACTATGCTGGAAAGCATATCCGACCCTCTACCGATACTGCCAATTCACCGCCCTTTAATAATAATAATAATAATAATAATAATAATATAGACTTAACAAGTCTTCGCAAATATAAGGTCCTGCGTCAGATTCCACTGAGCAACATATTGAGCTTGTGCCATTTACCATAGTTTTAGGTTGAACCAAATCCTCTATAAGAATTTCGGTAGATGGAAACTGTCTGGAAGTCCACAGTATGGATTGTACCTGTAATTTAAAGAGCCATACTTCCTCCACCCACACTGTCACGCTAAATATTCCATAAGAATTACAATAAAGATACACGCGTCAGTTAAATTCTCAGACACTTACACGTTAATTTCATACGCAAGCTATTCAGTTGATCGAGCAGCTGGGGCACTCATTATCGAAAGAAACGCTTTGACGATTTTATTCACCTCCGTCATATTCACGAATGCAACAGAAACTATCATTACGTCAATTCAGTGTCATGAAAAATGTTTTACAAGCAGTATTGAGGACGTCTGTTTGTGGCTAAATTTGAAAGTAATATTCTTTGTTTTCCCTTTGTTGCAAGCTTGCAAGCTGAAAACCTCACGTTTTGTTGTTTTTCATCCTTCTATTGTCTACAACCTTGTAGACGAAAATATGAAATCATTATTGTAGCGATAATGGTCCTAATGAATGAGCCTTCTCTGAGAATATATACACCTGTAGATTGGAGGACAACTGGAACTATCCTTAGTGATGACAGTGTCTTTTTGTGGGTGTTTCCACGAATAGCGTTTTCGGAAATTTTCCTTGTTTGAATTTTATTGCAATCCGTTTTGTTTTTGATTTCGTTATCCCTCATTGCACGTTTTCACAAAACCATGTTCTATCATACTGTACAGTCTTTAATGTGCTTTTTCTAAACATTTTGTGGTTAGCAAAAGAAATTACATTATGTCGAACACCTGCTTTATCTCGAACACCTGCTGTCGCGTGTAGGACGAATCCGGCTAACAGCTGAGTCTATTGTGAAGATCGCCCCACTGTCTTCTTATATTCAGGAAGGGCTGGCTGTTTTGTATCTGTCTGGTGGCCATAGCGAAAAGAGTGTGTATGGTGGACACGTTTGAAAGGGTTTGAAAGGGTTGTAGATTGTAGCAGATCAACTGGGACATATCACCTGCCCTAGAGATCAAGGCATCTGTAGCTTTATGGGTATTTTTATTTCTACGAGCAGCCCTCGAACGTCTCCTTCCTATTGAAGAATTCCCTTTGTTTAATTTCACACTCTGTTTTCGTCCTGTGTCGTCATAATGCTTTGCTTGACGTTAACTCTTGTGGTGAATAAAGAAAATATTGCCAAACACTATCAACAATATACATTTCTGATCAAAAGACGATTTCATGAAATTTGAGAAAAAAAACTGAAAGCAAACGAGGAAGGAAGTGTACATGCCGACATCTGTCAGTAACACGTAGGATTTTATGGACCAATGAGGTTTGTATATTTTAAATAACAATAGCGATGACACCACTGTCATTACCACCAATGGCAGCACAGAGAGCAAAAAGGAATAAACCCATAAATAGTAATTCTTTTTAACATTGACGCAAGGCAAGCAATTAAGGGGAAGAGCAAAGTCGATTTTATCGACTTCAGCGAAATTTGAACTCGGAACGTAAAGAGCCGGATCAAATACTGCTAAGCATTTGACCCAGTCTTTAAACAAGTTGATGAATACTTTCGAGTGGAAATTTTAAAACAAATTCCAATAGACGTATGGATGTATGTGTAATCAAGGAGTTCGCTTCGAAACCGCGTGGTCTCTCGTTCATTTCCAATGCATGACGCACTGAGCAAATGGCTGCTACTATAGTCTCGAGTTGACCGATGCCTTGTAAGAGAAATTTGGTAGACTGAAAAGGCAAAAGCGTGTGTGTGTGCTTGCCTGTATGTGTCTCTCTATGTGTGTATGTGTGTGTGCCGGTTCGACAAAATAGACATAGATAGAATAAGTACCAAACTTCAAAAAGGGAATGGTTTGATATGATCGACTAAAATTCTTTAAGGTGGTGCCCCAGCATGGCCATAGTCGAATAACTGACAGACAAAATTACTCCCCAAATTTTAATTTTCTTCCAAATTACCAAACTAGCAAAAAAACAAGGTTTGGGGTTACATACTGTTCGCTCAGCCAACTCACGGGTTATGTATATGTAAATACATTGATATTTATATTATGTTGTATATACATATAGTAATTACATCTCCACCATCTGTGTAATATAAAGCATATTTATGTTGTAGTTGTCAGTGTGGCCGTGTCTGTTTATATCACACACGTATATATTTATAAGAACATTTTTAGAGAGAAAAATGTATTTCCCACATATAATAATAATAATAATAATAATAATAATAATAATAAATAGGCCTGACCTGGTGGTTTTGAAGAAGGAAAAAAGATCGTGCCTGATTGTAGATGTAGCCTGCCCATTTGACACGAGAGTGCAAGAAAAGGAGAGGGAGAAAATTAACCGATACCAGGATTTAAAGTGGGAGTTAAAAAGGATTTGGAACTGTCATGAAATCAAGGTCGTCTCGATTGTCATAGGCGTACTAGGTACTATCTCAAGGAGTTTCCAAGGAGGGTTAAAGAAGATTAGTCCAGCCCTGCTTTTTGGAACACTTCAAAAGGCATGATTGCTGGGAACAGCAAGAACCCTCCGATGCGTCCTGAATATCTGAGGCTGCAGGTAGCAGCTTGATATTCATTTCAACAAACTTTCCAATTAAATAACATCAATGACTGAGACTCAAAGAAGAAGAATAACAACAACACAGTATTTATGCTTACCACAGTATACATTAGAAAAGACACACACACACACATATATATAGTTGTCTTGTATCTTATCCTGTGTATTTTTTATCCCAAATAGCTCCCTTTCACCAGGGAATATTGATGCACAGGATTGAGTAGTATGTCTTTAATAACCGAAACTACAAAGACACTCAGAAGACAGCTGACGAGCGAGAATTATCTCTGTTTCTGTCTTCAAGTTTCTGCGTCTTTCGTGTGCCTTTGCATTAATTTTTGACTCTTTCTCTCTCTCTATATATATATACATAAGATTTACATATACACAAACTAGAGAAAGTCATAGATATATATATGTTTTTGGCAACCATTCACGATGTGGCTCAATGACGAATTAATTAATTAAATAATCAACAATCAGAGCAATATACAATAAAGTATGTCCATAGAATCATTTGATAAAATATATACACCATTTCCTCTCCCAATCAGCATAATCAACCACACAAAAAAGCAATTAAACCAGGCTATAAGATTAAAAGACACCTATGAAGAAATAATAGATAAATAAACGACAGCTATCTATTCGCGATCAACAGCCATAGACTATTTACCCAGCATTTCCAATAGCACGTGGGAATCGATTAAATATATCGTCAACCATACAAAATTAGGTATAAAATCAAAGTTAGAAGAAAAAATGTATATAAACATACCAAAATTACGTTTCTACCCCATGGGGTCTCATTCGCTTTTGGAAATATCCGATCAAGGATAAATTCACGAGCTTCGAAATCATCAGGAAACAAACTCACTTGGACGAAGATTTTTCTTAAATGATCCCCGCCAGAAACGAATTCAAAATGGCTAAGGACTGTGACGTGGCAGTGGTCAAGTCAGAAAGAATGTGATTGGTGTCTTTTAATCTTATGGCCTGGTTTAATTGTTTTTTTTTTTGTGTGGTTGATTATGCTGATTGGGAGAGGAAATGGTGTATATATTTTATCAAATGATTCTATGGACATACTTTATTGTATATATATATATAGAGAGAGATATATATATATAGTAATAATAATGAGTATGGTACTAGGAAAAACAGAAATAATGAGAGAGTGAGAGAACAGAGAGAGATAACTAGATACAATAAATACATACATATATACATGGATCCATACACTAGAACGCCTTCCATTAATAGATTGTTCACGCTCCAATGACTGACAAACTGCCAAAAAATTGCTTACTCGTGAAAAACAAAAATAATAGGTTTTTTTTTTTAATGTTATGTATATACATTTATACATGTACACACACATACATACATATATATATACGCTCACACATACACATTCATACACACACACAGATATGTATATATGTGTACTATATTGTATAAAATACATGGTAAATTAACATATATCATCCTATATGTGTGTGTGTGTGTGTGTGTGTGTGTATATGCATAAACATAATTAGTCATAACCAACTATATGCCATCTATACAATCGCTCCACATGCTTGACACAATACCCAAACTTCTCTCTCTCTCTCAAAAAAAAAAATATATATATATATATATATATATAAAATATTAGATGGTGTATCTGCCGTCAGGTTCGACGAGGAGCATTCAAATGTTCGATCAACTGAATTTCTAACTCGTGAAATTAACTCCCACGTGTAAGTGACTCAATATTCCACAGGCACATGTACCCATACCATAATTCTTAGCATGATACAATATTTGATAATTGTTTCTACTTTAGGCACAAGGCCAGCAATTACCCAGTGCATTACTGGTACTTTATTTTATCGATCCCGTAAGGATGAAAGGCAAAGTTAACCTCGACGGGATTTGAACTCAGACCGTAAAGGGACGTAACTATGCTAGAAAGCATTTCGTCCGATCCTCTTCCGATACTGCCATCTCACCGCTCATGCCAAATGCTGGTTATTTCATATATAAAAGATTATAACACTGTGTCTGTCCCGGCTCTGTAATCAGAGTTCAAATCCTACTTTCTGTCAAGAGATGCACTGCAACATTATTTATTGAAGGGCGGTGGATTGGCAGTATCAGTAGAGGGTCGGACGCCATGCTTTCCAGCATAGTTACGTCCCTTTACGATCTGAGTTCAAATCCTGCCGAGGTTAACTTTGCCTTTCATCCTTATGGGGTCGATAAAATAAAGTACCAGTAATGCACTGGGTAATTGCTGGCCTTGTGCCTAAAGTAGAAATAATTATCTATTGAACCGTCAGGTCGGTGAATTGGCAGTATCGGTAGGGTGTCAGACACCATGCTTTACAGTATAGAGTTATGGCCCTTTACGTTCTGACTTCAAATCCTGCCGAGGTTAACTTTGCCTTTCATCCTTACGGGGGTCGATAAAATAAAGTATCAGTAATGCACTGGGTAATTGCTGGCCTTGTGCCAAAAGTAGAAACAATTATTTATTGAACCGTAAAGGATGATAGGTAAATTTTATCTCAAAGTACTTTCGGGTTTCGTATAACGGCCCCCACCCTCCCGGCTTATTAATTTTTCACATATTTTGCACACCCACGCTCTTATTCCAACACTCTCACTTACCAAATTTTGCTAATCTATCTCCGGCAAATGTTTTATTTTACACATTAAAAATCATTATACATGACAAAAAACATACATTACTAGAAATCCCATACGTTATGAAATAAATAAGATAGGTTGGGTGTCTCAATATGTAAACTAAACCACTAATTCTGGTTTTTCAAAAAAAAAAAAAAAAAAAAAAACAACGGACACAACCTAGAAAAATTACCAATTTTCCACACGCCCTTGTTTATCCCCCAGTCCCTATTATTTGGAATCCGAGAATAATTTTAAACTAGAACTTAAAATAATAAGGCGGTAAAAACACCACAATCTTATTTGTCAGACGGTTTAACGTCGCAGTCAGTTTAGCAAATTTTGTTTACCGGAAGTTCATCAACCATTACTACACTTTCCAATAGGAAAGAGAAGACTAGGATATATGAAAGAAAATAGTGAATAAAGAAAGAACTAGAAAGAGAGAGAAGTAAAGAGAAGGAAGGATAAGGATTGTAAACATTTTCAATTGTGTCTGGTAAAATTATAGTCATTGAATTAAAGTGAGGTCATGGAGATGTCAAAAATCTCAAAGGAGGTCAATGAAAGGTCACAGGTTCTGCAGTTAAGAGAAAACTGACTGTCTTTTAAAGTGTTTAAACAATCATATATATATATATATATATATATATATATATATGAAAGTACATGTGATTGCATATGTATATACACACACATATACAAGTATATGTGATTGCATGTGTATATATACACAATTACAAGTACATATGATTGCACGTGTATATATACACATATACAAGTACATATGATTGCATGTGTATATATATACACACATACACAAGTACATATGATTGCATGTGTATATATACACATATACACAAGTACATGATTGCATGTGTATATATACACATATGATTGCATGTGTATACAAGTATACAAGTACATATGATTGCATGTGTATATACACACAATAGTACTCGGTTGGTGTATTCAGTAATGCATTGAAAAGGTAACCCAACCCATGTGGTAGTGAAATTGTATGGCTACATGTGTTTGAAAACTCTTTTTGTATTTTCGTATAAGTAAAATTTCTTAGAAAGTTGTCATTATCTGTTTCTTTTTTTTATTTAACATAAAAGAAACATGATTCAAGCTTTTTATTGTTCAGTGCTCGAGGTATAACACTATTCTGGTTAATTCGATCGTTTTATTGTTCAGCGCTCGGGGTATAGCACGCTTCTGGCTAATCAAGGAGCGCACCACACCCTCCTTACAAAGTTGACTAACGTATAAACTGCAGTGTCATAATCTTAAGCTGCATTTTTTTATATTGTGTCATCTGGTTGTGTATGTGATAAGTTTTGATAGTATCAACTGTAGAATTAAGCGGAGCACTATAGAGCCTATGGTTTAATCTGGCTATTGTGGGTAAAAGCACCTTGAGCAAATTTTAAAGAGGTTCACTTCCCAATCGTAAGCTTTGGAGTTCGATTCCACTGCGTGGCAACTTGGGCAAATATGATCTACCAAAGACTCGAGTGGAGTCGAGCCATACCTTGTGCGTGGAATTGGATTGACGAAGATTGTTTGGAAGCCCATTCAATGGATTTTTTTACAAGGGCCAGCCTTGTCACATGCCATGGCATGGTGAATCTCCTTGAAAAATAGCTTAAGGGTACACGTGTCTGTGGAATGCTGAATCACTTGCTCATTTATTTCATGAACAATTTCATGAACAATCTCTTCTGTTGTTCGAACAACTGGAACACTCGTTGTCGAAACAGGCGGTATTCCTTTCCTTTTTTCTTTCTTGGCGTTATATAACCTAGGTAGGTTCTGAACAAGCAGACATACGACACAAAGGTAATGCGTCAAACGATTGTTATCGACAGATCTATTGTTAAATACAACCTGCTTCTTTCTAATGAAGGACAAAACCACGCCCGGTTGACACAAACTTATATAACGTATAAGCTCTAATTTTATAATCAGGTTAACCTTTCTAATATCAAACTATATATATATATATAAGAAAAAGTATGACTCTGACGGCAGAGCTCAAGCCGTTTCGACGGCTATTTCTGGACTAAATTAGAATTTAAATTTAGTCCAGAAATAGCCGTCGAAACGGGGTCATACTTTTTCTTATTTCCCACTCTACTACCCTAAGTATTGAGTACTCTGGTGCGTTATGGTCCATCTGGTTCCTTACCACTATTCCTTGTTATATATATATATATATATATATATATATATATATATATATATATATATAAAGTAAAATACACAGTAAATTGTGTGTTTAGAATTACAAGGGTAGTAAGACCACGATGGTCTGAATCAAACGGAAAATACAAGATAAATTAAAATGCACTGACCGTTTCAGTAACTATTATCTCCCGGACAGATTAGGGATTAATCTGTTTCGCCCTGAAAAGTTGTGTTTGTAACAGATAATCCGGAGGCGGTCCTCAGCGGGAGATGAGATTATATGTAACAAACACCAATGAGAGTAGGTAAACTAAATAAATAAGAGAGAAAGAGAGAGTGATAAGTTAGGTGTGTAAAAACAGTTACAGGCGGCGCGCCCTACGAAGCACTCAACGCTGTTACGAGGCAGTTTAGATGTGTCTTTGCACGTCTGGCGAGATGTCGAAAAGCGTTGTGCCTCATCACCTTCATTCTACCCTGAGCTGATCGACATAGAAACAATTGTAATATGCAACTAAAGTTTGTACATATGCTGCAACTCTGACTTCATGTACTCTCAGTCGCTTAACACCAATGCGACTGAAGTGATCACTGTCCTGATGAAGCCCTGGGCTTGAGACATACTTTGACCTTTAACAATGATTTACGTTGGGAGATATCCTCCAAATATTTGGGCCTCTCTAGTGTAGACAGATATAAATATGTTGCTCAAGATACACCAATGTATTATATCCAAGAGTACAAAATATTCTTGTTATAATACTGTTGCCACATTACACATATGCCCCACTTAACACTACACTAAGCTAAACTACTTCGAACCTCTACAAGATAAACTAAATATTCTTACCCTAACAATACGCTTACACACACACACACACACACATATATATATATATATATATATATAAGTTGAAAAAAATGAAAACGAAAAACGAAATTTCATTTCTCACTCTTAGTATGGCACTTACTTAAATGTAAGTATGTATGTATACGTACATACATATATGTATACAGACGTACAGTAGCATGTATATATATATATATATATATATATATATATATATATATATATATATACATACATGCAGGTACACATACATATATGCACGCATCAGTTTAGCAGACGCTTATTATAGCGCTCGCTTTGTTCGTTTGTCAACAAACTGAACAGCCTGAATTTATGCCATACGGTGTTAAGGCAACCACGTCACCTTTTTGTTCAACACTGACACAGGAACGATGTACTAGTTTCAAGCTTGTTAGCTATCATCAGCACCGTTTACCCATCTGCCAGATAGTTGAACGTTCGAAAGTATATACTTTCCTTATGAAAATTAACGGCTGAGCAGCCTAATTTGCATATTGAGTGAGTTAAATCGGTCAGGCATACCGAAAACGATAAGTTGAAAAAAATGAAAACGAAAAACGAAATTTCATTTCTCACTCTTAGTATGGCACTTACTTAAATGTAAGTATGTATGTATACGTACATACATATATGTATACAGACGTACAGTAGCATGTATATATATATATATATATATATATATATATATATATATATATATACATACATGCAGGTACACATACATATATGCACGCATCAGTTTAGCAGACGCTTATTATAGCGCTCGCTTTGTTCGTTTGTCAACAAACTGAACAGCCTGAATTTATGCCATACGGTGTTAAGGCAACCACGTCACCTTTTTGTTCAACACTGACACAGGAACGATGTACTAGTTTCAAGCTTGTTAGCTATCATCAGCACCGTTTACCCATCTGCCAGATAGTTGAACGTTCGAAAGTATATACTTTCCTTATGAAAATTAACGGCTGAGCAGCCTAATTTGCATATTGAGTGAGTTAAATCGGTCAGGCATACCGAAAACGATAAGTTGAAAAAACGAACAAAGCGAGCGCTATAATAAGCGTCTGCTAAACTGATGCGTGCATATATGTATGTGTACCTGCATGTATGTATATATATATATATATATATATATATATATATATATATATATATACATGCTACTGTACGTCTGTATACATATATGTATGTACGTATACATACATACTTACATATATATATATATATATATATATATATATATATATATATATATATATTCTATAATGACCACACATACATATAATGTACCATACACACGATATATATGCATACATACAACATCCGTTATAGTGTATATAAAGTTAATTCATGGGTGAAATTAACTGAAAGAAACATTTAGAATATACACCTCTCTCCTCTCAGTACTATGGAACTTTGTATATTCCTCTCTTTTTGTTTATATTACTAGGATTACGATCACTATTATTACTATTATTATTAATGTTACTACTACTACTACTACCAGTAGTAGTAGTACTATTCATTTGAGGAATCTTTTAAATTTATTTGAATTTTCATTTTTGTATTCGTTGAGCTCTTTAAAAATAACTTTGCTTACAAAGGAGAAAACAAATTTTAAGAGGTGGTTTCGGTTTCAAATCTAACTACACTACATGTGTTAAATCTGTGCAAGGAAATGGGGAGTACAAAATGACGAGAATGGAAAATTAAGAGGGTAATAATGGAAGAAATCAGAAAAAACACGGAGAAAAAGCAAATGAAAAAATATAAAATAAAATATAAGTAAAGGAGGGATATAAGTAAAGGAGGGATACAAGAAGGGGTAAAACTAAAACCACATGGGGCCGAGTTTCAGTAAATATCTTATCAACAGACATGATTTATCGAGTTGGCAACATCACCAGACAATCCCCAAGTAAGTTTGTTTATTTATTTCTGAGATATTTAAGATATAAAAGCTTTGTTTATATCCCCAGACAAATTAGGTAGTTTAAAATGAAATAAAATATAAGCCCCTTTTTTTTCTTTTTTGGTAACAATATATGTAGTGATCCTACAAACATTATATATGAGGGCGGTGGATTGGCAGTATCGGTAGAGGGTCGGACGCCATGCTTTGACGCAAAGAGTTACGGCCCTGACCATTCTGAGTTCAAATCCCGCCGAGGTTAACTTTGCCTTTCATCCTTACGGGCTCGATAAAATAAAGTACCAGTAATACACTGGGTAATTTGCTGGCCTTGTGCCAAAAGTAGAAACAATTATATATATACACAGAGGATTGGACGCCATGCTTTCTAGCAGTTACGTCCCTTTACGGTCTGAGTTCAAATCCCGTCGAGGTTAACTTTGCCTTTCATCCTTACGGGGGTCGATAAAATAAAGTACCAGTAATGCACTGGGTACTTGCTGGCCTTGTGCCAAAAAGTAGAAACAATTATATATATATATAGATATACATACACCTACATACATATAGACAAACACAAATATATAAAAGTGTGTGTGTTGTGACTCCGTCGGTTGCGACGACGGGTGTTCCTTCGAACAACAATACAATCCTGCTCATAGAATTTATATGCAAGTGGCTCAGCATCTTACTGACACATATGTCCGTAGCACAGCGTGCTATATGAAATACAGGTACAACACATATATATATACACATTCTTGTCACTGCCTTTTCAGCCCCATAGATTATATTCCTTTGTTAAATTTCAAATACCTGATGATGTCACCGGATTCATACTGAACCCGGTCAATGAAAAATTCATATTATAATAAATCTTTAAGGAATTACACCAGTCCAGCCTCCTGTTATTTTATAATAATTAACTCCGTACTCGCACCACCAGCAACACAAACGAAGACGGGTGAGTTGCATTATGTCGAGTGCTCTCCATAATATTACATCGAGGTTGACTATACGGAATGACCAGTTCTATCCAGTGGTGAACCAACAAACCTAAATGAATGTATATATAGATACATATATATATATATATACATATATATATATAACGAGGGAAGTGTGGTAAGGAACCAGGTGGACCATAACGCACAAGAGTACTCGATACTTTGGGTAGTAGAGTGGGTAATAGTAAAAGCGTCAGGACCCCGAGGGCAGAGCTCTGCCATCGGGGTTCCTGACTATTTTCCTATATATATATATATATATATATGACAAGTATGTTTCGCAACAGCAAGCAAGTTTGAAGTTTGAAAATTAGAAATAGAAGCTTTATATATATATATATATATATATATATATAATTGGTGTTGGATGCTTAAAGCGTCCGTATGCGGTAGGCCGTATGAGCACTCGATGCCCTCGTACAGCAGAGTCTGATCTCACAGAAACAAGAGAATCAGTGTTGCGACGAAAGGAATTTATTAGACATATTACAATTGTTTCTCGGGCGACCAGCTCGAGGCACGATATGGTGATCAAACCTGACTTTGAAATCGCGAGGTCCTCGGATACGTCTCGATTCTATGAAGCAGATTTTCCTATTGTCCTTTAACATCGAATTCCTTCGTTTGTTGATTTAGACCCTGTTGTTGTCATTCCATGAGTGGTCAAAAATTGTACACGTCACCGGTGACGTGTACAATTCTTGAGCACTCATGGAGATATATATATATATATAAGTACACACACATAGTGTGTGTATTTTAAGCTTATATGGGTTGGGCAGGAACTAGTTGTACCGAAGAGAATTGACATTCGTTAAATTTGAATACGTTTCTATTTTTGTGTGGGTTAATATTGAACGCCTGGTTAACTCTGACATGTAAAGCAAGTACATCTAATTAACTAAGGTAAATACCTCCACAACTTGAAACTTTACAGACGAAAATAATAATAGAATATATATAAAACTTGAAATAATTTTATTTCAGTTAAAAATTAAAAATAGTATTTGAAAAAGTTAAAAAACAGAACAAAAACTGAAAATAAATAAGCAAAACACAAAAATCACTTAAGAAGGCGATGTGTGAGGTGCATACATATGTGCACCTGTCATTATGCTGCTGCTGTTGCTGCTTCTGATGCCTGCAGAGGAAAGAGCACCTGTTGTATGACTTCAAGCTTCTGTCATCAAGAAATAATAGAGTCGGGTGTCTAGACAAAGGTCAGGTGACAGAGCGTTCGGGATCACATGACAGCAGAGCATGTTAGGGAATTATTGTAAATGAGTGTGTGTGCGTGTCCGCGTGTGTGTGTGGCAGAGAGAGAGAGAGGAAAGCGAGAGGAGAGAGAGGAGAGAGAGAAGAGAGAGAGGAGAGGAGAGAAGAGGAGGGGAGGAGATAAGAGGAGGGGAGGAGATAAGAGGAGGAGAGGGGAGAGAGGAGAGGGGAGAGAGGAGGAGAGGGGAGAGAGGAGGAGAGAGGAGGAGAGGGGAGAGAGAAGAGAGAGAGAAGAGAGAGAGAGGGGAGAGAGAAGAGAGAGAGAAGAGAGAGAGAGTGGAGAGGGGAGAGAGAAGAGAGAGAGAGTGGAGAGGGGAGACAGAAGAGAGAGAGAGTGGAGAGAGAGTGGAGAGAGAGTGGAGAGAGAAGAGAGAGAGAGTGGAGAGAGAAGAGAGAGAGAGTGGAGAGGGGAGAGAGAAGAGAGAGAGAGTGGAGAGGGGAGAGAGAGAGTGGAGAGGGGAGAGAGAGAGTGGAGAGGGGAGAGAAGAGACGAGAGGGGAGAGAAGAGGGGAGAGGGGAGTGGATAGGAAAGAGAAGAGAGAGAGAGTGGAGAGAGGAAAGAAGAGAGAGGTGGAGAGTGGAGAGAAGAGAGTGAGTGGAGAGGGGAGAGGAGAGAGAAGAGAGAGACAGAAGAGAGAGAAACAGAGGAAAGAGATGGAAAAAGAATAAAGAGACAGACAAGAAGTGTGTGTGTGTGTGTGTGTGTGTGTCTGTGTGTGTGTGTGTGTGTGTGTGTGTGTGTGTGTGTGTGTGTGTGTGTGTGTGTGTGTGTGTGTGTGTGTGTGTGTGTGTGTGTGTGTGTGTGAAAAGATTCATTCTTACATCATGTATACATATGCACATATATATAAATAAATGTGTGTGTGTTTGTGTGTGTGTGCGCGTTTAAGCATTTATGAAGTCATCTTTTGGCCCTGGTCGACTTCCCCCAACTTGGATCCATGAACAGTAATATTGGGTTCAGTATATAGTTCTCCAGGAACAGGGGTAAACATTGCGCTGGTTTTTGTAAGGCTGATTGTAAACCGAAACCCCGTACACGAAGTTGAGAACATTCTAGAACAGAGAGGGGTACAAGCGCCCTTCTATGCCACTCTTTGTGGCCTTTTGAAGGAAGCAAATCTTTGAAATAAATCTTCAATTTTTATTAAAACGTTTTTGTCTATCTCTTATTATTTTAATGTAAACCATAAAATGAACGTATTCTAAATACCAGAGTAAACGAAAATACACTGAAATAATCCACACAGACAGACAGCCAGCCAGAATTTGAAAAAAATAGTCGATCATTTCAGCACTTTCTACGTTCGTGTTTTAGATCTAATGTGATTCTAGAATATACATTAAATTCCCGCTTGACTGGAGACACTATCGCCTAAGGCTGGTTGGTGAGAACCTTCGGGGATTTAGTACGCCAGTGTTTATCAAGTTTGACAATTATGTATGTGGATTTCCGTTTGAAGTAGAATTTTAAAAACGACTGCATATTCGAATTTGTTTTATTTGAATGATTTTTTTTTTTTTATGTTGTAACGTTTTTTTTTTAGATATTTGGTACATAGTAATTAGATTTTTTACAAAATAATGTAGATTTCTGAAATATATAATTATGGTTTCTTGAATGCAACCTTATTATATTAAAAGTAAGTTAATGCGGCCTTTCAACATGAAAAGGTTCCTCACCTCTGGTCTAGAAGGTGCTGTATGTTAGTTTCTGTGTGTTAAGAAGTCAGCATCGTCTGCGTAAGGAAGTTCTCTTACTAAAGCTCGAACACTTTTTGGTTTAAGCATTAAACATTTTCAAATTGAAAATCCTTTCCAGTGGTTCTGAACTGAAAGAGGATGCCATTGTCACATTCATAGAAAGAGTGTGTAAGCAAGGCAACAAAGAAGATAGAGAAAAGCGTGGGAGTAGGAATATCACCTTGCTTTACCCCATTGTCAATCATTATTTCCTTTACGGCCCTTGCCATTCTGAGTTCAAATCCCGTCGAGGTTAACTTTGCCTTTCATCCTTACGGGGTCGATAAAATAAAGTACCAGTAATGTACTGGGTAATTTGCTCGCCTTGTGCCAATAGTAGAAACAATTATTTCCTCTAGCAGTATCGGTAGAGAGTCGGACGCCATGCTTTCCAGCATAGTTACGTCCCTTTACGGTCTGAGTTCAAATCCCGTCGAGGTTAACTTTGCCTTTCATCCTTACGGGGTCGATAAAATAAAGTACCAGTAATGTTCTGGTTAATTGCTGGCCTTGTGCCAAAAGTAGAAACAATTATTTCCTCAGACAGTTAACCATTGAAGATAACTTAAGATTTCATATCCCTGTTCAGCTGTTTTACTATGCTCAAAAACTACTTTTCCAAGTATTATCGAGAGTCCCTTTCGATTTACTGTGTCGAAAGCTGTTGTTAGATAGTCAAAGAATTGATATTGAGTCGGTACACTACTCGATGCAATTTTTTCTTGTATCTGTCTTGCAGTAAAGATTATATCAACATCCCCTCTAAAACCACTCTGTGACTCTGGTATAACAACAGGAGAGATATCTTTCTATAGCCTGTTGAGCAAATGTCTTGCGAGTTCATTGCCAACAGCTTCTAATAGAGTGATACCGCGTTAGTTACCACATATAGGTTTTTATCTTTGCAAAAGGATTGCACACACACACACACATACACAGATCCACATTTCCATAAAGAAAAAATAATTAAGACAAACACATAAAAAGTAAAATAACTGGGATTTTTTAGATGGTGGAAGAAACCGCCGTTGTGTGGTTGTACTTGTGAGTGTGTATGGGTGTGCATAATTATATATATATATGTGTGTGTGTGGGGGGGGGGGGGTCGAACCAAATTTACACAGTTTTAGATTTTAGATTTCTTTTCTTCTCTCTTTCTGTCTTGTAAACCTTACGCAAGAATACTTGAAAATTCTTGAACGGAACAATATTCTCATTCATCCCTGCACCCAGTCATTTATCCAATGTCTTAAAGCCTTTGAGAAACGTATTGTCCAAACCACTCGAAGTCGGGATGTAATAAAACATTTCAAAGAGAAAAGTTGAAAAACAAACAGAAGAAAAGCAGGAACTAAAGAATTAGTTGGCGTGAAACAAAGAACTGTTAGAACAAAGAAGAAGAAATAATAGTAGAAGATTGAGGGAAGACTTGTCAGTTTTAATTTTACTTACAAGCTAACGGCTACTGTAGTTATACGGCTAAACATTTCAAAGATGTGACAAGCAATGCTTATATAGG
>OZ024755.1:11454896-11462396 GCA_964016885.1 Eledone cirrhosa
GAACTTTTCTAATATATATTTGCAGAGTTGTGAAATAACCATTTCCAGCGTAAATGTTTTTTAAAGAAAATTACTTGGAATTTCTACAATGGAAATTACAACCCAGCAAAAGAAATTAGGTTTAGGGTTGTGTGTGTTATATGAGTCTGTGTGGATACATATATATAAGTGTATATAAATGATATAAAAATACACGTGATATAATTATCCCCCCCTTCTCTCTCTCTCTCTATATATATATATGTTTATCCGGGTTCAATGGGGGGGGGGGGACCACAGTAAGGTACTCAATACAAAGAAAAGTATAAATATCTAATATAGAAAGGCTTCTACAGGACTAGAACTGTTTCATTCGGGAGAAATCATCAGGGCTTCCTGATGATTTCTCCCGAAGGAAACAGTTCTAGTCCTGTAGAAGCCTTTCTATATTACTCTTTTACTCTTTTACCTGTTTCAGCCATCCGGCCATATATATATATACACACATATTTATGTGTATCTATGCATGTTTGCATTTATACATAAACATATACTTAAATTCACCTTCCTTTCTATTTAATCTAAAATGAGAAATGATGTGTATCGATTTTTTAGCTTTTACTGTCCTTTCATCCTACATTCGTTGCCGCATGATAGATCTCATGTCCGTTTAATGAATCTTTGATGATTAGCACTGATCAATCACACCTACGCAGGAACAGTTTACTGCGAACGTTAATTACAGAAATAAGTATTTATACAATACGTAATACAGCTGAAATATAAGGGTTGTTGAATAAATATTAAGGGAAAAACAAATATGGCGTCTCTTAATAAAGGTTCTAGAAGGTTATTTCCCTTGCAAATGCAACGAAGATGATAAATAATATTAAAGTATGCATGTATAGTATGTATACACACACACATATATATATATATATATATGAAATATGTACTATATATATATATAGTACATATTTTATAGAATGTTATACATTATTTAAATATACATGCAACCAACAGTATACAAACAAATATATATATATATACACACTATAAATACATACATAGACATATATATATATACACATACATGCATAAATATACTTACATACATACATTATTATATGGTTAACTTTGTCTTTCATCCTTACGGGGTCGATAAAATAAAGTACCAGTAATACACTGGGTAATTGCTGGCCTTATGCCTAACGTAGAAACAATTATTATATACACAAAAACATTTACATATTCTACATTTTATATACAAGACCGTAATTGTATTCACCCACACTGCATTATAGCTGCACCTATCACCCATTTTAACTGCCATACTTCAAAGGACAATATTTTCTATTGCACAATTCTGCTGCACATACGTTACCTCTCACTCACATTATATATATATGTGTGTGTGTATATATATATATATATACATACATACACATCTGCAATCTATACATACTTCATACACCTCTACATAGTTTAGATAAGCGATGCTTATTGTTTTCCATGTTTTTTTCTTTTTTCTGTTTACTCATACTTGCAGACGGATTTATATATCTGCATTCATAACTATAACCTAATATATATATATATATATACACACACGCACACACCAATTCTTGTAATGTTTCATATATATATATATATATATATATATATATATATATACATACTTGCGCAATTGCAGACTTTTATCATGCCATCAATTTATGAGGAGTGTTTCGGTAAATTGCAAGCTAAGATACAACTAGATGCAACACTACCAGCACCAAAATGCAGCACAGCCACAAATATAACATGTGTACATGGATATGGTTACACCATAAATTATTCTATTTAATCACACATACGGACAAACACATATACATACTTATAAACGGCATACACACACACACACGCCTTTGCAGGCAAACACAAGTACATACGTGCATGCAGGCACATACACGCACACATCTCTCAGGATATATTGAGCAGTTGATACACACACGTTGGTGTACCTACACATAAACAGCCGCAATTAAACACACACATCAATTTAATTTAGGTAAGGTCATGAATGCGTTTGTGTTTATCCAGTTAAACTCTCTCTCACACACACACACAGCTGCAATAGAACAAACACAATATGCAAATATAATTGAACGCGCACAGATACACACACTTCAACTGAACTAACACATGCGCAACTGCAGTTGAATGCATACACACATTCCAGTAGAAAGACATAAACAGATATATACGATGCAGTTGGACGCACAGAGATATGCAGTTGAATGCACAAATAAACACAAGTGGAGTGATATGCACACACAGTGAAGTAAATGCACACATGACTGCAAGTGGAGATACATACACACACACTTGCACAATTATATCTTAACACCAATCTTCAAGGATTGTTTAGTCAGTGCATCAAACTGCAGCCACATTGCAAGTAGCTGTCATCACTTTAACAAATGCAACACTTTCATGCACAATATGCAATCCCATAAGAAGTAAGTGATACACACACACACACATATATATATATGTATACACACACATATATATATATACATACACATATATACATACATACACATATATACATACATACACACGTGTGTGTGATTTTATGTGTTTTGCGTACATATATGAGAGAGAGGGGGGGGGGCACATATACATGAATACACACTAGTTTATATAATCATACATGAACTTAAAGATATACACACGCTTGTAATTAAACATGGACATATCTGCAGTTGACCAAATTAAACATACAATAGCAATCACCCACACATAGTTGTAACTTTATAACAGACAGACACACGTGGATCTAACTTACACATACACACGTAGACCAACGATCGTACACAAAAGAATAGAATTTGATATTCCTGCATTTGCTTGATTTTTATATAGATTCGGATTATCTTAGATCAAAAAGACCGTTGCTGAAAAACGTTCCAGTCGTGCCCATTCCCTATTATGCCTATCATTTGTGTCCTACCAAAAATCTGTGTGTATATATGTGTGTGTGCGTGTGAGAGAGAGAGTCCACATGGTTGTTACGTAAAATATATAAATGGCATTCGAATTCAATATGAATTTTTTTTTACTATGCCCCAGCATGGTCTCAGCTTTTCGGTTGGAACACTTAATACAGTCACAGATTATTTATTCTATATCTTATGCAGAAATATTAAACTAAAGTTGCTTTACGGTAATGATAGAAATACTTTAAAATATATATGATATTAAATACTTTAAAATATATATGATATTAAATACTTTAAAATATATGATATTAAATACTTTAAAATGTATATGATATTAAATACTTTAAAATGTATATGATATTAAATACTTTAAAATATATATGATATTAAATACTTTAAAATGTATATGATATTAGATACTTTAAAATGTATATGATATTAAACGTATGATTCGTCTAATATCATTTATATTAAGATTTATATCGCAATTTTTAACGAGACAGACCGTGATATAGATATAATAATCAGGTGGTATCCATTTGGCGATAATGGCATGAGAAATATGCAGTTTTCCTTTAGCTGATGTCAGCAATCATTTAGAACTAAATCATCTTGAGGGGGAACATTATTGCTAAACAACGAAAGATCGCTTTGAAAATCTTCTAAATCTGCTTCTAATAATGTAGTTCAGTGAAATAGTCTGGTAGTTATGTGAACCTGAAACACTTAACTCTGTTGGTTCTATCACTTCATTCATTTGACCACTTGGATTTAAGTTGATGAATTAAGTATCAGGATATTATGTATTAAATGTCCGATTTCAAATTGAAGCTGTGTAAGGAAATCAGACATTTCATACTTAAGGACTTAATAAATCTAATATATGATGGATCTATAATATATGATGTAAATCTATTATATGATAAATCTTCTGACAGTTTTGATCAACTGAAAGTCGGATTAGTGAGGTAAAGTGTACGTGGTTGAGTATTCCCCAAACACGTGTATATTTAACTTAAAAACCAAGCCAAATCAGCGCCATACAATATGTAACAAGGCCAGACCTTTGAATTACCAGTGATGATGTTGGATCCTTCGTCGGTTTCAATGATGAATGTTCAGTTCTATCAACTGAAGGACCAACTCATGAATTATAGTGTAAACTGTTTATTATTTCACAGACACGTGTACTCTATACTTAATGTAATTCTCAGATAGAATCAGTATGACAATATATGACAAGGTTGGATGGATCTTTGCATTACAGGATCAGTTCATTCGCCGAGCTTCTCCATAATTGCCGTGTATCCACTTTATTCACAAAACATGGGTTGACCCGAAGCTTTGTTTAATCAATATCCTACACAGTCGGATTTTTTTTTTATTTCTCTCAATGACTTTAAAATAAATATTTACAAGTAACATTGTCATCAGTACTGAAATAAATCTTGTGAGATGGACAGCAACCACACAGTGGCACTGTTCTATGGGCGAGGACACAGATCAATTTCATACACATTTATGAAAGTTTATCTAGTGTTTCGCAATCACCGCGTCCTGGGTTCGACCTCACGGTGTGAGGTATATTGGACGATTGTTTATATCATAGTCTCTGTAGACAAAAACTGTAGACGCCGGTCAGAAGGATTATATCTGCAGCAGGCACTGCATAACAGTCGATAATATCGACCCCAGCTGACATTTACAACTGACACACATGTATATTAAGCAGGCTTCTTACGAGATGCAATCTCATCGAGGTTTCTCTGCTGTTTTAATGATAGGGGCCCTAGTCTTATCATAAAATGCAACGTTAAAGCGTATTTTGCTCGAGAACGCAACGCACTGTCTGCTCCCGGAATCTAACAAACAATATTACGATCTTGAATCCAACAGCTAAACCCCTAGGGTGCCAGCCTTCACAGTATCTGGATAATACTTTCAGTGTTTGGTTGTTCCCTTTGTTTTGTTTTCCCCATTTTTCAATTGTTTTTATTTTGTTGGTGGTGTTTTTATTTCCGCATGAGTTATTTAGGATATTTTATTTTTACTCCTGGCTTTTCTGGGGCTAACCTAAAGAGAACGTGATATGTTATATCTTGAATACACGCAGATAGGATTATTTCTGGCTCATGCCTTCATTACTCTCAAATGTTTGTCTCTCTTTAAGTAAACATGCACAGCTTTCCAACTGAACTGGTTGATCTTGTCTGGGTTTTGACAGAACTGTGTAAGCACTACTAATGTCCCATGTCTTCGAATGTATGTGTATATATATATATATATGTGTATATATATATATATCGCTGTATGTGTGTGTGGCCTGTACGTGTGTGTGTTCTTATATTTTACTGGTTTCATCTATTTGATTGTGGTCATGCTTTGAAAATATTTTGTCGATCGTATCGAAACTAGTACGTGTCTTTTGCAAGTCTGATACATATTTTCCAAACTCCTTTTGCCGAAACAATTTTACAAGTCAGAAACACACACACACACACATATATATATATATATGTATGTAAAAGGTAAACAGAAATAACAACACAATCGCTACAGTATATGGAAGGGATTTATTAGGTTAACGCTTGATATAGCAGGAAGAGGGTCTTAGTGAGTATATATATGTATATATATATATATATATATATATATATATACACACACACACATTCATATATATACTCACACCATACACACAAGACCGACTTGTGTAGTTTTCCCCATTACCAACTTTCACTCAAAAGGCATTGGTCAGTCCGAAGCTCCCACAGTAGACACTTGCCCAAAATGCCAAGCAGTGGGAATAATAGAAATTCCACGTGGAACCGAACCCCTTAAATCCACAACTATACTCCATATATATATAGTTTCTATTTCTTTAGTCTTCTTTAGAAGCCGAATACTTCATGCTGCAGTTGAATTCTTCGAGTTTCATGTTTCACAGTTTAGTCGATTATATCAGCTACAGTACTTATTTTTGTAAAAACTGGTACACAAGTTATCGATATCTATTTGTCGAAACTAAGCTTCATGTATAAACAAACAGAAACTGTATAGATGTTGACTCAAGAGACGGACATCTTTTCTCTCTCTCTCTCACATACACATTATGTGTGTGTGTGTATATATATATATATAAAGTGGTTAGTGATAGGAAGGGGATCCAGCCGTAAAAATCTTGCCAAACAAAGGGTTAGGAGGGCCTCAGTTGTTTCAAAAGCATGACAGCCTCTCATGAGCCCTCGATGGAACGTGAGATCGTACATAAGGGCATAGATCCCTGGTCTGCCTAGGAGATCTGTGTCTCCGCTTCAGTACTGGGTTGGTTTGTATGGACCCATCCAACCTTTACTAACAGGGAAAGCAAACATTAAATCTAAAACGATGATTATATATATATAGTGTGTGTGTGTGTGTGTGTGTGTGTGTGTGTGTGTGTGTGTGTGTGTGTGTGTGTGTGTGTGTGTGTGTGTGTGTGTGTGTGTGTGTGTGTGTGTGTGTGTGTGTGTGTGTGTGTGTGTGTGTGTCGTGGGAAATAGTCGATCAAATCAACTCTAGTACTTGGCTGGTGCTTTATTTTATTGACACCGGAAGTATGAAAAGCAAATTTGCCCTTGGTGGGGTTTGAACTTAGAACATAAAGGATCTAAGAACATGACGCAAAGCATGTCTAATGCTGTTATGATACTGTCAACCCACCAAACAGGAATATAATGACTAACCATGGACCTTTCAGCTGGAAAGTTCCCCTCTAATCGTCCGAGCATGTCACTCTTCCCTCTACATAAGCAACGCTTCTTGTTCGAGGACACAATGGTCCGAATGATACGTGAAACGAATCCACAACCTTATGATCACCCTACTTACTAGAGCACGCGCCTTCACACCTACTCATATATATATATATATATATATATATATATATATATATATATATATATATCAAGACCATTACCATACAGGCATGTTCTTATATTTATGGATGCATAAATCAGGTGCATACAAACACAAATGGCTAAATCACAAAACGCAGCTGCAGTAAGTTGCATTTCAGTTGCAAACGGAATTTCCAATATCTCCAACATTCCTGCAACATATATACAACATGCATGCATCATATGCAAATAGCTGCACCACCCAACGTGCTGCATTTCTTCATGGCTCCTCCCACCTCGAATACATACTCATTTCAAGTGACACTCAAATACACACACACACGTTTGTGAAGTATTTGTATGTGTATGTAATAAATGCATTGATACATATTCTCTCTCTCTCACACACACACAGGCACACAGACACACAGACACACACACACACACACTTCTGAAGGCGTGTCATTTAGTGGTTAGGCTGTTGGGATTACGATCAGAAAGTTGTGGGTTCCATTTCAAGACTGTGCGGCGCATTATGTCCTTGAGCAAGTCACTGTAATAAACGCTGCTTCAGTTCACACAGCTATAAAAATGACTTTCAAGGACACCCGTGTCAATCTGTGTCAGATTTCCTTGAAGTTATGTCAATAAAGTGT
>OZ024755.1:11467396-11479896 GCA_964016885.1 Eledone cirrhosa
AATGATGATGATGATGATGATGATGATGATGATGATGATGATGATGATGATGATGATGATGATGATGATGATGATGATGATGATGATGATGATGATGATGATGATGATGATGATGATGATGATGATGATGATGATGATGATGATGATGTGTGTGTGTGTGTGTGTGTGTGTGTGTGTGTGTGTGTGTGTGTGTGTGTGTATGTGTGTGTGTGTGTTTAGGAACGTGTAGGACCCCGACGGCTAATTCTGGACTGAATTAGCCGTCCAGAATTAGCCGTCGGAACGGCTTGAGCTCAGCCGTCGGGGTCCTTCTCGTTCCAATTACCCACTCTACTACTCTAAGTATTGAGTACTTTGGTGCGTTATGGTCCACCTGGTTCCTTACCACATTTCCTTCGTTATATATATATATATATATATATATATATATATATATATATATATATATATATATATATATAGTGACATACCCAGGAATCAGCCATTAACGGTTCAAGTTCCGGGTACGTCCCTATTTATAAAACACACTTTGTATTTTATCTGATGAGTGCGTACCAAAGTTTTGGTACCCTTGAAATATATATAATAGAATAAATATGGTTTTATAAATATAGTTCCCATTTATTAATATCATTGATATTATACTCCAGAAAACTTGTCGAGTGCTTCGAATCTGTTTATATATATATATATATATATATATATATATATATATATAACGAAGGAAATGTGGTAAGAAACCAGGTGGACCATAACGCACCAAAGTACTCAATACTTAGGGTAGTAGAGTGGGTAATAGGAACGAGTAGGACCCCGACGGCTGAGCTCAAGCCGTTTCGACGGCTAATTCTGGACTAAAGTTTTAGTCCAGAATTAGCCGTCGGGGTCCTACTCGTTCCTATATATATATACATACATATATATATATATACATATACACACTCACAAGAATGAAAGTCCTTGATTATACGCTATTCACTTGTAATATATTTGCTACTGGCAAGACAATTCGTTATAGCCATATCCGTAGAGGTAGTGTCTCCTTCGTAGTCAATACAGTTTAAGTTTGAACTTAATATAAATTTATCGTTTTTATCCAAGCTTTCGCCGATATAGATTTTGCTGTTTTTCCTTGAGAGATCGATAAAATAAAACACCAGTTGAGTAGTGGAGTCGATTTAGTCGAGTTTTTCCTCCCCGTATCCTTGCTGGTCTTGTAGCTAAATCAGAAACTTATTAAGTTATCCCAACTGGTACTCCACTTCTTGTTTGTACTGGAAATGAACAGTGTTCACTGTATTATTTTTTCTTTAAAATGTATTTAATCAATAAATATCTTACGGGTCGATCAATTTTCAACATAGAACTCAGATTTTCAATAGAATTATTCAACACACATACACACATATAGACAATTTATTCCTACACATTTTCGGTCTTGCATTGGTCAGCTTGAGTCTATAGAAGACACTTGTCCCAATTGCCCTGATGTAGGACCAAACCCTAGGCCGTATGGTGATTGCACAACAAATTGCTTAACTACACAGCCACGCCTATAAATATATCTATATATATATTTCAAGCGTTAAACTAATATATTCCTTCCATATACTGTGCCGTTTGCTTTGTTATTTTTCTTATTTCTGTTTACCCTTTACACACACACACACACACACACATACACACACACACATACGAGAGAAATTTCTTGATTATATGCACTTGTAATATTGTTGCTATAGCCACACAAACACACACCATATACACGTTTGTGTGTGAGTGTGTGTAGTTGCGCTAAAGTGTCTTGCTCAAGGACTCAACACACCAACCGGTCTGGGAACGAAACTCGCAACTTTACGACCGTGGGGCGAATACAATAACCACTAAACCACAAGCTATACATCGAAATTTGCATTTATGCAGCACATGTAGTTTAGCTGCATGACCAATATGCAACAATTCATAGCCAACTGCATTACAAACTGCAGCTCACATATAATTCAATTGCACAACTTCAAACATCACTGTGCACGCACGCACACAAAAATACACACACATTAAAACACTTGAACAGTTTGGTTTACACACTTGTACATAACACATTCATACACACATCAATGAGCTTAGGCACGGATACACATTATATATATATATATATATATATATATATACACGTACACACACAAAATATCCATATGTACATAACGTATACAATACAAACACATACTCGCATATATACACACACCGTTACAATGCAAGATCTAAGCAAATTGCATCGCAGCTGCACACATAAACTGCAAGACCAATGTGCAGTAATTCATCCCCTCCCCCACCTGCCAGTGATGACAGAGACACCGCCCCTCCACCCACGTTCAGCAAATACTCCCCCACTCTAACTACTCCTCACATTATTCAAGTAATGTTTCTATCTCACTTTTCTCACTGCCTTTCTTCTCTCCCTCTGCAGCCTCTCTCCCTCTCTATACCCGCTCCCCCTCTCTCATTGGACGATCCACCCTTTCTCTCTCTCTTGGTGTCTCTCTCTCTCTCTTATTGATAGATCTTCCAGCCTTTCTCTCTTTCGTTAATAGTTTCCCCCACTTTTACTCTTCCTCTCACCCCCCCACCTAAATTCTTCATCCACCCCCACCCCTTTATTTTCTGTTCATATTATGTGTTTCTACCTCCTCCTCTAGTCACATACGCCCCTAACACTGCCGCAACCGTCTCTCTGCCGCCACCATCCCTCTAACCACAACAGTAACTAAATAAAAAGCACAACGACCACCAAAATAACAACCACCCACACAACTAACACAACCACCAACAAAACAACCACAACCACTACCCCCCCCCCCTCCCCCCCAAAAAACAACCAACAACTACCAACACACTAACCACCACAACAAGCACCATCAACAGCCCACAGCCACCACCAACACCACCACCACCACCACAACCTCAACTATCACAAAAGAAAAAAAGAATCTACAATCATTAATATTACAACACTACCACCAATACATTAACTCGCACTATCCATTACCGCCTTTTTGAAAACTACTACCTATACACCACTTACAATCACTGTTTATCACTATCACTAGGTACAGAGCTGTATATAGAACCATTTATATGTTATGTATAATAAATGTACACAGTCACCAGTTTTAGAACCACCACTACGACCAGCTTGAGTACTTCTTATACAAGTGATGCTCCAATCTTAAAACCTTAAACAGTGTAAGTGGCGAATTGTCAGAGTCATTAGAGCGTTAGATAGAATGTCCTATCTTCATTTTGGCTCACTGTGTGCGAAGTTCAAGTCTCACAGAGGCCAACTTTGTCTTTCATCGATAAAAAAAAGTAGCAGTCAAGTACCGGAGTCGATTCTTCCTCTATCTCTTCCTCACTTCCAAGCTCTCACCCTCTATCATTATCTGGAAGAAATCTGCTGTATTCAGACCTGAGAGATGGGTTTCTGCTAGATTTAAAAAGTGCCCTAGAAACGCCGTACGTCAATATGGTCTCCCTACGATTCCCACGGGTGTTACGGGGCCATGCATGAAAGCATTCCACATCATGTGAACATTATTCTATCATAAATCAAAGTGGATGCAGACATGGCTGCGTGGTTAAGGCTGTTAAATTCGTAATCAGAAGACTTGGGATTTGATCCCATTGCGTGGAATCTTGATGAAGTGTCTTTACCATAAGCCTCAGGTCAACCAAAGCTGAGGACCAAAGCTTTGAGTGAAATTGAATAGACGGAAACTAAAGAGAAACTCGTCTTTCATTCTTTCAAGTTCGATAAATGAAGTATCAGTCAAGCACTAGGGTTGAGCCTACACACCACCTATCCCCTCTCTCTCTTCTACTCCCTCTCATACCTACACACTCTCCTCCTCCTGAATCGCAAACGAAAAAGGGGTAAAAAAAGGAAGGGTCGCATAACGACACCAACAACCCTTTCATCCCTTCAAAGAGGGGGGGGGGGATAAGGGAGGCAATGGGAAAAGAGGGAGATGGAGAGAGGGAGGGTGAGAGAGTGAGAGGGAGATGGAGAGAGGGAGGGTGAGAGAGTGAGAGTGAGAGTGAGAGGGAGAGAGAGGGGGGGGAGAGAGGGAGGGCGAGGGAGGGGGAGAGAGGAGGGGAGGGGAGGGGGAGATAGGGGGAGGGGGGGAGATAGGGAGGGGGGGTGGGGAGAGATGGAGGGAGAGAGGGAAGAGAGGGAGGGAGAGGGAGGGAGAGAGAGGGAAGAGAGGGAGGGAGGGAGAGGGAGGGAGACGGGGAGAGAGAGATACGGGGAGAGAGAGAGATACGTGGAGAGAGAGAGACGGGGAGAGAGAGAGAGAGACGGGGAATGAGAGACAGGGAGAGAGAGAGAGAGAGAGACGGGGAGAGAGAGAGACAGGGAGAGAGATTTGTCCGCCCCCAAATACTCCCCCTCATCCTTTCACTCATTCTCTCACTAACTCGAGTGAGATAGGTGGGCATAATCCGCACATTTTTACAGAAGATCCAAGTGCAAAATATGGCGAGGGAGGGGGGGTATAGTGAACGAAAGTGTGCGGGGGTGGGGAAAAAAGGGTTAAGACAGGAAATAAAATGCTAAAAGAGAGAGAAAGGGAGAAGGAGGCGGATAAAGAGACGGACAAAATAGAAAGGAGAGAAGGAGCAGAAAGACTGACAAACAGAGAGGAGAGAGACAGGGAGAGAGAGGCGGAGAAAGAGACTGACAGAAAGAGAGAGGAGAGAGACTGACAGAAAGAGAGAGTGATAGAGATAGAAAGAGAGCGTGAGAGAGCGATAGAGATAGAAAGAGAGCGTGAGAGAGCGAGAGATAGAAAGAGAGCGTGAGAGAGCGAGAGAGATAGAAAGAGAGCGAGAGAGATAGAAAGAGAGCGTGAGAGAGCGAGAGATAGAAAGAGAGCGTGAGAGAGCGAGAGAGATAGAAAGAGAGCGAGAGAGATAGAAAGAGCGCGACAGAGAGAGCGCGAGAGAGAGAGAGCGAGAGAGAGCGAGCGAGAGAGAGAGAGCGAGAGAGCGCGAGAGAGAGAGCGAGAGAGATAGAGCGAGAGAGATAGAGCGAGAGAGATAGAGAGAGAGAGAGATAGAGAGAGCGCGAGAGAGATCAGTTAGGGGAGAAGGGTAAAGAAGAAAAAAAATAAGAAAGAACAAGATTAGTGAGGAGAGAAGAAGGACGAGGTTGAGGCGGAGGAGCAGGAGGAGAAAACAGATGAGGAACGGAAAGAGAAAGACTAGAAATTAGAACGAGAGGAAAGAGAAAGGGTAGAGAGACAGAAAGAGAGAGTGGAGAGACAGAGAGAGAGTGGAGAGACAGAGAGAGTGTGGAGAGACAGAGAAAGGGTGGAGAGAGAAAGGGTGGAGAGAGAAAGGCTGGAGAGAGAGAGGGTGGAGAGAGAGAGGGTGGAGAGAGAGAGGATGGAGAGAGACAGAGAGAGGGCGTAGAGACAGAGAGAGGGTGGAGAGAGAGACAGAATGAGCAAAAAAGAGAGAGGAAGAGTTGGAGAGGTAGAAACTGTGTGTGTGTGTGTGTGTGTGTGTGTGTGTGTGTGTGTGTGTGTTTTATTACAGTTGTGTTTATAGCTTTCCATGTGTGTGCGAGGATTTCCACACCGATCCATGTATGCGTGTGTGTCCTTCCGTGCGTCCATAACTTTCCATGTGTGTTCGTCCATTAAATACAGATCTGTGTGTGTTTCTGAGTTTGTCTGTGTGTGTGTGTGTGTGTGTGTGTGTGTGTGTGTGTGTGTGTGTGTGTGTGTGTGTGTGTGTGTGTGTGTGTGTGTGTGTAACTTTCCATGTGTGTATGTGTTATTTTCATAGAGATCCATGTAGATGTGTGTATCTGATCATTTAGTTGTGTGTATGTTTGTATTTGTGTATCTGTTATAGCATTTTATGTATGAGCGAGAAATGCTACAGCGATCCATGTATGTGTGTTCGTTTAGTTTGTTCGGGTGTATGTTTGTAACTTTCCATGTGTATGTGTATATCCATAGATCCATGTACATATATATATATGTGTGTGGGTGCGTGAGTGTGTACGTGTGTGTGTGTCTGTGTTCATATAATTTGTATATGTTTATCGTTACATGTATATGTGTGTACACCCCATCCAAATCCATGTTGTGCGTGTGTGTTTGTGTGTTGGTGACTGACCAATCATTTGTGCGTGTGTAAGTTCCTATATATCCATGCCATTGTGTGTGTGTATCTTTACACACACACACACATATATATATATATATATATATATATATATATAACGAAGGAGGTTTGGTAAGGAGCCAGATGGACCATAACCCACCAGAGTACTCAATATTTAGGGTAGTAGAGTGGGTACGTCCAGAAATAGCTGTCGAAACGGCTTGAGCTCTGCCGTCGGGGTCTAACATTTTCCTATATATATATATATATAAATTCAGCGAGAATCGCATTTCTGCGGGTACAAAAAGCGAAACGAAACGCAAAAATCATAAATATGCTGGCAAGCGCTCTATAGTTAAAAAACCAGAGCTAAACAATATGTTAAAACTCCCATACAAAACTGAAAAAGTGGTCAAGAAAGCATCAACCACCTAAGCCAAAAAGCAAATCAAGCTAAACAGGTCAAAACAAAATAATTGATAATATATATATATACTACCATGACTGAATCTTAACCATCTACTATGTCAGGGTATGTCATGCATTATCTTATTTTATCTGATGAGGACGTACTGTTGAAGTTAACTCAGTACCTCTGAAATATGTATAATAAAATATACTTGATCACAAGAATATCTATTTTGTTAATATTTTGAATTAATATTTATATATATATATATATATATATATATATGTATATATCCGTATATGTTTGTCGGCTGAGAGAAAAAGGTACTCAATACCGAAGTAGAGTTTTAATATTCATTTTCGATGATCCTGTGATAAAACAGGCGAAACTCCATAGTAACAAGACTCACTATTTAGCTTTAATAAAATGAGTATATTCGTATGTGTGTGTGTGCGTATACACACAGATAGAAATAGCAGTAAAATCTCCTCAAGATCACACCTTATGTCAATTAAAATTGAAAACATTTCTGAAAATACCTCTAGTATAATCTGCTACTGATTTCTACCAGACTGCGGTCAAGCTGGGGAAACTGACTTGAAGCGACTTACACAATCATATCAACTCCATTGCTTATTTATTTCAACATTGATATTTATTTTATCTCTTTTTGTTCAGGCGTTTCCGTTGGTTAAAACACAGACATGTACGCAGGCACACAAATACATACATAGGTCAGATCATTTGGCATAACATTAAAAAGACCATTTATTCAGCTTGGAACTCTCCATACTCAAGGAAAGTATAATGCATATATTACTGTAAGATAAATAGGCCCTACGGTCAAGGTCAAACCTAAACAGATTCGATGGCGATAGATAGATAAATAGATAGAAAGACAGATATAAACGTTTCCCTTGTGTGTGTGTATGTGCGTCTGTCTGTGTTAGATGTAGAAATTTGTATAAGTAAATTTCTGGTGTATGCGTTTGTATGAGATGAGATTATGTGTGTGTGTGTTAGTTTTTTAATCCTTCGGTTATTGGCTCCCACGTGAAAACCACACCATCTCGTCCCTCAGCGAAACTTAACCTACAAGCCGCTATAACCATTACCACCACTACCACTAACAAAAACATCATCATCATCATCACCACCACCACGACCAACAACACAGTCACCATCCGCACCATAACCATCACCAACACCATCTTCAGCCCCAATGCCACCAGCACCATGACTACCACCACAAAACGTGAATGACAAGAATCACAGCACGTGGATGGGTTTAGGTCGGGGTGTTTTGTTAGTATTGTTAAACAAACATCGAAAAAGGGTCTGGAACATTCTCTTGACCCAGTTCTTGAGGAGATGAGTGCTATACCAAACTTCTTGGTATTTTTCTTTTTACTAACACCACAAACAACAAAAACATCGGCTGTTGTTATTGTTGGTGGTGGTGGTGTTGCTTATGTTAGTGACTATGTGGATGATGAAGCCACCGTCGATTTCGACGATGAACATTCAGTTATCCGAATGAATAACTGAACATACGACTATATGTAAGTGGTTGAGTATTCCATAAGTAGCTCAAACCAGTTTGTGTAACATTGTGACAAAGTTGAACCTTTGAATTATCGGCTTAGTTAATCAGATTAGCTTCTAAACAGTTTCTATTCCCCCCCCCCCCATTTCATACCTAAGTCTTGGATTGACTCAAGTCTATCCTAACAACACTTGCTCAATATGCCACGTATTGGGACTGAACCCAGGATATCAGAATTGGGAAGGTATGTCTCTTTTGATAAAGGTATCCTTGAGATTAAACGACATAATGCGCACGCATATATACAGGGTATCCCGAAATGTATATAAACACTTCAACACAAATATAATCAAAATATGTCTACATTTTTGGGGACACACTGTATTACACACAGGTGTATTCAATTTACGCGCTTTTATATCTACACTCACACACATGCATGCATGCATACGACAACTTTACATACGTCTACATCTACATACACACAATACTTTCATGTATATCGATATATAGCTTCTCACATATGCCTACAAGAACCTCACACACACACACACACACTTTGCATCATCAGCATTATCACACTCGCCTATACACTATCGTTCAATTAAGCACCAGAATACAATTTAAGTCGGAGAAATTGTGTGATAAAGAAAATAGAAGATGAAAAAAAAATTCTTGAAATTTAAAAAAGAACAAGAGAAGACGTAAAAGAGAAAACAAATAAGCAAGTAGAGATAGTTTAGGTAGACAGAAAGATTAATTAAAATAATACATGTTAGACGAAACTAGATGAGATGCAATCGACGAGATAAGAAATACATTATTAGTTTCGTATTTAATGTTTTTTTTTGTTTTTTTTTAATATAAAAAACAAACCAAATGGTAACTTGATCAATGATTGCTTGTGATATCTGGTATTTTCAGTGCCGAGGTGTGTGTGTGTGTGTGTGTATACACACACACACACACAATATATATATATACACACACACAATATATATATACTGTATATATATATATAGTAAAATTGGAATTGGAATGGACCTCAGTCGGTTTCGTCGATGAGTGTTCCGATTATTCGCTCAAAGGAATAACCAGCTTATGGAAAAAAAAAAATAATAACGAGCAAGTGGCTGAACATTCCACAAAGCCGTGTACCCTCAAGACAGTTCTTGAGGGGATTCGGTGTGGCACACTGTGTGACAGAGTTGGAATTACAGGTACAGTCGATTTAATATTATAGTATTAAGGGCTAAATATTACACAGTTACATGTATTCTTAAGGAGATTCAAGGTGACAGTGTGTGTGTATGACAATGCTGATCTTTTGAATTATACCTACAGTCCACTCTATTGGGTTTCCAAACAGATTCCATCAACCAATTTCTAGTCACGTAGTCGACCTGTGGCTATTGTATATCACACTTGTGTAAGATGCCACGCTGCCTGATCAAATCCTAGGTCTTATGATTGTGAAGCGAACTTCGTAACCATTCGACCATGCCTGCGTCCATATCATTCTGAGTTCAAATCCCGCCAAGATTAGCTTAGCCTTTCATCTTTAAGGGGTCAATAAAATGTAATACCAGTAACGCACAGGGATCGATTTAGTCAACTTACCCCTTCCCTTCAAGTTGCTGGTCTTGTGCCAAAATTAGAAACAAACAAATATATGCTACGGAAGGAATCTTATTATCGTCGGTGGAATAGCTAGAAATAGCAGCCAAATCTTCAATCAAATGACTACGTCTTACAAAAATGAAGACTCACTGGATAACACACACACACACACACTCATACAGGGTGAGATATTAACGGCTAAAACACATTCGACCAGATCAGACCTAAGGCTTGAACGACGATAACAACTGTGACATGATCGCCAGCTGATTTCAGAGTTTATTTTGGCTCTCAATACTTAAGGGTTTGTTTCAATCATAAGATATATGTCGTATGATAGCAATTCTAAGGTGGATTGGCAGTATCGGTAGAGGCTCGGACGCCATGCTTTGCAGCAAAGAGTTACGGCCCTTTATGATCTGAGTTCAAATTCCGCCGAGGTTAACTTTGCCTTTCATCCTTACGGGGTCGATAAAATAAAGTACCAGTAATGCACTGGGTATTTGCTGGCCTTGTGCCTAAGGTAGAAACAATTATTATTTCTGATCTTCTCAATAAGGGGAAACCTATGATCAAAGACATTCCAGCTGTGACCATAACAAATGTTCTCCACCCCATCGCCCAGACAATGTAACAGAAAACTAACATAAGATTCATTCATTTTATATCGCCTCGTTGCTTAGTAGACTGCAAATCCTTCGCTTTGTGCGTTTGTTTGTTTTACTTTTAAATTCCAGCCAGTCGACATTACAACGTGGCAACGTGATAGCATTATATGTTATTATATAATACTCTAATATTGAAATCTCTGTGGAAATAGTTATATTGATAGTGCACACAAGTGATATATATATATATAAATATAAATATAACGAAGGAAGTGTGGTAAGGAACCAGATGGACCATAACGCACCAGAGTACTCAATACTTAGGGTAGTAGAGTGGGTAATAGGAAAATATATGACCCCGACGGCAGAGCTCAAGTCGTTTCGACGACTATTTCTGGACTCAGTCCAGAAATCCAGAAATAGCCGTCGAAGCGATTTGAGCTCTGCCGTCGTAATACATTTTCCTATATATATATATAGATATAGGAACCAGTAAGACCCCGACAGCTGAGCTCAAGCCGTTTCGACGGCTAATTCTGTCCAGAATTAGCCGTCGAAACGGCTTGAGCTCAGCTGTCGGGGTCTTACTGGTTCCTATTACCCACTCTACTACCTCAAGTATTGAGTACTTTGGTGCGTTATGGTCCACCTGGTTCCTTACCACATTTCCTTCGTTATATATAGATATATATATACAACATATGTCTGCGTGCATGTGAATATGTATGTGCATATATATGTGTGTATGTATATATAGATACATATAACGAAGGAAATGTGGTAAGGAACCAGGTGGACCATAACGCACCAAAGTACTCTATACTTAGGGTTGTAGAGTGGGTAATAGGAACGAGTAGGACCCCGACGGCTGAGCTCAGCCGTCGGGTTCCTACTCGTTCCTATATATATATATATATATATATTATATACACACACACACATTCATCCATATATATATATATATATATATATATATATATATATATATACAATTCACAAGAATCAAAGCTATGTTAAAAGCATTTATTCACTTACAATTGTTTCATCCAAACCTAGGCTTGGAGTCTTCGGAGCATTTTTCAATGTTTGTACACATAATTGACCTCCTTTCCAACGCAAGAGACATACAGATACATATGTATATATTGATGTACAGTGGAGTGACATATATTATACTATATTATTTCTGTATAGCAATTCAAATTCAAAATCGAAATCAAATTAAAATTAAAATTAAAACAAAATTACAATACATTCGGCAGTTAACAGATAATGCAAGAAGATAGTTTGTTAGTCAGATGTAGTAGTTAGTGTATGCGTTAGTTACACGTGGGGCATGCAAGTGTGTCCCATTTATATATGATTATTGTGTGGCAGGGTGTTACATGTAATACAAGCACTTTAAGCGGTTTGGATGAAACAATTGTAAGTGAATAAATGTTTTGAACACACCTTTGATTCTTGTGAATTCTATATAACTGCTCTGTAGAACAACTGATGTTATTACATTGAGCTATTTATCTTACTGGTAATAAGGTAGTAATAAATTACTGACCTTCACTGTTTAGGGTTTAAAATATATATAACTATAAAAAGTTTTAGTATATGCATAACCATAAATAGTATCGTTAATATTATATATATATATATATACACACACACACAAATATAAACAGAGTCATAGACTTGCGTTATTCCCTGTGTTTTGATCGCACACACTCTCTCTCTAGTGTGTTATATTTTCTACATATTGTATATATATATATATACATATATAGGCTAGGTAAGCACTATCTGAAGAATATATAACATTGTAACACACAAGGGGAAACTCCATAGTATATCATTAACTATTCAATTTCTACAACATATTAACAGTAGTCACTGCAAAGTGCAACTAGTACACAGTCGTGTAAAGAAGTACACAGTCAGCAATAAAGAAGCAAAACGAAAGTTACAAATTTACGCAAACTATGCGTGTGAGCAATTATATATACCATATCTAAGATATTTAATTCCTGATATTTAAAATGAGACATCTGATCTGAATGTACGGATTATTGTATCAACCTGTTGAAAACAATTGACGAAACGGCCGTCATATTCCCACCATATTGTATATTTTAGTATAATCCATATTATA
>OZ024755.1:11484896-11487396 GCA_964016885.1 Eledone cirrhosa
TGGTTAATATGCTTGCTTCTTAAATATCAGGACTTGTGGCATTTTGTAAGAGTCTCTTGACCATCAGGATTGGATTTAGACCTTGGGGGACCCGGGGCACTTTAGGTTTGGGGTATCTCTCATACAGAAAAAAAATAGAATACACAGCAGCGCCCCCAACGACCAACAATTTAATATATCAAAATTAGCTTAGCGCAAGTAATGGAAATTGAAAAGTTATACGTACAGGTATCAAATTCTAAATTTCTAACCATCCTAAAATTAAAAAGCACAGCTGAGGGCACAAATAAATTGCTACCGCCGTCGACAGTAGGGAACCCACGTCAATTGCCCCCTTCCCCCCAACTAAATCCGGCCTTGTTCATCATAACAATGGGTTTATCCAAGTCTTCTGAGTAAAAATGGATAGATGGAAACTGTTAAGCCCGCTTAATGAATTGTACCTAAAATAGATATCAATTATGTAGGGTATACGAAAGTCGACATCTCATAATGGTCAGTGAGGAAGACCATATGAGAACCTTGCGAATCACAGACATCAACAATGTAAGGCATGTCATGGTATTCTGTATCAAAGATGTTAATAATTGTTTCAACATTTGGCACAAGGCCAGCAATTATACCAGTGCATTACTGGTACTTCATTTTATTGAACCCGTAAGGATGAAAGGCAAAGTTAACCTCGGCGGAAATTGAACTAAGAACGTCAAGGGCCGTAACTATGCTTCAAAGCATGCCGTCCAACCCTCTACCAATACTGCCAATCCACCGTAGACAATATGATAATCTTGTATATCTCATACATTAATGTAGGCCATGAAATAACTTTCCATATCACAAATCTTAACAATGCTAGCCATATCGTAACCTTCCATTTCATAGGTGTTAACTATATAAGTCATACCACAACCCTGCATATCATGGATCTTAACAATAGAAGCTACGTCGTAAACGTTGCATTTATAGTTAATAATACTGGATATGTCATAACTATTCATTTTATATGTGTTAACCTTGCACCTCACAGACATTGACAATTCTGAGCATGTCATAACCTTCTGTATCAGACGTTAACAATGCATACCAGATGTTAAACTTGCATATCAACCGTTTTACAATGCTGTACATGTGATAACGTTGCATATCAAAAGACATAATGCTGGAAAAACGTGAGCAGTACAAACCACTTCATATGCATGTATGTCAGAAGCTTTGACAATGCAGGCCTCATATTTGTGTATCTGTAGTTGTCAACGGTTAAGTTCACCTGATAATAATGCATAACAATGTCAACAATTTGTATTTATTATGCACACGTATGCAACACCAAGGTTTGGCTCACCGAATTCACTTGTTCTACATTCCTGGCAATGCGTTCCTAAACCCACCCACAAGCAGTCCTTTAACTATCCATCTGTTTGATAGTTTAAAATAGGGAAGATAACGGAATATTGAGAAGGGGGGGGGGTGATAAAAATCAATTGAAACTCAACAAACATAAAAAATCTAAAGATGAAAGAATAGAAGAAAAAGAATAAACTCTATGAATAACCAACAAAGAGGTTCTTATGGGAGAGGAAGGCCTGCACGGTAGGTAGCTAGGCATGTACTAACGCACTATAGATCAGGCGTGTGCAACCTTTTTCGAGCAGTGGGCCGCATATGATGTGACTCCTCATAAGTCGGGCCGAACTACTAAAACAGAAGGCACTTGCAATGCAAAGGGACTGAAAACGAAACCACGTGGCTGCGAATCAAACTCTTTAACCACACAGCCAGTAGTGTTTATCGCGAAGATTGGACAGCAATTTCTGGCAGGTTGAGCGATGAGTGTAAGCGATATAAGTGGTGTTTTCGTTTAAGAATTTTCTGATTAAAAATAAGAGCAGTATTTGTGGTGAGGCTTATTATTTTCATAGGTGGTTACTGTGTTAATATAGAACCTAAATGAAGGTAGCGTAAATGTGTTGTGTTTGTATAGTACTGTGTTAGTATGATATTTTTATAGAAGCTGTGTCAGTACAGCTGTGTTAGTATAGCGCTGTGTTAGTATAGTACTGTGTTAGTATAGTACTGTGTTAGTATAGTACTGTGTTAGTATAGTACTGTGTTAGTATAGTACTGTGTTGTTGGGTTGGTACAGAAACCGTGTGTCGTGAGGTTAGTATAGTACTGTTGTGACAGTACAGGACTGTGTTGGTATAGAAGCTGGGCGTGCTGAGGTTAGTGTGGTAGTGTTGTGTTGTTATAGTACTGTATTAGTGTTGTGTTAGTATAGAAGCTGTATATAGTGAATGCCACTTCTAGTTCTAACTCCATGAATGGAATTCCGAGAAAGTAAAGACAAAAGTTCCAAACATATAAGTAAAGAAGATAGAGTTTCTGGGATTCTTTACAAATATTTTGTTTAGACATACCAAAAACAAACCGCCCACGCTGAGAGGAATCTAAAATATTTCACCTACCCGTGTACCCTACAGCTGGCCAATAAGTCTCGTAT
>OZ024755.1:11494896-11507396 GCA_964016885.1 Eledone cirrhosa
AAAATAAAGTACCAGTAATGCACCGAGGTGGATTTAATCGAGTTTCCCTTCACCCAAAATTGTGGTCCGACGCTCCACCCATTTTGCCAATCATCCAGCTTAATATTAAAACAGTTACATTGTTGATTACTTTCAAAATTAATTGAAAATCATAGGTAGTGTGTTTCTTTAGAAATATAGTAACACAAGGTTTATACTATACTTCCAAATGTCAGTATAATATGAATGTTATCTTAATAAAACCTTCTTGATAAAACCTTCTTGATTAGCTTGTGTGCTTCATTAGAAAAAAGATAACAAAAGGTGGGCGGGGGGGGGGGGGGGGTGAATTGAAACTAAAGGATAAAAGGTGTGGTGTCAGTACTTCAGAACAACGGAGGGGAGGGTGGCGTAGGAGTTAGCTGGATTTGAAACTGGGTCGTAATTAAATTACTCTGCAAAGTACATAAGCCTATATTTTCATTGCCCGTCCCCTTGTATATGACAGTAAGGTAGAGAAAATTGAACAGATTAGAATAGAACAGGGCCACATATTTTGTTGAACGTTCCTTGTATGCATACAAAAGTGTATATATACATACACACACACATCTATCTATCTATCTATCTATACACACACACACACACACACACACACACACACACACACATAAATACGTATCTACACACGCATAAATACGTATAGATACTAACACCACAAACACATTCGAATAAATAGGTACAAACACATACATAAACACACAACGATATGTACATATCCATGAACTCATACAAACACAATCACACACTAATATAATCATCAGCGACCCTTACACATCTTAGGAAACGCTATTTACTACGACTACGACAAGAATCTTTCTGTGGCATTCCATTGCCTGTTATTACTGGAAGCCATGTGGAGCGAACACAAGATATTATTTTCATTCTGGCATAACTGACGGTCATCCTAGAGTGATCTAAAGTATTTTGCTTTTCAGCTTGACATCATTCCGATGGTTATGTTGCGTGTTTCCCTTTCCATTTATTATTATTATTATTTGAGAAAAAGGGGTCGGGAGTTATCGTTTTAGAATTTTGGAAAGGGGCTATTCTATTCTACATTCAATTATGGAACCAAGGCAGTAGGCACTAGACAGCTGTGCCGGTTGTCTGTTGTCACGGTCGAACGCTTCTGTATATATAACACACATATATCGTTTTCTGAGTAAAAACGCGGTAGTGACTTCGAAGTTTCAGCTAGGGTTTTAAAAAAACTTTGCGCTTCATCTGGCAGCCAGATAAAGTAACGAAGCTGAAACTTGGAAGACAGTGCTACTTTTCTACTAAATACATATAAACTACAGTCTACCTACAAATGTTGAGTGCTCATCCAATGTTAATGTTTGACATTTTAGTCTAGATTGAGTAATATGGTATTTTAAACTCCCGATCTTCTAATTATATATATTCTAGATTGAGTAATATGGTATTTTAAACACCCGTTCTTCTAATTATATATATATATATATATATATATATATATAATTAGAAGAACGGGTGTTTAAAATACCATATTACTCAATCTAGACTAAAATCTCAAATATTAATAGAGAGAGAGTCTGCGGTAAATAACTGGAACATTCATTTTTATTTAACTGCCACGGACAGAATGGATAATACGGTTCAAGGAAAAACAACGAGCTATTGACTGAGCGAAATACCGACTGTTTGAATTTACAAGTGCAGTCCAATTTTACTCACAAAAGTCAATAATAAGGGCGAATACACATACAAACCCATAAGGTAATAATTATCATTCCAATATTCCGAAAACATAAAGAACATTCTGCGTGACTCAGTGTGTGACAAATTTGGCCTTTCGAATGACTTGTTCAACTCATATTTTGACAGCTGAGTGAACAGTGAAATAATGTGTCTTGCTCAAGGACACAAGGCGTCGCCTGGAATCAAACTGACGACATTACAATCATGAATTAAACGCCCTATCAACTAAGACACACGATTTCACAGTAATATACGCAATATTTAATTCATAGTAATATCTAAATATATAATATAGTTATGTTGGTCCCACAACATCCAGGCCGAAACAAATGAGATCGTGTAGGTGTCACGACAAAAAACACACAGTCCACGCTGTAAATGTGGCCGTGTAGGCAACACGGTAAAAACCTCCCAGCCCCACACTGTAAATGTGGTTGGTGTTAGGAAGGGCATCCAACTGTAGAAAACCCGCCAGACAGTCCTATGCGAGCAAGACAACCACTCTTGCCTCAAGTGGGAAAACCCCCGTCCAAACCCATGCAAGCGTGGAACACGGACGCTAAACCTGATGATGATGATATAACAATGTCTAAATATATAACAATAAATTTGTGGATTTTTTAGCACAAGATGTTCAAGCGTTTAGCTATAAAGAAAGGCGAGAACGGGCGTTCAACTACGTATGCACAACACTAAGGAAGTTGTTTCTAATCGATAGGTCACCCTGTTCTATATAGCAGTTAAATATCTCACAAATCACACACAGTAACAATTGGCACTCCGTCAGTTACAACGATGAGTGTTCCAGTTGATCCGATCAATGCAACAGCCTGCTTGTGAAATTAACGTGCAAGTAGCTGGGCATTCGACATACACGGGTATCTTTGACGTAGTGTTCAGGGAGATTCAGCGTGACCCAGAATGTGACCTGGCTGGCCCTTCGAATTACAGGTGCAACTCATTTTTACCTTATATTGCCGTTTTCACTCCTATATTTCTACCTTCCATTAGACTGGTATTCCTAAAGCAATTTCAACCTCATATGTGACAATTCTTCATTAAGTCATTGCACATAATCCACATGACAGATGCAATGTGTCCGAACACGGAGGAGCCGAATTCCCACTGTCATCGCCACCATCTTTCTCGCCCTCCTCATCTCTCTGTATTGTGAGCAAAAGTGGTCCCACGTGCTGGCCGCCTCACAGCCCCGGCGGACAGAATGGAGAAGGCGTTTCCCTGGAAGATGGTAAGGGAGATGCTCTGGAAGAGCTATTCCATCTCGCAAATATGACTGATTATTGGATTAAGACATAATATGTTGTTGTTATTTCATTTCCGAAATATAAAATATAAGGAAAAACTTCATACTGTCGATTTATTTTACTTTTCTATTTTCACTCTTGTATCTCTAACGTACCAGCTTTCCCCCAAAGCAATCCTAACCACATATCCCACATAGATTCGTATATAAACTATATTATTATTTTCATACGGGGGTCGATAAAATAAAGTACCAGTAATGCACTGGTTAATTGCTGGCCTTGTGCCAAAAGTAAAAACAATTATTTTGGTTACTATTTCGTCATTCTGTTATATTATTTACTCGCATTTCTATAAGACTTACAAAGGCTAAATTGATTATCGTTGATCATATCTTTGCGAAATCAGGACTGCCCTGGGGCTATACAACAACAGCAACTGCACAGACGCACAATAATTCCTTATTTCTCTCTCTCACCTTTCTAACACACACACACCATTCCACACACTTTCAATATGTCTCACTTAACACATTCTCGAGTGTTATTTATTTTCTCTTTCACATAATCAACTTGATGACATTCTATCAATTTCTACTCCGTGTCATCACCACCACTTCCACCCCAACCCACTCAGCCCCATATCATCACCAACATTACCCACTACTACATCACGTACAGTAGACATCATCATCATCGCTACCACCACTAACAACATCACATCATCACCTCCACCGACACTATATCATCATCATCATCACCACTACGAAGACAGACATTTTCACAAGCTTAACCCATCGCCAGCAATTTATCAGCTTTATAGCGTTCCGACATGCCTTACTGCCAAAACCCCAGTAAACACCATTACTGAGCCATAAGTAGGAGGAAGAATGTTAATGGACAAAGAAAAGTAAGTTGTGCCCTGTTGTTTTTCACTGAACATTTTTTCGGGGGTAAATAAATAGGTAATTTATCAAAATCATCATCATCATCGTCGACGCTCGAACCGTCATCATAATCATCGTCATTGCCATGGTCTTCATAATCGCTGTCATCAACCTCAAACAATCATCGTCTCAATTGTCACCATTATTATTTAGCTTTAACTTTCATACATACGGGGTCGATAAAATAAAGTACCAGTAATACACTGATATAATTGCTGGCCTTGTGTCAAAAGTAGAAACAATTATTATTTAGCTTTAACTTTCATCCTTACGGGGTCGATAAAATAAAGTACCAGTCACACACTGCATCGATTTAATCGACTTTCCCCTCCGCCATTAAATTTACTGGCTTTGTGCCTAAATCAGATGGATTGGCAGTATCGGTAGAGGGTCGGACGCCATGCTTTCCAGCATAGTTACGTCCCTTTACGATCTGAGTTCAAATCCCGCCGAGGTTAACTTTGCCTTTCATCCTTACGGGGTCGATAAAATAAAGTACCAGTAATGAACTGGGTATTTGCTGGCCTTGTGCCTAAAGTAGAAACACTTATTACTGAACAAATCGTAGGGCGGTGTGTAGCCTGAGCCATTAGAATTCTGGACAAAATGTTTTGTGATATTTTAGTTACGAATCTTTACGTTCTGGGTTCAAATCTCGTTAAATACTCGAAGCATGAGAGAGAGAGAGAGAGAGAGGGGAGGAATGATTGCGTGCGTCTGAAGTTGGTGGTGTTGTACAGCCCCAGAACAGTCCTGAGGTCAACTTTGCTTTTAATCCTCCCGGATTCGATATAATTGACTTTCTCCACCCCTTACCCCCAACGAATTGCTGGCCTTGTGTGGAAAGAAGAAACTATTAGTAAAAGCAATCCATGGGTGATAGAGTGGCAGAATCGTTAGAGCGTCAAGCCAATGCCTTGTGACAAAGATGGCCGTTTGAATTACAGGTATAGTCAAGCCTTCAGCTTTCTAACTGGTTTACGTCTACCCAATTTCACTTAAAAAGTTAGGGTCGACCCGAGGCTACGGTAAATATCTCTTTCACAAGATACTAGAGCATGGTCGAATCTGGAACTTAATACATGCGAAGCGAACTTCTCCACTACATATATATACATACCCAAGCCAAAGTGAGGGAAGTAGGTATGAGATGAGTGCGATTCACATTCAAATTCATTTCCCTTATGTCGTTGATACCTGTCAGTAATAAAAGGTAAACATGTTCCATTTATCATTCCAGTATTCCAACAACATCCGAGATAATCATCCATTGATTAATACTTCTTATCATGCAAGGGAAAATTATTAATGAATATAATACTGTCACTTCTATACTTACTAAATGTAGTACTGAGCACTATTATAACATTACCACATGACACAGAGATCACCTCATACATTACAAAACGTTTATACAAACAACATAAGTAATATTATATATATAACATTAATCGATTTTAATTGAGAATTTGAAATCATTAATCACAAGCTGTGTACGATATACTATAAAATCATTTTTTTTTCTTTTATTAGTTTCTCCATTTGTCTTCGTTTATTTTATAAAATATAGACGTTAGAGATGAACATCTTTTTTATCATAAATAGATCAGGAATCGGTTAGACGATAGTTTCCCCTCCTTAGACACGGAGGCACCAAAAGCGGTCAAAGACTGCTTGTAGTTGATCTCATAATTGCCCTTAGTTGATCTCATAATTGCCCTGTGTTCCAGGAATTACTATATTCCTTGCCTATATTATTGTTGGTGGACTAAGAAGAATAAACTCGAAGTCGATTTCAAAATCCTATTTTCTCACGGTGAAATCTATCCCTCCTCACCACCAGACGTCTGGAAAACTAGAGTTACGAAGGATTATTCAAATGAAATCACCCAGCTAGGAATCAAACCGACGTAAACACGCACTTTCCGAGTATTTACCACGGCTTACCAGCACTTGTTTGTACATACGTGCACACACATGTATCTGTACACGTGTGTGTGTATGTGTGTTTGCGTTTAACTGCTCCGTATAACGTATAATATACACATCTTCATCTCAGATTTGCTTGAACAGTGTGACATTGACACAAAGGGAAATCTTTAAACAGTTTCTGTTACGTTGGTGAGGAGGGGTGAGTGTCCTTTTGATTTCCCCAATGTGTATATAAAAATTGTATTTGTGTGTGTGTATGTGTTTGTTTTCATGCTGAACACTGCATGTACGCTAATATATTTACATACAACTATTGAGTGAGAGGAACACAAAGAGAGAAAAAAGGGAGAAGAGGAGAAGGGGTGGAGTAAGAGAAGGGAGACAAGAGTCAAAGAGGAAAACAGATCCGTAAAAGTCACTGATTTAAAATACGGGTGGCTGCCTGAGAAGTTAGACCACACAGGTAGATGATAGAAGATTCGAAGTACATACAACTAGATAGATAAACCGAAATACTGTCAGACCGACTGACAGAACTCGACAATTAGACTGACAGACATACAGATGGACAAGAACAGCCAACGACATATTTCACAAGAATCAGATTAACCCCTTCGCTACCAAACTACTTGAAACCACCTCTGGTTCTATAGTACAAAAGTGTTTATTTTAATATATATATATATATATATATATATATATATATATATATAGTGAAAGTATGAAGAGTAACATGGTTGGCTGTACAATAAGGGGCGGTACAATTTCAGGTATTGACAATTGTTTCATTGATCAGGTGAGTCTAGAGGCCGCTAATCGCTCGAAGTTGCGTCACTCGATCTCCATTACATTATTTACCTCTGACCAACACCTCAGAATACAACCTCTAACTGGATTACCTATAACGATAACTTGTTACCCCATATATATATATAATATATATATAATAGGCGGTTCAGTAGATTCATGAAACGGTTGTAACTGTGTGTAATCAATAAAGACAATGTGAAACCTCGCTTGGTTTTCAATATATATACGCACACACACACACATATATATATATATATATATATATATCATCGCCCTCACTACTAGAATGGTGGTTGTGGTGGTGGTGAGGATTTTAACAAGAAATATGTTACCTTATTCCTAATACGTATTCGTAATGAAATACGTAGCTTGTTATGTTCAAATTTCGAATAGAAATTGTAATTAGCTGGTATTTAGAACATAATTTGATTCTTTCATTACTATTTTCTAACGAAATACACCCGCCGACTATTTTTCAAATAATTTTGAAAATATAAATTTGGAGGGCTTTAGTTATATAACTAACTATTAAACTGATGTTTGGAACATAACCTAAAAGGTTCTTACATAAAATGATGACGTAATTCATTTTCTATAAATACAAATACTTTGAAACAAACAGTTTTGCATGATAGAATGAAGAGCGGTTTTAGTGGGCTTGCTATCAAAAGACTTGACGCTTTTGATATATATCTCAACTGTATCCAATTTTCTCGTGCGGTTCAACAAATATTATTATAAGAAGATATAAACCTACATAGATTTTACTCATTCACGTTGATTAAGTAATCCCTGCCCGTTGTGAGCTTTTATTGACTTTTTGTCTTTGTAGTTCATATTTTAATACCCCAGATGATAAAATGTTAAGGTTTTTACAAGGTTACTGAGGATAACGCAGTGTTTTGACTGGACACATTTCACCAAAGAGAAGAGAATAAGTGGTTCCCAAAACAGAGAAGAGTCAGAAATTAAGTTTCCAAACCTCAGTTAGAAATGATCATATATGTACACGTTTCAAAAATGATGGAAATAGAGCCAATGAAGAGAAATGGTTGGGCCATGTATTGAGGAAGGATGAACGATGGATATTTTGAAAAGAAATGGAATAATCTGTTTGGGTCATGTGTTGAGAAAGGATGAAACTGTTTGGATGAGAGGGATAGAACCAGTAATTAATGTTGTGTGAAGGGGAATGGGATGGTTTGGTCATGTGTTGAGGAAGGATGAACGTGACTAGGTGAGAGGAATAGAGCCACTGATGAAAGAGAAGTGGAATGAGATAATTGGGTCATATGTTAAGGAAGGGTGAAAGAAACTGGGTATGAGGAGAGATGCAAATGAATATGGAAGAAATTAGAGAAAGGGGAAGATAAACAAAGACATGGTTAAATATAATGGCAAAGGAAATGACAAAGCTTGTCGTGGATCTCGCAAACTTTACAACCCCTTAAGAAGAATGGTCTTAAAACGCTTCTTATTATTACCTTCAAACCCACCTCTAAATGAAGCTCAATAAATTGTTTCTAATGAAGTCACATCTGAAGCAAAAATGCAATAAGAGCATCCCTCAATGACAACATCGATCAGAAGAGGAGTCATAGTAATTTTGAAGCATGGCCTTTATCTTCTTTATTTTGGTATACCTGTTCTCAGAATCATGCCCAGTGTTTACATTTCCTTCATACCATCGTTCATTTTAATATCAGGAAAACATTTATTCTAAATTTCAGTAGTAGATCTGTTGCTAAATGTTTTTGAAGAGGTTTTAGTTTATTCTAGAAATTAATGTTATGTAATAGAGTACTAACACTAATATTCATAACATCAGAAAATATTTCATGACTTTAAGCCATATTACAAACTACAACCAATCTAACTTCTGTAGAAAAATAACTTTGGTTATTTCCAATTAGAGACCAGGTTATTTTGTTTGCTATTAAGTTACATTTTGACATTTTCATTCTCCTTCTTCGTAGTTCTAAAGTATTCACTAATCCATTAGTCACAAAAGCAGATGTGATTTTCAATGCTTAACCCTTTAGGTAAGAAACCAAACAGAGACCGTCCCTATTTTTACAATAAAACTTAATGTTTTCAAGTATTTCCATTTATGTAAAAAGATTCCATCATAATCTTATATAAGAACCATTTTTTAAATTGTATTACTAAACCTCGCTAAATTCTGGATTAATCTCAAAATATTTCGAATATCATACTAATTTTATGTAAGAACCTTCGTTAAGTTACATTATGTTCCAAACATCAGCTTTAAAATTAGAACATATGAGAATGTTAGTTTGAAACAAAAAGGCTGTCTTTCATTAGAAATGAGGTAACTTTGGTAACGAAAGGATTAAAACATTTTCCTTTTTTTAGCTATCGGCTCTGAATCTCTTTTCCAGAAATACAATTTTACTTACCTCATCCCTCCGCTTAAGATCCTGTGGGTATAGGGTTTTAGAGAAAATAGCAGTGAAACCGAATTTGTTTTCGCGAGCCGCATAAAATTAATTTGAGAGTCACAAGCAGTTCAAGAGTCACTATTTAGCTTCTGTTGACATAAACACTTGACCATTTCTCATGTACCCGTACACACACAACGATTAAGTAATTGATTCCGACCAGAACATATAATTCGCACATTGGTTGTCGTATATCTTGAGATTTACATTAATAGATTCTAAGACTTAGAAGAAACTGAGCAGTTACACGTGGCGACGAGCAATATACAGAATCACAGCTACCTTTAAGACTAAGAGCCGCATTATTGAATCCTAAAGTATCATAGTTCTTTACGTATTTGTATAATTAAATATATAATAATTTCCCAGCATCGTAGAGAGGATGGTATGACGTCATAACCTGTCACGTGATTGGGCCTGCCCGACGCAGACATTCTCAATCAGTCATGAGTCCAACAGAGGACATAATATATGCGAGGACCAAATGAAATGAACCTCCGTCGATTTCAACGATCAGTTTTGTAATTGTTCGACCAATGCAACAGCCTGCTCATGAAATTAAAGTGGAAGTGGCTAACCATTTCAGAGGCACACAGAGTATGACAAGCTTGGACCTTTGAATTACATCCGACGGACTTTCAAACGGACATTAGCTAACGAAGGGCCACCTTGATCATACCAATCCACATTTTCAACTGTCCACCTATTTCCTCTTTTACACCACACCGGGAAGGGCTCTGGTGTAACTACCTCACCGATGAATTAGTCATTAGAATTACCTGTTAGCTTCCTCTTCAATAATGTCTCGTATGTCAAAGGCACCTGGCATATAACTACGTTAGATAAATTAACTTTTTTTTAAAAATTCTAAATGTTTCAGTTATGTTTCACTAAAGTATTCATTTTAATTACCTGTCATAGTAAGTGATGTTTAATGGGATTTGCAGGTACGAAGAAGAAAACAATGATATATATCAGCTATTCTGCGCATCCAGATATATCATTAATCATTTTAATACCGATGCACCTGAGGCCCTTCCATTGTTATGTTATAAAGCCTCCCATCTGAAAATGTTCATATTTAAGTTTAAATTGCTATTCATCATTTTTATCTCGGAATATTTTGTTATGTTGCAAACACCAGGCTACTAAAAACAAAGTTTACTAAATCCTTCCACATTTTAATTTTGAAAATTTATTGTAAAAAAAATGGAAAGGAGCTGATCGTTAGATCAGACCAATGAAACTGTGTTTCTGTTGGTCTTTCCATTGCTAATACTAACTGACGGTTAGCAATGTGAAAAAAGTATTTTAAAAAAGAATATAACGTGCCGTTCCGCCCCGCCCAGTAATCGAATGTTCGGCTTTATGAAAACACAAATCAGTTGAAAGAAGGTGGGTCAAGTACACACTGTCCGACATAATGACGCAACAACGGCTCTATCGCAGTTTAGATATCTTTACAGCTAAGCATTAAAACATAAATTTAATTCAAGGTACATGTATATTGCCTAGACTATTATGCAACGAAACAGAACCCCAAATCCCGTGGTTACCTTAACTACACAATAAAACTTTTTTATTTTTGATTCCTTTCTAACACAATCTGTTACTGAAAATATGAAGATATCATAGAGAAAACCAATGTCATAAACAGAATTTCATCGTTGAATCAAAAGGGTTAACATGTCATTTTACCATGCAGTGACCTCATTAGCTTATAAGTTGTACTTTGGTGAAATAAAACAGTAGGTTCGGTTCAACTGTCTGATATACTGAGCAAGTCTCTGTACTATAGCTTCGAGTGGACCCAAGCTCCGTGAATGAAATTGGGTAGCAGGGAATTATTGAAAGTCAGTCGAATGACCAACAAGCCCTCTATCTGTTTAAATATTTAAATTATATTCAAAACCTAATATCTAAATTATATTTAAGACCTAATATCTAAATCATATATCAGGTAAACGGGTCTTAGGCAACAGAACAGAACCCGAAATCTTGTGGTTACAAAGTAAAATCCTTAACCATACAAGCAAACTTCATTTTTGGTTTCTTTGTAAACACAATCTGCTAGTTGAAACATGAAGATATGAAAGAGAAAAGCAATGTCATCGGGATTGAGTGGAATATCTCTTTGAACACTGACAAAGACATGACAATGACTGAGCAAGGATACTGTCATGAAAGATCTAAGTTCCTTATAACATGTATGGACAATGGTGAAGATATCTGAAGGTGAAGAGAGAGTGTGTGTGTGTAGCGGGAGAGATGTGTAAAGGAGGGAAGAGAGAACTGTACAGCAAGAGAGATTGTCGTGTAAAGAAGAAACAGAGAAAAAGTAAAAGAGAGAGAGAGAGAGAATGAAATCGAGTAGAAATTGTTAAAGGGAAGAAGTAGCACTGAAGATGTGGCAAAGAAGGAAATTGGGAAGAAGAAAATGTAAATGAAACAAATTAGGAAGGAGAAATGAAATAAATTAGGAAGGAGAAATGAAACAAATTAGGAAGGAGAAATGAAACAAATTAGGAAAGAGAAATGAAACAAATTAGGAAGGAGAAATGAAATAAATTAGGAAGGAGAAATGAAACAAATTAGGACGGAGAAATGAAACAAATTAGGAAGGAGAAATGAAACAAATTAGGAAGGAGAAATGAAATAAATTAGGAAGGAGAAATGAAACAAATTAGGAAAGAGAAATGAAACAAATTAGGAAAGAGAAATGAAACAAATTAGGAAGGAGAAATGAAATAAATTAGGAAGGAGAAATGAAACAAATTAGGACGGAGAAATGAAACAAATTAGGAAGGAGAAATGAAACAAATTAGGAAGGAGAAATGAAACAAATTAGGAAGGAGAAATGAAACAAATTAGGAAAGAGAAATGAAACAAATTAGGAAGGAGAAGCGAAGAAAATGAAAATAAGAAGCAAAGACGATTAATGAAGGAAAGCGAGGGATGAAAACAGAAAGAGAGAGGGGGGTAGAAGAAGAGAGTGAATGAAAACAGCTAAGAAACACGAGTAGATAGAGACGGGGGATGAAAAAAACCGGCAAAGAGAGGGAATGAAAAAAACAGAGAAGAGAGGGAATGAAAAAAACAGAGAAGAGAGGGAGTGGATACAAGAGAGAGAGAGAGAGAGAGAGGGGATACAGGAGAGAGGGGGGGATACAGGAGAGAGAGAGAGAAGGGGGATACAGGAGAGAGAGAGAGGGGGGATACAGGAGAGAGAGAGAGAGAGAGAGGCGGGGGATACATGAGAGAGAGAGAGAGAGAGGGAGGGAGGGGGGATACAGGAGAGAGAGAGAGGGAGGGAGGGGGGATAC
>OZ024755.1:11512396-11532396 GCA_964016885.1 Eledone cirrhosa
TCAAAGTGTCGAGCTTAGTGGATCAAAGTGTCGAGCTTAGTGGATCAAAGTGTCGAGCTTAGTGGATCAAAGTGTCGAGCTTAGTGGATCAAAGTGTCGAGCTTAGTGAATCAAAGTGTCGAGCTTAGTGGATCAAAGTGTCGAGCTTAGTGGATCAAAGTGTCGAGCTTAGTGGATCAAAGTGTCGAGCTTAGTGAATCAAAGTGTCGAGCTTAGTGGATCAAAGTGTCGAGCTTAGTGGATCAAAGTGTCGAGCTTAGTGAATCAAAGTGTCGAGCTTAGTGGATCAAAGTATCGAGCTTAGTGGATCAAAGTGTCGAGCTTAGTGGATCAAAGTCTCGAGCTTAGTGAATCAAAGTGTCGAGCTTAGTGGATCAAAGTGTCGAGCTTAGTGGATCAAAGTGTCAAGCTTAGTGGATCAAAGTGTCGAGCTTAGTGGATCAAAGTGTCGAGCTTAGTGAATCAAAGAGTCGAGCTTAGTGGATCAAAGTGTCGAGCTTAGTGAATCAAAGTGTCGAGCTTAGTGAATCAAAGTGTCGAGCTTAGTGAATCAAAGTGTCGAGCTTAGTGAATCAAAGTGTCGAGCTTAGTGAATCAAAGTGTCGAGTTTAGTGGATCAAAGTGTCGAGCTTAGTGGATCAAAGTGTCGAGCTTAGTGAATCAAAGTGTCGAGCTTAGTGGATCAAAGTGTCGAGCTTAGTGAATCAAAGTGTCGAGCTTAGTGAATCAAAGTGTCGAGCTTAGTGAATCAAAGTGTCGAGCTTAGTGAATCAAAGTGTCGAGCTTAGTGAATCAAAGTGTCGAGCTGAGTGGATCAAAGTGTCGAGCTTAGTGGATCGAGGTGTCGAGCTTAGTGGATCGAGGTGTCGAGCTTAGTGGATCAAGGTGTCGAGCTTAGTGGATCGAGGAGTCGAGCTTAGTGGATCAAAGTGTCGAGCTTAGTGGATCAAAGTGTCGAGCTTAGTGGATCAAAGTGTCGAGCTTAGTGGATCAAAGTGTCGAGCTTAGTGGATCAAAGTGTCGAGCTTAGTGGATCAAGGTGTTGAGCTTAGTGGATCAAAGTGTCGAGCTTAGTGGATCAAAGTGTCGAGCTTAGTGGATCGAGGTGTCGAGCTTAGTGGATCAAGGTGTTGAGCTTAGTGGATCAAGGTGTTGAGCTTAGTGGATCAAGGTGTTGAGCTTAGTGGATCAAGGTGTCGAGCTTAGTGGATCAAGGTGTCGAGCTTAGTGGATCGAGGTGTCGAGCTTAGTGGATCGAGGTGTCGAGCTTAGTGGATCGAGGTGTCGAGCTTAGTGGATCAAAGTGTCGAGCTTAGATAGATCAGAATCTCAAGTTCCGGGTGGATTGGTTTATAATATATGTCCCAAGCCTGAAGACTCATCAGGCCAGATCTTATCTCAGTTGACATTAAGTGACTGAGAGTACAAAGCCATCCGCTAGTTGACAGCACAACAGTCCGTTACTTGTTTACCTCAAACCCACCCCAGTCGTTATTGGTACTCATTTTCAGTTGAGTTAACTAAAATGAAATATTGTATGCCCCAAAACACTTGACACCCAACTAGAAATCGAACCCAAGATATTACGATCATAAGCCTAAAACTCTGACCACTTGGCGGTGGTGGATTGAGATAACAAGTGTAAGTGAACTGAATCAGAGATAAGCAACAAATGGATCAGGTATTGAATGTGCTAAGAACAAAGTGTCCTCCTTACACTATGTTATCTCAATATTCAGTATTTTACTGAAGACACCACTAAATTACAGGTATTTAACACCCCAAAACACTGATAACTTAAAAGTGACGAAATACTATAGAAGTATATGACAAAGGTGCAAATAATAAAAACAGATGAAATGATGAAAATGCAGAAAGTAGTTCAACAGTGAGGGGTTACACTAAGCTGAAAGGAGATAAAAAAAAAACAATGGTGGAGAGATCAGGACTTCAAAGTCAAGACCATGAGCAACAAAATAAGTCATTCCTTTTAAGAATGTTGCTAATCACTGACAGAAAGGGGAGAGAGAGAGTGGGTGATAGGGAGAGAGAGTAGGTGATAGGGAGAGAGAAAGGGAGAAAATTACAGAAATGAAAGAAAATAATGAGAAATTACAAAGGGTGAAGGAAAATAATGAGTGAGAGAGAGAAAGAGAGACAAACAGATAAGGTGAGAGAGAGAGAGAGTGGGTGAGAGAGAGAGAGAGTGGGTGAGAGAGAGAGAGGGTGAGAGAGAGAGAGAGTGAGTGAGAGAGAGAGAAAGAGAGAGAGTGAGAGAAAGAGACTGAGAGAGAGTGAGAGAAAGAGAGTGAGAGAAAGAGTGAGAGAAAGAGAGTGAGAGAAAGAGTGAGAGAAAGAGTGAGAGAAAGAGTGAGAGAAAGAGAGAGAGAAAGAGAGAGAGAAAGAGAGAGAAAGAGAGAGAGAGAGATAGGATGAGAGAGTGAGTGAGTGAGTCAGAACGAAATGCAGAATGAAAAAAGAAATAATAATAATAATTAGCTCTACAAAGACCAGCAATTTGAAGGGGAGGGAAAAGTGGAATAAATCAACCTCAGTGCATTACTGGTGTTACATGTTATCACCCCCATAAGGATTAAAGGCAAAGCTAACCTCGGCAGGATTTGAACTCAGAATGTAAAGAGATGTGAACAACTTTAATTAAACAAAGTGTGTGAGAGAGAGCAAGCAAGCAGGCAAGCGTGTGTGCGTTTGGTAGTAGTAGTAGTAGTAGTATCCGCAACATTTATCAACATTTCAGCATTATTTTATCTGTGCTCTGTTCCAAGTAAGGAATGGAATGGAAGTTAGCAAGATCACAACACTTTGAAGTGGAGCTGTTATATGTAATATACAGTCAACTTTGCCCAGTAATGCTACGGTTTGAAAAAGTTAAAACATGAGGATATCACAGAGTGGGCAGAAGCCAATGCCATTGAGATTGTATGGAATATCACTTTGAACACTGACAAAGACTTGATGATGACTGAGCTAAGATATTGTCATGGAATGGAAGTTGTTATATAACTGTAGTTTGGACAATGGTTGAGTTATCAGAGAGAATATTTAGGAGTAAGAGGTGGGGGGAGGGAGAAGAGGGTATAAAGAAAGGTAAGAAAGAAAGGTAAGAAAGAGAGATAAAAGAAAAGAGAGATAAAAGAAAGGAGAGAATTAAGAGAAAGAAGAGAGGAAATGAAAAAGAAGGAAAGAGAATGAAAAAGAAGGAAAGAGAATGAAAAGAAGGTGAGAGAAAATGATTAAAACAACAAAAGAGAGGATATGGAAAAAACAAAGAAAAGGGGAATGAAAAAGAGAGAGAATGAATAAGAGAAACAAGGAAAATAAATGGAAAGAAGGTAGGAGAATAAAATACATGAAAGTGAAGAAAGAATGAAAGTGAAGAAAGAATGAAAGTGAAGAAAGAAAGAAAGAAAGAAAGTGAAGAAAGAAAGTGAAGAAAGAAAGAAAGAAAGTGAAGAAAGAAAGAAAGAAAGAAAGAAAGAAAGAAAGAAAGAAATGACAAAGAATAAAAGTGAAGGAAAAAAAGAAAGAATGAATGAAAGAGAGATAAAAAGGAAAAAGAATGAAAGAGATATAAAAAAGAAAAAGAATGAAAGAGATATAAAAAGAAAAATGAAAAAAATAATGATGACAACGACGGTGATGATGATGATGACTGTGATGATGATGGATTATTTCATTGAATTTTCTCTTACTCTTTACTATTTAAAACATTGTATGGTTTAAATTAGAATAATAAGAGATAATATGCAGTCGATCAACAAAATCCCAGACCTCATTCCCTTAATTGGTGGGGTGGAGCTCATCTCAGACCAAGAAAAAGATGTTTCCATTGGTCTTTCCAATTACTAATACCTTCTACTTGTCGCAAATCCAGACAGAGGGAGCAATGTGAAATAAGGTACCTTGCTCAAGACCATAGCGCCCCCACAAGGATGATTAAAAATCATTATTATGGTGGATAATCCCACCGAGATTGACTTTGCCTTTCATCCTTAAGGGGTCGATAAAATAAAGTACCAGTAATGTACTGAGTGATTGCTGGCCTTGTGCCTAAAGTAGAAACAATTATTATGGTGGATTGGCATAGAGGGTTGGACGCCATGCTTTGACGCATTGAGTTACGGCCCTTGCCATTCTGAGTTCAAATTCCGCCGAGATTAACTTTGCCTTTCATCCTTACAGGGTCGATAAAATAAAGTACCAGTAATGCATTGGGTAATTGCTGGCCTTGTGCCAAAAGTAGAAACAATTATGATAACTACATTATATTACTATTTAAAGTCTTTACTCTAGGTCTGCTAATTTTTACAACAATCTGTACACTAGTATAGATACTATAAACAATTGAATTAATTGTTTCTACTTTAGGCACAAGGCCAGCAATTACCCAGTGCATTACTGGTACTTTATTTTATCGACCCCGTAAGGATGAAAGGCAAAGTTAACCTTGGCGGGGTCTGAACTCACAATGGCAAGGTCCGTAACTCTATACGTCAAAGCATATTGAATTAATAACACATCTTTAGATATTTCCAGCTAAATTATTAGAAGATATTAAGAGTTAATTAAATTTCATGAGAGAAGAAGAGACATATAGATTACCCCGCCTCCATACCCAACTCAATGCCGGTGTCTTTACTTGTGAACATTCCATAATGAATCTATCCCTACATTACCTGGAAGTATGTGCTTCTCAGATAAACTACAATGCAGCTGCTAGTGAAATTGAATTTTTCATGTAAAATCTGATAGTCCAATATTACATCCAATCTTCCATTTTACTTCTGCACACACACACACACACACACACACACACACACACACACACACACACACACACACTTGCACAAACATATGCACACATACACAGATATACCCACACAAATAAAACTAAATACATACAGCACACACAACATATTCACACATCTACATACACGCAATCACACACACATATATCCACACAAATAAAAGGAAATACAAACAGCACAAACACACACTCATGCATGTATTTACATATATATATACACACATACATATACACCACAACCACAACACAAACTAGTGGTGCAACAGCTGCACATTATACTATATGAGAAACTGCAGTATTGTTTCTTGTATGAATTATATGATGGATGCTTGATATTTAATCCAATTTGGAATTAATATAAAATATAATTATCAAATATGTGAAAACAATTTATTATAATTATGAAACATTTCTCTTTTCAGAAAGTATACAAAAATTAGGTGGTAATGCCTTGTGGTTTTTGTTTCAACACTCTGCTCTCTGAGTTCAAATCCTGCTGAGGTCAACTTTACCTGTCCCCCACTCAATATGGTCCTTTGCTATCTCAACTGTGAGCTTTAACAATTTGTGATTAGCTCTTCTCGCAACCTTTGTCAATGCCTTCCTTGGTTTCTCTCCTCTGCAGTTTCCTTCCACTGGGATTTCATAGCACATTTTCACCCAACGGACATCATCCATATGTGCTACATGTCTGTACCATCACAGTTTTCTCTATTGCACACTACATCTGATTCCTCTCACCCAGCTTTTCTATCATCTCATTTATGCTTCATTGTTCATTACTATTGTATATCAATCAGAGCATGCTCAATTCATTTCTCTCCAACCTTTGCAAATCATCAGCATTCATTGCTCATGTCTCACTTCCATGCAACATCATGCATTGCCCCCAGGCAATCTACAGCTGACCTTTCATACATAGTCAGAAAAAAATTTGTTGTAAAAAATGGTAGCAGTCCCCTGACCACTTTCCACCTTGTTCGAGTTGCTATGCTCACAAAACAACCCCCATCATTGCTAATAGGTCACCTAGGCAACAGAAGCTATCAACCACTTCTATTGATCCTTCTTGTGATTGTAAAAAGTTTATTTTACTGATGTTCTTACTACAAACTATCTCTATTTGTTTGCTACACACAAAGTCTACCTTTTCTATTAGTCTAGTTTTAACCTTGTTTGTAAAATGGGAGTGCAACTAGCATGATAAAACATCTAGTATAGTTTATAAACAGATACAGACAGCACACTCTATAAAGTGGTTGATAATAGTAAGAGTATCAAGTCATAATAGAAAAATGCCAAAACAAGCTTCAGGAGGACTCTTTAGTTGTATCAAAGACATGACAGTCTGCCTAATGATGGGGCCATGATAAAATGCCCTTGGTAGAACACAGGAATGTATATAAGTGTGATGTAGAACCCCCAGCCCATCTGAATGGTCAGTAACTCCACTTGAATATTAACTCAGCCTGTGAAAGTCTATCAAACTCTTGTTAACAGGGAAAACAGATGTTACATGATGATGATAATGACTCAATTCACTTTACATTCAATTTAGAAATATTTTCGCTCTCACCCGATTAAGGCTTTTGCTACCAATCTCACTCAAACTAAATGTCTACATGTCTTTCTACAATACTAAACCATTTATTTTAAAATGTTTATGTTTATTTCAAAACCTTCAATGAACATTTTATGTTAGAACATCTTATTCAGTTATGTTCCTAACACCAGCCTAATAATGAGAAAGTTAATTATATTACTAAATTACTTTGAATTCTTGATTATTTTCAAAATTATTTGAAAATCAAAGACAGTACCTTTCACTAGAAATATGGTAACAAAAATTTAACAACATTTCACTAGTGCTATGAGCCAACCATTCTGTCTGCCGGGGCTGTGGGTGGTCCCCATCGCGTATCACTTTTGTAAATATGACAAGAGTTTATGATTTAACAATAAAGTTTACAACAGCTTAAGTAAAAAAAATCAAAAGTATAAAAAAAAAATCCCCCCCAAAAATCCCCAAAAAATGTAAATAAATTACAGAGGTTAGGCAGCATCCATGGAGTCCTTTGAACTGCTAAAAATAATAAACAAATTGCCCTCAAATTACACAGTACTGTCTTTCATAAAGAAGAATGCACTTAAGAATTTGTCTTATGCTAATCAAAGGGATGAGATGATCTAGAATTATAAAAGCACAACAACCCACCCAAGCTAAACACTGCTTTAAAAAAACATTTTTTGATTTAAAGTGTATTTTCATCAGTGTGTGTGTGTGATGAAGCCTCTCCAAGCTGGTAGTGTGAAATATAGGCTCTCCATGTTGGAAATAGTCCTAGGCCTGGACCAGATGTGAAATGTAAGCTTGCCAAGCTGAAAACAACCCATAACATCCTCTACATTTTAGTGATTTATATATTTATTGGTTAGTGAAAAGTATTCATCATCATCATCATCCTCGTTTAACGTCCACTTTCCATGCTAGCATGGGTTAGACGGGAGTTGTCCCACTTGAGGCAAGGTTGGTCGGGTGACTGTGTCTCGCTCATATAGGACTATCTGGCAGTTTTTCTACGGCTGGATGCCCTTCCTAACACCAACCACATTTACAGTGTGGAACTGGGAACTTTTTACCATGTTACCTACACGGCCACATTACAGCGTGGACTGTGTTTTTTTCTCGTGACACCTACACGATCTCGATCTCATATATTTGGACTGGATGTTGTGGTACCAACTTTATAGAGAAAGTGTTGGTGTTGGTGGGAGTGGGAGGATAGGGTAGGGGTAGTGGATTGGGGTGTATATTTGGTTAAGAGGTGCCTACTGAGTGTAGGTTTCACTTTGTACATAGGCAAGGCGGGTCTTCTGTATTACTGCATAGCTCCAAAGATCTCAGTCCAGTGACATTGTCTTAGAGAGGTGCAAGTGTGTAAGGTCGGAATTTATCAGATCGTCTCAGGTTTTTCTGGGTCTACCTACTCCGTAACTACCATCAATTTTGATCACCCTGCACTTTTTTATATATCTTATTCAATTATACAAATTTGTATAATATTGTGGTCCTTTAACCTTTTTGATTAACAAACTGCCTGAAACCACTTCTAGTTTTATATAAAACTGTTTTAAACTATTTATATCTATATAAAAATCTTCTACCATTATATGTCAGAAACATTTATATTTCAAACACTATCTTTATAATTAGGTCAGTTATATTACTAAAGCTTTCCAAACACTTGATTATTTTCAAAATGTTTTGAAAATCATAGGTAGAGTCTTTCATTAGAAATATGTTAATGGAAGGATTAAGATTTAGTAATGCATCCCAAGCGACCCCCTAGTTGACCTTTAGAGTAACACCGGACCTGAGCGTACATGAAAGTGTGGAAATATAGTGAGGTTCGCTTGAGGGAAGGGGTGGTGGGCTTTATTGAACTTTCATCTAGATCAAAGTTTATAACATAATAACTATACTCTCTCTCTCTCTCTCTCTCTCTGGAAAGCAATGAACGTGCATTTCTGTGGTTTATCACCTAACTAAAACTGACTCACTTAATACTAGACATGTGGTTGTGTTGGACCTTCGTCGCTGACGACGAGTGTTCCAGTTGATGCCATCAACGGGACTACCAGCACGTGAACGAGATTAACGTGCAAGTGATTGAACTCTCCACAAACACGTGAACTCTTAGGGAGATTCGGCGTGACACATTGTGTGACGGGTCAGTACCTTTGCATTACAAGTACAGGCCATCTTTTATTATAGTGCAAGTGGTTGTGTATTCCACAGACACGTGTACTCTTACAATCGTGAGGTGAGTACGCTAACCACTAGGCCACTCACATTCACCACAACTGGACATATATAGATACGAACTTCATATGAATACACAGAGACAAGACGATAACAAGTCTGTGTCTGTGTAGTACACGACCGCGTCTGGGGAACAAGAACCCGTATTTGCATGAAAATCATGACTGAATAAAAGGCACCTGGGATAAAAAGGATCACACCGACACACACCTGTGCCTTACACGTGGTTGTGCCCCCTGAAACTTCAGTCAACTCATCCTCATGAATAACACGGCCCTGCCTAGCAGTAGTGGTTAAAGCTGGGCAGTATTAATCCACGCCGGGGACTCTAAGCTTTCATGTAGCTCAGGCCCTTTCTGGCACTTCAGTCTGATTAAAACAATTGACAGGCCCCTAGGGTTTCAGACTAGGCAGCCTTATGTATAATACAGTCCTGTCACCATCAGAGCCACCATCACATGTACATTCCGACAACTGTAACGACTGGAATTTAATAGAGCCACATATATGTGTATAGAAATGCTAATGAGACGGGATAGACACACGCGGGACAATTTATAAAATATACACTTGTACTTTTCTGTCATATATATACAGCCACTTCACACGTAAGAGCATGTGACATACACATATACATATATATATATACACACACAGACAGACAGACAGTCATATATATATATATATATATATCTGTCTGTCTGTCTGTCTGTATATATATGTCTCTCTCTCTATATATATATACACAGACAGATATATATTATATATATAGACAGACAGACATATATATATATATATATATATGACTGTCTGTATATATATATATATATACATATATATATATACACACAGACAGACAGACATACATAGACATATATATATATATATATATATATATATATATATAAATGGAATAGAATGAAACGAAATTTCATTTCTCACCCTTAGTACGGCACTTAACTCACTCGATATGCAAATTAGGCTGCTCAGCCGTTAATATGCATAAGGAAAGTATATACTTTCAGACGTTCAACCATCTGGCAGGAAGGTATACGATGCTGACGATAGCTAATAAGCTTGAAACTAGTACATCGTTCCTGTGACGTAGTTGCCTAAACACTGTACGGCGTAATTCGAGATGTTTGTTTACAAACAAACAAACCAAGCATTATAATAAATGTTCGGTAAACTGATACGTGCATATATATATATATATACATACTACTGTGCGTCTGTATACATATATGTATGTACGTATACATATATACATACATACTTACATTTATATATATATATATATATATATATATATATATATATATATACATACATACATACAACCGTACGTCTGTATACATATATGTATGTACGTCTGTATACATATATGTATGTACGTACGTATACATACATACATACCTACTTACATTTATATATATATATATATATATATATATATATATACATACATACATACAAGCACTATGCGATGACACAGATACATACAAGCATGTATGTGACAGTACAACATTCATAAGATCATGTAACACACACACACACATACATACACGGGACGATGTGACACACAAATGGGCATTGGTGTAGTAAGCAACGTACACATACAAGCATGGGAAAATGAACACACATACACACGTGTCAACTATCTCACACACATGGATCGGACAGAAGTATACACCTGTATGTAGATGGGACAGTGGAAAAGACATTCATACATAGATGGACAGAAGTATACACCTGTATGTAGATGGGACAGTGAAAAAGACATTCATACATAGATGGACAGAAGTATACACCTGTATGTAGATGGGACAGTGAAAAAGACATTCATACATAGATAAACAGAAGTATACACCTGTATGTAGATGGGACAGTGAAATAGACATTCATACATAGATAGACAGAAGTATACACCTGTATGGAGATGGGACAGTGAAAAAGACATTCATACATAGGTGGACAGAAGTATACACCTGTATGTAGATGGGACAGTGAAAAAGACATTCATAATAGACAGACAGAAGTATACACCTGTACGTAGATGGGACAGTGAAAAAGACATTCATACATAGATGGACAGAAGTATACACCTGTATGGAGATGGGACAGTTAAATAGACATTCATTTATAGACAGACAGAAGTATACACCTGTATGTAGATGGGACAGTGAAATAGACATTCATACATAGACAGACAGAAGTATACACCTGTATGTAGATGGGACAGTGAAAAAGACATTCATACATAGATAGACAGAAGTATACACCTGTATGTAGATGGGACAGTGAAAAAGACATTCATACATAGATGGACAGAAGTATACACCTGTATGTAGATGGGACAGTGAAAAAGACATTCATACATAGATGGACAGAAGTATACACCTGTACGTAGATGGGACAGTGAAAAAGACATTCATACATAGACAGACAGAAGTATACACCTGTATGTAGATGGGACAGTGAAAAAGACATTCATACATAGATGGACAGAAGTATATACCTGTATGTAGATGGGACAGTGAAAAAGACATTCATACATAGACAGACAGAAGTATACACCTGTATGTAAATGGGTCAGTAAAATAGACATTCATACATAGATAGACAGAAGTATACACCTGTATGTAGATGGGACAGTGAAAAAGACATTCATACATAGATAGACAGAAGTATATACCTGTATGTAGATGAGACAGTGAAAAAGACATTCATACATAGATGGACAGAAGTATACACCTGTATGTAGATGGGACAGTGAAATAGACATTCATATATAGATGGACAGAAGTATACACCTGTATGTAGATGGGACAGTGAAATAGACATTCATACATAGATAGACAGAAGTATACACCTGTATGTTGATGGGACAGTGAAATAGACATTCATACATAGATATACAGAAGTATACACCTGTATGTAGATGGGACAGTGAAATAGACATTCATATATAGATGGACAGAAGTATACACCTGTATGTAGATGGGACAGTGAAAAAGACATTCATACATAGATGGACAGAAGAATACACCTGTATGTAGATGGGACAGTGAAAAAGACATTCATTTATAGATGGACAGAAGTATACACCTGTACGTAGATGGGACAGTGAAAAAGACATTCATACATTGATGGACAGAAGTATACACCTGTATGTAGATGGGACAGTGAAAAAGACATTCATACATAGATGGACAGAAGAATACACCTGTATGTAGATGGGACAGTGAAAAAGACATTCATTTATAGATGGACAGAAGTATACACCTGTACGTAGATGGGACAGTGAAAAAGACATTCATACATAGATGGACAGAAGTATACACCTGTATGTAGATGGGACAGTGAAATAGACATTCATACATAGATGGACAGAAGTATACACCTGTATGTAGATGGGACAGTGAAATAGACATTCATACATAGATGGACAGAAGTATACACCTGTATGTAGATGGGACAGTGAAATAGACATTCATACATAGATGGACAGAAGTATACACCTGTACGTAGATGGGACAGTGAAAAAGACATTCATACATAGATAGACAGAAGTATACACCTGTATGTAGATGGGACAGTGAAAAAGACATTCATACATAGATGGACAGAAAAATACACCTGTATGTAGATGGGACAGTGAAAAAGACATTCATACATAGATATACAGAAGAATACACCTGTATGTAGATGGGACAGTGAAAAAGACATTCATACATAGATATACAGAAGAATACACCTGTATGTAGATGGGACAGTGAAAAAGACATTCATTTATAGATGGACAGAAGTATACACCTGTATGTAGATGGGACAGTGAAATAGACATTCATACATAGATGGACAGAAGTATACACCTGTACGTAGATGGGACAGTGAAAAAGACATTCATACATAGATATACAGAAGAATACACCTGTATGTAGATGGGACAGTGAAAAAGACATTCATACATAGATAGACAGAAGTATACACCTGTACGTAGATGGGACAGTGAAAAAGACATTCATACATAGATGGACACAGATAAGGGACAGTTGCGCAACGTACACGTATATGGGATATCATCAATACATACATAAGTACATACTTGGGACAATGAGTAATATATACACATATATACATACATAAGACACACACACACACACACACACACGGGATAGGTGAACCACACATATATACATATATGGGACAATGAATAACACACACACATGGGACAGGTGAACTACACATATATACATATATGGGACAATGAATAACACACACACATGGGACAGGTGAACTACACATATATACATATATGGGACAATGAATAACACAGACACACGCATATATACACATATGGGACGATGAATAACAGACACACACACACACATACATACATGAGATAGGTGAACCACACATATGTACATATATGGGACAATGAACACACACACACATACTTGGGACAGGTGAACCACACATATACACATATATGGGACAATGAACACACACACACATACTTGGGACAGGTGAACCACACATATATACATATATGGGACAATGATTAACAGACACACACTCACACATACATACATACATGAGATAGGTGAACCACACATACATACATATATGGGACAATAAATAACACACACACACACACATACATGAGATAGGTGAACCACACATACATACATATATGGGACAATACATAACACACACACATACTTGGGACAGGTGAATCACACACATGGGACAAGTAAACGGCATGCTTCAGAAAATCGATGACTATATATACATACATGAGAACAGTCATTGATCGCGTGATAAAATACACTGTGTGTATATATATATATATATATACACACATATTTACATTATTCTATGTACTATACATGCACCTTTGATGAGTTGTAGTGCACCTGAGCACTGTACACAATAATTTCATTATTATTATTATTATTATTATATATATATATAGTACCACACACACATGCATATATATATATATATATAACGGACATGCAAGTGCTCATAATGCGTACTACGTCTTACACATTTATAAAATATGAACAAAATGTACCGTACACACACAATATATATATATATATATATATATATATATATATATATATATATATATATTACTCTTACCTGTTCCAGCCATCCGGCTGAGGCCACGCTGGGGCATATATATATATATATACACATACACACACACACACACATTGAAACGTGTACACGTACACAGTATCGGTAGAGGGTCGGACGCCATGCTTTGACGTATAGAGTTACGGCCCTTGCCATTCTGAGTTCAAATCCCGCCGAAGTTAACTGTGCCTCCTTTCATTCTTACGGGGTCGATAAAATAAAGTACCAGTAATGCACTGGGGTATTTGCTGGCCTTGTGCCAAAAGTAGAAACAATTATTATTGCAACTACATAAATATCCTACAAGCATGAAACCGTATACACACACACATTGACAAAACATAGTGGGGGCTTAATATATACATACATACGCATAACTACAAACATATCTTTCTCTGTAGCTGAATGATATATACCTACCTACCTACCCAGATATTCTAAACACACAGTCACATAGGCATAACTATCAGTTTGTGTGTGTATATATATATATATATATATATATATATATATATATATATATATTCATATATATATATATAAATATATATAATATAAATATATATAATATAAATATATATAAATATATATAATATAAATATATATAATATAAATATATATAATATAAATATATATAATATAAATATATATAAATATATATAATATAAGATCAAAAGATGGTTAAAGGAGTTCCATGTATTTTATTATGCGCATTTCAAAAACAAACATCATCATGCAATAATATTTGTGTTTTCATCAGATAAAACAGGAGAACATGATATGAAGGCTAAAAAACACTTGTGGATAGTGCAGTTTTAAATCAACATTTATGTTTTAAATCACCTGATATGTTGATTTAAAACTGCACTATCCACAAGTGTTTTTTAGCCTTCATATCATGTTCTCCTGTTTTATCTGATGAAAACACAAATATTATTGCATGATGATGTTTGTTTTTGAAATGCGCATAATAAAATACATGGAACTCCTTTAACCATCTTTTGATCTTATATTATGTATACTCCAGTCCTACAAACTGTAGAGTGCTTCTTATCCGATATCTGCATTGCTTTATTGTACTACAATAAAACTCACCTCCTACATATAAATATATATATATATATGCATACACATACACACAAACTGATAGTTATGCCTTTTACAACATAGACGATATATACAGGCCTACTACATACATAGTGGCGAATAAGTTTACGTTAACACCCACACAAACTAACATTCACACCTTAACAACACAGGCATCAACACCTTTACAACACATTACATATATTCACACACAAATACCTTCCTTCGACACCACCACCACCATCATACACACTCACACACGGTGTGACTGACATCTTCACAACATTACTATGTACACACTTTGTAAGACAAGACTGACACCTTCACAAGATAATACTATACACATTCATAGATACATACATAGTCAAACTGACATTCATAGCTTTTCAGCATATATTTATATATGTATATCTATACCTCCATACACACCCGCACGTGCAAGTAACAGATGGGAGGTTGTTGCCGTATTACTAGATAGAAATACTACAACTTATCGTCCCGGGACATGTGATATACCAACTTACTACTGTTACTACTACTGTTACAACTACTATTACTACAATTAGTAATGTGTACTGCTATTAGTCTTAGTCGTTACTACATGTGTGCTTTAATTGATAGCAGCACCAATACCTCCACCAGTACATTTACTATTACTGCTACCACCAGTTTCATGTATTGGAGGGTCCGAGAAACGATAGACACGTGCGTTCTCTCATGTATGTATGATATATATATATATAAATATATATATATATGTGTGTGTGAGGGAGGGAGAATAAGCGTATATATATATATATGAAAACATATACAATCATTATGTATAATAAATACACACAAACATACATAAGTCTCGCTGTGAATATTTAAAGATGTGATCATGTCATATATATATATATATATATATATATATATATATAAATGTTAGTACAGCATTAACGAAGCTTTAGATCGCGGCCAAGCTAACGAATGCAAATTCGGCCTGTAGCTTTAGCACTCGGATGGGTAGGTACCCCAGAGTAATAACAATACGTTTAGAGAGCTTAGCAAATCAAATATAGCGATCGGCAGTCCAGCCGCATCACTAGAGCAACGAACATACAGGACCCAGGAAAAGATTATATATATATATATATATATATATATATATATATATATATATATATATATACACACACTGAAGAGTGGCGAATGTATTATGCACTGGTGTACATAATAATAATGATTTAATCGTTTATAGCGGACAATGTTATATTTTCGAGGACTTGGTAATTATGCCTACAAAACACTTTATACGTATTCCGAGATACACCAACGTCCCCGGGTCCTAGGGAGCCTGTCAGTTATTTTTATATATTCATTTCTTTTTTTTTTTTTTTTGCTGTGGTGAGATTAAAGATTAAAGTGACAGAAGGGATCCGAAGTACCTGAAATCAAAAAGCCCGGGGCATTGTTTAACACCGCCCAGCCATACATGAGAACATCATTGGTTATTTTATCGAGCCGACCATAGTGATATTTAGACCGACAACGTGAAAGGGACGTTAAATGAATACGCCAAGTCAATGAAACTTAAGTTACACAACAGATAAGGGAAAAAAAACTAGATCCTTTATGGTGGCTGGTGGTAACAGCAAATGTGTAGTGTTGAGTGTGTTTAGCGGTGTATATATATATATATATATATATATATATATATATATAAGTAAACAAAAAAGATTTCAGAGATTCTAATCCTAAACATATGCATGTGTGTGTGTGTATATATATATATCCGGGGTTGTGTGCACATGTATCATATGACTGTATTATTAGTGATTGCACCCATGTGTGTGACTACTATTATAGCGGCTGTTATATACATACGTGTATAAATATATGTAAAATAACCGTATATCCATCAATAAAGTCTATTTGAAAATGTTACTGGAAAAAGTGGAAGACTATCTCTCTGTGTGATATATATATATATATATATATATATATATATATATATATATATATACGTGTGTCTGTATGTATGTGTGTGATTCCACCGTTATATATATATATATATATATATATATATTCATTGGCCGGCGTAAGTACGGTAACAACAACAATATGTGTTTGTTAAAAGCTGGCAGTGGAAGTAAATGAAAAAATATCAATAATAATACGCGAGAGAGAAAGAAAAATTAGGTACTATGATAAGAAAAAACAGTGAAAGAACGAAAGAAGACAGGCGTTTTTTAATCTTTCTATTTCGCTGTCCGGTGTAAAAGGAAAAATGGTCCTTCTCTGTCCCGAGAAAACTTACCTGATCCAGTAATGAGTACAGTCTCCCCTGAAACATCCTTGGCATAGAAAGATCCTGGTAGGATGGCCCGTATAATTCCTTCCAGTAGGTAATAAAAAAAGGCCAAAATTGTTAGAATAATTTCCTTTACGAAATCCCAGTCGACCATCGTGGAGGAGTGAGTTTGTATGCCTGGTTATTAATTTGTAAATAATATATATATTTTTTTAATCCGAGATAATACGGTTTCGTTTTACGCAGATGTATGTTTGTGTGTATTTTCTCTTCTATGTACGTTTCTAATGATAATTATTCTTCGCCTTTCATATATATATATATATATGTGTGTATATATTTCTTTCGTCCACTCCCTTCAATGTATTTGAATTAATTTTCAACTTCTGTAAAATAAAATTTTAAATAAATTAAATAAAGAGTATTTGTTGAATGTATATATGTGTGTGTGAGGATGTTGGTGTTTATAGGACGTCCGGGTGTGTCACAGATGGTCAGATATCTATCTATAAATATATATATATATATAAATATATATATATACACACACACGGTTAAAGTCTGCGGGATATTATGAGGTAGGGGTTCATGTATATAATAGAAAAAAATTATATAAACAATTCAGATGAAAAATATATAATTTCGGACGTCAGAAAATCCCCGGGCATTTGGCGGAATACATATATTTATTTATTTATACACACAATAAATATATGTATGTATATATATTTATATTAAATAAAATATATTATCTACCAGATGATTGCATTATATGAGGATATCCATTCAAACAATTATATAATGTGGTCAGCGTCGGAAAAGAATGTTTTAATTTGTTGTTATTGTTTAAGGTCCTATGTCGAAAAGGAAGTCGTGTTGTATTGTAACAGATGAGGGCAAGATAAAGTTTTTTTTCTTCTTGCTCGCTTTTCTTTCATACATTATATATCTATCAATTAATTTATCATTTGTAATTGTTTTCGACTACTACTTCTACTACTATTTCTGGTCATTGTTGTTGTCGTTGCCATCATCGTTGTATAATAGGTTTGTTTTTATGCCAAGTTTTGTTGGGACTTCACAGGACGAACGAAAGTGCTTTTTCGTCTCTTTCTGTTTTTATACCTCATTTCTCAATGTTGTCAGTTTCTCTCTCACACACACAGACCGACAGACACACAGAAGATATACACACATTTACTTTCTTTTTTCTTTCTTTCTTCCTTTCCTTGCTTCAAGCACTGCAGAGGCAAGAGAAGTGTGTGTGTATGGAGAAAGCAATATTTTTTTTTTTCTTCCCTACTATTTTCCTTGATTAGATTTTACGTTCATACTCACAAACGCACACATTCTTTTCTTCTTTTACGAGTTCTACTCACTAGACTGCGACCATGCTGGGGCACTACATTGAAAAGATCATATCGGCTCCAGTACTTATTTATTAATATTTTTCTGAAGTGTGATACTTATTTCACCCCCACTAAGTTAGGGGACAACAACATGAAAAGTAAACACACACACACGTGTGAGAGAGACAGAAAAGATTCAGGACCCCGACGGCTGAGCTCCGGCCGTTTCGACAACTAGATCCGAACTAAGTTCGTGTCTAGTTGTCAGGGGTCCTGACTCTTTTCATATTACCTACTCTACTACCCCAAGTATCGAGTACTCTGGTGGGTTATGGTCCACCAGGTATTATACCACACCCTTTCTGATTATATATAAGTTCTCCCAAAAGGTATTAATAAACGCGAGTCTATAGTATCGAAGACACTTACCAGGCAATGCGATCAAGTACGAATATATACTCGTTTTTTTTTGTGTGATTTTGTAAGAAGTAAAAAAAAATAATAAAAAGATTAATAAAAGGTAAATTAAGCTACCAGCGAGTCGTGGTCTACTATTGTATTTGTGACTCGGTTTCGGTCCCAGTTTGGATCTAGTTCAAACTTACTCGAGAAAAAACAAACTTTTTAACCATCCCTTCATAAAATTCACGCTGTCCCCACCTACCCTAATATGTTTAATCAGTGAAATAACAGACAGCGTTCAGTTTTTTTTAAGGAATGGATGGTGAAATGAAAAGAGAGGAAATAATTTAGATTACTAATTTTTAAAATAATATTATTACTTAATTAATTAAATTAATTAAATATGTAACCGGCAAATATATATAGGTTAATGTGTTAGTGGAGCTTTCTCCGACACAATGAACCAGTTGTACTTGAAAATTTGAAATTGAACCAATATCGATTAATAACGTTTCTTTTTCTTTTCTTTCTTTTCAACAGTATTGGCACGAAGCTACGATATTCCATGTAGTTATGTGTCAGTAATATTATTAGTACTAGTGATGGACCTTCGTCGGTAACGACGATAAGTGTTCAACATCCTTAATTTAGTTCTCGGGAAGAGTCAACATGACACAGTGTGTGTGGTGGGGATAAGGTTGACCGTTTGAATTACGTATAGTCCACTCGACGGGCTTCGAAGTGTTTTCCGCCTACCAAATTCCATTCACAAGGCTGGTAAATGACCCCCCCCCCCACACACACACACTGTATCGTCCTCTTTAATGTCACCTTAATATGAGCCCCGTGTGGCTAATAAAGAAAATATTATTAATAATAATTGTTTCTACTTTTGGCACAAGGCCAGCAAATATCCAGTGTATTACTGGTACTTTATTTTATCGACCCCGTAAGGATGAAAGGCAAAGTTAACCTCGGCGGGATTTATTATTATTAATAATAATAAAAATAATAAGGTTAGTTAAAAAAATATTAGACCAGCCCCCTTTTTTGGAACACCCCAAAAGCCAT
>OZ024755.1:11537396-11542396 GCA_964016885.1 Eledone cirrhosa
GAAGGTAATATCCGTAGTGGTAGAGCACTCAGTCCATGGGACGAGTTAGTTCACCATACCGATAACAATTGTTTCACCTTAGCGGATCCTCAGCTCGTAATGTCTATTACGAGCGGAGGATCCGCTAAGGTGAAACAATTGTTATTGGTATGGTGAATTAACTGTTATGTAACCACTTATATATATATATATATATGTGTGTATATATGCATGCATGTGTGTGCGTGCGTGCGTGTGTGTAACAACAGTTCCAGGCAGCTCGCCGTTCGAAGCACTTACCGTTGTTCCGAGGTCAGTTTTGTTTGGGTTGTAGAAAAGAGTCGAAGTCAGTGTTGCAGCATATGTACAAAATTTATTTGCATATTACAATTGTTTCGATATCAATCAGCTCAAGGAATAATCAAGGTGACGAAGCCCGACTCTTTTTCGACATCTTGTCAGACATGCGAGCTTATATGCGTCATGTCTTTGCACATATATGCTCGCTTATCTGACGAGATTGAATGAGGGAGAGAAAGAATGAAAGAAATAGGTGTGTACGTGTCTGTTTATGTCCTGTCATCTAGCGGTTTGGTAAAATCGGATCGATAAAATAAGTACTAGATATTAGCTCTTCATCTACCCCCACATCTTTGTTTTATATTTATTTTCCGGTAATGCCATATATATACATAAAAAATACAACGTTGGTTGCAAGGGCCGTGTTTCAGGCGGGGGGGGGGGGGGGGCTACCAGGGGAAGTAACCCCCCCCCCCCCCCACACACACACTCTCTTTTTCAAACGTCTATATTTTATTTTTTGTTTATTTGATATAATTGTTTCTACTTTAGGCACAAGGCCAGCAATTACCCAGTGCATTACTGGTACTTTATTTTATCGACCCCCTAAGGATGAAAGGCAAAGTCAACCTCGGCGGGATTTGAACTCAGATCATAAAGGGACGTAACTATGCTGGAAAGCATGGCGTCCGACCCTCTTGATATAATAAATCCTTTTTAAGCTTATTTTTTTTTTTATATCTGAACTTCATTTGAATATATAAAATTTAATTAGCGTAAAATTTTACTTATCTGTTAGGGTCCGGGAAAGGCACAATAAGCAATTTATGCTCCTTTAAGAATTAACAAAGTTGGTTTGTCCCCCTCAGACTTTTAAGGCAGATGAGGACCCTAGTTGAATACAAAGGTTCTCAAAGTGGGCGCTACGCTTCACCCCTCCCCGGGATGGGGAGAGGGTCGAGAAAGTCCAGGGGGGCGCTAGTGATGATATAATAGTATATTAAATATCAAATGATACATATTATATATAAATATAGTAAAATAAAAAAATATATATTTATTTATACATAGTAGATATTATATGATTTCTTGTATATAAACGAATATTTTGTATATATTATTAGGCAGGTCGGTGGATTGGCAGTATCGGTAGAGAGTCGGACGCCATGCTTTGCAGCATAGAGTTACGTCCCTTTACGATTTGAGTTCAAATCCCACCGTGGTTAACTTCGCCTTTCATCCTTACGGGGTCGATAAAACAAAGTACCAGTAATGCACTGGAATAATTGCTGGCCTTCTGCCCAAAATAGAAACAATTATTAGGCAGGTCTGTGGGGAAATAGTGTTGGAGACGCTGAGGGCATTAAGTGGGCGTGAGGGAGGCGGTGGCCTAAAAAATTTGAGAACCTCTGGTTTAATATATCGTAGCGTTTGTGTGAGAGACTTACAAAAAGGCTATGCAGTTATTATGATATATTTGGTACTTTGAATTGCCATTGTTGCTGTTTTCACAGAGTTTGTTTATTTGGTTGTTGCTATTATAGTTGGTGGCAAAGTTTTGGTTTAAAGTTCGGTTTAAACGTTTGGTTTCAAGTTTCCCTTGTCTCTTGTCTCTGTTCAGTTGACATTAAAGAGCCAACCAGTTAAATTGTTGTTTTTTTATGTGCCTGTGTATTTTTGTATATATTGTATATATATATATTTTCAATCTATCTTTCAATCTCGTTCTATGCCTGCCTCACTGCCCCCTATCTCTCTTCCAAGCGCATACATATATTCACGTACATACATGCATACACACATATATAGACAAAAATATATTTGTCTGTGTGTGTGTCACTCACCATACATGTGTATGTATATATATATATATATATATATATATATATATATATATATTAGTATGTGTGGGGGGATCGGGGTACAAAATAAAGAAAAGAGCAATCAACACAATGTGGAAGCTGATAATATTTATATTATCAGTTAGACTTATATTTGCATTACCAAATGGTTTCGTTGCGGTAAAAACGACTGACTCTTTCAAATGTGTTAAAGGATACACGTCGCTATGGCATGATTTATCGCTTGCACGTTCATTTTTAGAGGAGCTGGAGCACTCGTCGTCGGAAACCAATATGGGTAAACACATTTATATAAAGAAACATAGTCGTCAACTAATTATCGGGTCTGGCTACCACCTTTTATGCCCTCCTTCCTTCCCTTTAATGATGCACTGCCTCCACATGGCTTTCACGATGATGATAAAGTCATACACCAACATGGCAAGACCAAGAATTCACCTTCCAAGCACCGATATCTCTTTAAGGTAAAAACTGCAACATAAACGGCCGAAGAAGTGCTATGTGACGGCTGAAAGGAGAAACGGTTGCAGTGACTCTAAGCTTGCACTTTTTTTTATCGAGCCATAAGAGACGAAAAGCAAAATGTATCTAGTCGGGATTTGAATTCAGAACACAGACTAGGAAAAAAAATCCAACGATCTAATGACACTACCACACTGACCACCTTATAATTACATAAATATATAGATGTACAGGCAGAGATACACACAGATACACACTATTTATATTTCTTTATGCGTATTTTCTTTTCCTTTTGGCAATTCTCCCATGATCTCTCGAAAACTAACCGCGGAGTGAATATTTGAACGGCAGTGCTGCGTCCGAGGCGAAGAACCCATTGTTTGTCAGCTAGCTTGGACTCGACAACAACCCTATCAGACACAGTATAAACTTTACAGGGACATTCCTCTATAATTAGAGCAATCGTTTTGTCTACCGTTTTGAAAATTGTTATTATCACGTGCTTTCCAGAGATCTGTGAATGTTCAGCAACGTAGACGTTAATTTCTTAAGCAGGCTATACCGTTGATCAAACAAGGGGAGCACTCATCGTCGAAACCTACGGAGGTCCATTCCATCGATTATCATTGTTACAGTGCAAAGTAACAAGTTCCTGATAAGAAATGTACTTATAATATGACCTTGGGTTCAGAAACTAGGTTGTCGTTATTTCATTTTAATCTATTTTTGAGTGTCAGCCATACCTGAACATTGTACACATAGACCAAGGAGCAATATTTTTATATATAGATCGTATATATATATATATATATATATATAACGAAGGAAATGTGGTAAGGAACCAGGTGGACCATAACGCACCAAAGTACTCAATACTTGGGGTAGTAGAGTGGGTAATAGGAACCAGTAAGACCCCGACGGCTGAGCTCAAGCCGTTTCGACGGCTAATTCAGGTCCAGAATTAGCCGTCGAAACGGCTTGAGCTCAGCCGTTGGGGTCTTACTGGTTCCTATATATATATATATATATCTATATATATATATATACACAAATGGAAGTACAGAATATTTGAAGATCGATCCACAGCTACGCCGACGAATGCCTTCAGCATATATATATATATATTACATATATACACGTGTGTGTGTGTGTAACGATACAGAATCAAATGGAATGAGGAAGTTAAAGGAAAATGAAGGAAAAGAAGCTCTCTCTCTCTCTATATATATATTATATATATATTATATATATATATATATATACAGAGAGAGAGAGAGAGGGGGGGGGTTCTGTCGTTGAAGAGGACAACGGGACTGCCCGATTGTTTGTAATTCCACCATGGATCTCATTTGATCGTCTACAAATTGATTGGCAGGCAGACGATATGCAGCTAAGGAGAGATTTAGAGAGATACAGAGAAGTACGGTGGGACATGGAGATGGATAGACTAGAAGTAAAAGAGAGAAACGAAGAGGAGCGAATAAAAGTCACTGAGAGAAAGTAGAAGAAGAACAGATAAGGGAGAGAGAGCTTGTGATCTGTGAGTGTGAGTGTGTGTGTGTGTGTGTGTGTGTGTGTGTGTGTGTAAGAGAGAGAGAGAGAGAATGCGTGTGCGTGTGCAGTCATGAGCTTAAGTACGTGAGAAAAACCGAATGTTGCAAAAATAGCGAGGACAATTTTTAAGTAAGATTAAACATTTTTTAAAAATAGGCGGCGAAATTTGGCGAATAATGATAAGAGTGCAATACCGAATGACGAAACATACATACATACATACATACATACATACATACATACATACATACATACATACATACATACATACATACATACATACATACATACATACATACATACATACATACATGTTGGCTGCCAACTCGTTTTCGAGTACGGCCACTACTTTATATCCATTTAGGAGAACCCCCACCGAATCGCTGAACGAGTGTGACTTCTTAGTCCAGCCAGCGACTTGAAAACTCTGGTACAAACACTACACTTGTGACAATTATTGACACATAATGCTGGGCCCATGGTACCATGTGACGACAAGTGCATAGAGATCTCCAGATATAAAGCAATGCCTGTGCCGTGAAGCTTTTATAGTGAGCAAAGGCACTGCACAAAGCCAGTCCCACTCTCTTAACCAAGATGATATTTACCAAAAAGAAGAACAAGTCAACATCATTGGATACCATCAGGGTTGTAGGTGTTATATCAGAGTTTTCCTTCTCCTAGAATTCTGCCTTGACAAAGGCTAAGGGGTCATCTCTCCCGGTGATTTTGGATGGCCATTGACTCTTAAGAGCTCCTTTGCCCTTTGACAGGTTTTGTTTTTATTCCTGCAGGATGTCCAAAGTCACCCTCCTCACCAAGAAACCTTGGTGGGGTTGCCAG
>OZ024755.1:11547396-11564896 GCA_964016885.1 Eledone cirrhosa
TCCTTTGAGTTCAAATCCAGCCGATATCAGCTTTGCCGGTCATTCATCCGGAATCAATAGAATGACCGGTGTCTTTTATTAAGAAAATGTTCACGAATGGGTTAACATCGGATATTACTGGAGTCGATATAATTGAGTTTCCTTCAACACAAATTGTGGACTTGTGTCTAAATTAGAAACCATTATTTTCTTGCTGTTGATGTCGTAGTCATTGTTTTTGCTACTGTTGCTGCTGTTATCGCTGAGAGTGTGTTCTCTTAATTCCTGTCGCCAAATGCACTTAGAACAAGTATGAATGTCTAGTTGTCACATTTTTATGTTGTCACGAAATTAGGAAAACATTTTCAGTTTTTATGGTGATTGTTGTTATTTTCATTGGTATTTTTTCATTTCCGTCGTTAACCCTTTCGTGAACACATATTCTAATGAAATAAACTGTGCGTGAATTATTTAATGAAGGATTGGGTGGGCTTTTCTAAATTTATTGATTATTTCATTAGGATGGCATTTGTGACATAACCTTTGACAAAAGGCTTTTATATCGTACACTCGTTGGAAGATTTTAATCTAAAGAGGAACACTTTAATTTTTTTTTTCATAAAACTACAAGTGGTTTTGGGCTTGGAGTTATTAACATAATTTCATCATACTTCATACACTTTACAAAAGCCTGATTACTTCGCCATCCTTGCAGAGTTTTTCCAATAAAAAAATAACCTGTTGATAACTTTAATTAATAAAGAGTTTAAGAATTCTTAATGTTCATAACAATAACAAGTTGATAAAATAGTCTAATATAATCCGTTATTATAATACTTTCTGATTTAGGCACAAGGCCAAACATTTTGGGGAGGGGAAAGTCGATTGAATTGACACAAATGTATGACTGGTACTTTATTTTATCGACCCCATAATGATGAAAAGCAAAGCTAACATCCACAGGATTTGAACTCAGATCGTAAAGGACCATATTAGAATTCACTGTTGTGAGTGATTAGTTTAAAATAATTACGCCGTTTCTCTGACTGCCGTAAGAGGCAACGAAATGTATTGGCGCCAGGGAGGGCATCTGGTTATAAACCATTGCCTAATACGAATCCGATGAGTATAAAGCTTGCTTTGTGCCTCAAAACGCTTATTATTTCATTATGGTTATATAATTGTTTCTACTTTTAGACACAAGGCCAGCAATAACCCAGTGCATTACTGGTACTTTATTTTATCGACCCCGTAAGGATGAAAGGCAAAGTCAACCTCGGCGGGATTTGAACTCAGATCGTAACGGGACGTAACTATGCTGGAAAGCATGGCGTCCGACCCTCTACGGATACTGCCAATCCACCGCCCTTATGGTTATATAATAAGCGGTTTTCTGTCTGTCAGGGGAAATACACTCGAGCTATTGGTATTGTTGCTGTGGGTGGTAATGTTAGTAGTGATAACATATATCGTGGCAAACTTTAGCTATAATTGTTGTTGTGGTGGTAATGATTGCGGTTGCGGCGGTGGTAATGATTGCGGTTGCGGCGGTGGTAGTGATCCTTTTTATCGTAGAAAACTTTAGCTATAGATACTGTTGCTGCTGCTGTTGTTGAGGTTGCGATTTTGGTAACTTTTATCGTGGAGGATCAGGCTCAGAAGGATCAAGATCAGGAGGATCAATATTAGGATCAGGATGATCATGATCAGGAGGATCAGGAGCAGAAGAATCAGGATCAGGGTCAAAAGTGTCAGGATCGGGATCAGGAGGATCAGGATTAGGATCAAGAGGAACAGAATCAGGGGGGATCAGATTCATGAGGATCAGGAGGATGAGGATAAGAAGGCTGAGGAGGATCAGGATTAGGAGGCGGAGGAGGATCAGAGTGAGGAGGATCAAAAGGATCAGGATTAGGATCAAGAGGAACAGAATCAGCAGGATCAGGATCAGGAGGATCAGAATTAGGAAGATAGGAGGATCAAGATCATGATCAGAATGATCAGGATCAGGAGGATCAGGATCAAGAGGATCAGGATCAGGAGGATCAGGATCAAGAGGATCAGGATCAGGAGGATCAGGAGCAGAAGAATCAAGATCAAGGTCAAAAGGGTCAGGATCAGGTGTATCAGGATTAGGATGAAGAGGAACATAATGAGAATCAAGAGGATCAAAATCATGAGGATCAGGATAAGGAGGCTGAGGAGGATCAGGATTATGAGAATGAGGAGGATCAGGAAGATCAGATCAGCAGGAACAGGATCAGGGTCAGGAAGATCAGGTTCAGTATCAGGAGGATCAGGATCACGAGAATCAGGAGGATTAAGAAGATCAGGAGGATCAGGAAGATCAGGTTCAATATCAGAAGGATCAGGATCAGGAGGGTCACGATCAAGAATCAGAAGAATCAAGATTAGTATCAGGAGGGTCAGTATCAGGAGGATCAGTATCAGGATCCGGAGGATCAGGGTCACGAGGATCAGGTTCTGGAGCATCAGGATCAGTATCAGGATGATAATGATTAGGATCCGGAGGATGAGGAGTATCATGATCAAGAGATTCAGGATCAAGAGGATCATGATCAGAAGGATCAGGAAGATCAGGTTCAGTATCAAGAGGATCCAGATCAGGGTCAGCATCAGGATTAGGATGAGGATCAATATGATCATAATCAGGATTAGGAGGGTCCGGATCTGTCTCAGGTAGGTCAGGATGATCAGGATTAGGATCAGGAGCATCAGCATCAGTATAAGGAACAGGATAAGAAGGATCAGGAGGATCAGGTGGATCAGGAGAATTAGGTTCAGGATCGAGATCTGATCGGGATCATGATCCCGATCACGATCCGGATGGCCATGATCGGGATCTGGACCTGGATCGGGATTGCGCTGAGGCCACGCTATCTCCAGGTATTCCTGACCGGGTCCATCAAATAAAAAATGGTTCACCCAAATAAAATATGGATCCATCAAATAATAATCAACACCACCACCACCGCCACCACCACTACCACCTCCACAGACACCAACAACAACTTTCTCCCCTCGATAAAGCCTTTTATTTCTCCCTCTATCGTCAATTCTGTGTTGATCTAATTCTGCATTTCTTATTTTTCCTTTTTTTAACCTCATTTATCTTCCTTTTCTATCTCTGTTCTCGTTTTTTCTTTCATTAATACAACAACAACAACAATATACAAGCAATTTCAACGGTAAAAGACTACAAAATAAACAAAACCAAATAAATTACAAACAAAACGAAATTAATGAAAAGGAAAAATATATAAAAAGAAATATGTAAACTATGTATTTGATGAATTATATAAATGATAGAGAGAGAGATGTCGAGATAGAGAGAGAGAGAGATATTGTAGAGAGAAAGAGAGAGAATAAAACGTATTCCATTCAAAATTCTATCTATCTGGTTACTGTATTCATTCATCACACTGTCAATTTAGCTATTCAACTTTCTAGCGACCACAAGGACACAAGACTAATATGGACGTCAAATGTGTAAGGAACATATTGCAAAATGAGGAATAGACAATTTTTGTTCTCTCGTTTTATGAACATTTCTTTTTTTGCATGAGGCTATTATTATGCTGTAACGACGACGGTGTATCTCTTTTGTCCAATGGACTGTATGTATGTATGTATAAGTATATATATTTACACGTGTGTGTGTGTGTGTGTGTGTGTGTGTGTGTGTGTGTGTGTGTGTGTGTGTGTGTGTGTGTGTGTGTGTTGGTAGGTTTATACGTATGAGCATATGTGTGTGTGTATGTATATATGGGGATAGGTTTATATGTATGAGTATATGTATGTATGTAAGTAAGTAAGTAAGTATGTATGTGTGTGTGTATGTATATATGGGGATAGGTTTATATGTATGAGTATATGTATGTATGTAAGTAAGTAAGTAAGTATGTATGTATGTATCGGGACGGAGATATATGCGAAAAATAAAGTGAAAACAACACAACAAAATGTAATACAAGGAAGATATATATTAGTATAACACTTGATATAATAGGAAAAGAACATTAACGTTTCGGAAGTTGGTCATCATCAGAAGACAGAATGAGGAATAAAAAAGAAATACACAGATAAAGAGTGAGAAGAAAAAGAAACAGAAAAAAAATGTTTCTGAGTAAAAGTTCGTCTGTTATTACATATATATATATATATATATATATATATATATATATATATATATATATATATAAATATATATATATATGTATGTACACATACATACATACATACATACATACATAAATACATACATACATACATACACGCACATACATACACGCACATACATACATATATATATACGAATTTAATCGGAGTACTCAATGTATATAATTGTGTATCTGTCTATAATCAGTATGTATGTATGTAGATATGTATGTAGATATAATCCATGAATGTCCTCCCATAATACAACAGTCGTTAAACTGGTTCTAAAGTAGGTTTTAAAACCGAAGAAAACATTTCTTCTTTAGAAATCCTTTGAGTAAGTGAAAGTTGACCGTTTGATCTCGACACTACCATAGTTCATAAAATAATTATTAACTTTACCACTAACAGGATATCTTAATAGTTTCTAATTTAGACACAAACCCAGGAATATTGGTGATAAAAGGAAAGTCGATAACACTTTACTGTTGTTTTTATTTTATGGAGTTCGATTTAAATAGGAGCTTAAGTATCTTGGGGCCGAGGCTGAATTAAATTCAAGAATTGCAGGAGTTAATGCAGTAATGTACCAGCTTTAACACTCGGACATCTAAAGAAGCCAAACTCACTACCTGCAGTTCAGTTTTCAAGCCTACACTTACCTATAGTCACGAATCTGCGGTAGTGACCGAAAATATAAGATCGCGAATACTAATGCTCGAAATGGGAATCCTCTGAAGCCCAGAGGTATATCAGGGCGGATATTATTTCTATTTCATTATCACTAAGTGACTGAGATTACAAGTAGCTAGACCATTGCAGGCTTAAACTCCAGTTAGCACTGGTACTAATTTCCAGTTGAATGCACTGAAGCAACGTGAAATGAACTGATTCGCCCCAAAGCACAACGTATCATCCATGCCATTACGATCGTAAGTTCAAGACCCTAAATATTAGGCCACGCGCCTTCACATTCACTCATATATATATATATATATATATATATATATATATACACACACACACACGTGAGAGAGAGAGTGAGAGTGTGTGTGGTGTGTGTCACAATCTGTGTATTATGTGTGTGTGTAGAGAGAGAGAGAGAGAGAGAGAGAGAGAAAGAGAGAGAGAGAGAAAGAAAGAGAGAGAGAGAGAAAGAAAGAGAGAGAGAGAGAAAGAAAGAGAGAGAGAGAGAGAGAGAGAGAAAGAAAGAGAGAGAGAGATAAAATGATGAGAAACGAAAGGAGCTGTGTGATTACTAAAAACAAGGTTTAGGATAGTGGTTTGGATGGAACAAGAGGAGAAAAGAAGAAAGAATCCATCGTCAGCTGTAAAACCGCGATCCAGATGTTTCGGCGCTTATTTACAGGACCTCTGTAGCGACCGGGTGCGCCCGAGGCCTTTTATTAATCAAAAGGGCAGGAGGAATAGAAGAGAAAAAGGAGAGAGAAAGGAAGGAAAAAGAGGGAAAAGAGGAAGAAGAACAAAGAGGAAAAGGTGGTGAGGAGAGAGGAAGAAAGAGAAAAGGGAAAAAAGGAGAGAAAAAACACGTGAACAGATCCCATCGTGGGAAATATATATATATATATATATATATATATATATATATATATATATATATTTAAAATATGTTAAAAATTCATTTCAGTTTATTATCATTACTGACATTAGTAAAGCTTTATGGCTTCATTTAGAAATCTAATCCTTGCCTCTTTCTTTCAACCATTCCACACAACCATTTTATTATATTGGTTCTTTAGAACTAAGGACACAAACACATTATCAAAGGGAGCCATACTATAGTTCAGCAAATTAACTCTAATTATATTTATCGACGGTGAAAAGATGAAAGACACCCCGTTGGGATTTGAACTCAAGACACGGAACCAATTACGAAGTGTAAAGCAACACCATTTGAAGACACTCACCTCCCATGAGCAAATATTTGGTTGTGCAGTTTCAGTATGGATGTGTAATAAATTTTTCTCCCAACAAAACATTACGTCTATATTTGTTAATCAAGAATGAATTAAAAATAAGCAGGAAGCTAGTTCAAGAAGGCAAAATTCTAACAAATATGTGCGCATATATATACATATATATGTGTGTGTGTCCTCGTTGATACCTTGGTCTCTCCATGAAATTTTCATGACATTTTCAGGATTGGAGAGGTTAAGGGACATTGTCCGGAAAAGGAGACGGCGGTCCGCGGGCCACATCCTTCGTTTGTCGGCAGATCGACCTGCTCATATTGCCATGGATTGGGTACCAGAAGGTGGCAGGAGAGAACGGGGAAGACCACGAAAAACATGGCGGAGCAAATTCAGGGAGGACTTGCGGGAGATGGGAATTACCTGGAGAGGTGCTAGAAGGGCCGCCAGTGACAGGATCAAGTGGAGGAAGCTCGTCGCCCAATGTTCCACAAGGGACTGGAGGAACTTAAAAAAAAAATAAAAAAAAAATGTGTGTGTGTGTGTGTGCCCCTCACTTTGAATTCATAGTCATGTGGAACTTTTTAGAAAATATGTATATATATAAACCCGTAGAGCAAATATTATTATTAGTACAGATTAAAGTTTAAGCAAAGAATTGCTGCTTTCAGATGATCCCGTAATAGGTCGAAAGCACCGATTTTTGCATAAATCTTAATCTGTACTACTACTACTACTACTACTAAAATAATAATAATAATAATTGTTTCTACTTTAGGCACAAGGCCAGCAATCAGCCAATGCATTACTGGTACTTTATTTTATCGACCCCGTAAGGATGAAAGGCAAAGTCAACCTCGGCGGGATTTGAACTCAGATCGTAAAGGGACGTAACTATGCATCAAAGCATGGCGTCCGACCCTCTACCGATACTGCCAATCCACCGAGAGAGAGCCTCTAACATATTTTCGCTTCTCTGATGTTTTTTTTTTCACTGGAACACGTTTTCGCTGCGTATGCGCGTGCATATGAATTTGTCGATATACTTATGTATAGATATATATGATTCGTGTGTCTCACAGAACGGCACAATACTTCCCCCCCCAATAATTTATTCTATATTACTGCAGCTTAACGAAAGAGTTACATTACATATCGTATTGCTACGATTATGAACGATAACTGATGGTTAAATAAGGTGCCAAGATAGATCATGTCCATATACTTAAGTATCTCAAACACGTCTTACTTTAAAAAGAAGGGCCCTTTATTACTAGTTCGTGTCACTCAATATTTCCAACACAAATCCCTATTCAAATATGACAGCATAAGAGCTAACCAAGTATGAACAACGGCAATTTAAAAAGCGATATACACGTATGTGTATGTATGTAATAATTTCTCTCTCTCCCTCTTGTCATATATATATATATATATATATACGATATATTAACAAATGGAAACTATATTTATAAAACCATATTTATTTCATTATACATATTTCAAGGACACCAAGTTAAATTATGGTGCGCTTTCATCAGATAAAATATAATATAGATCAGTTTTATAAATAAATATTGACATACCCTTAAAGAATGCGACCATTTCTGTTGGAAGCTCCAGGATAGTCAATATTTATTTATAAAACTGATCTATATTATATTTTATCTGATGAAAGCGCACCATAATTTGACTTGGTGTCCTTGAAATATGTATAATGAAATAAATATGGTTTTATAAATATAGTTTCCATTTGTTAATATATCGTATTTTTACTCCAATAATTTGTTGAGTGCTTTATATCAGTTGTAAAAATATTTGCTTGTTGTATCCCAACAATTTAAATAGAACTTCTATATATATATATATATATAAAAACACATATACATACACACACATATATATATATATATATACACATTCTCATATATATACACATATGCATACACATATATACATACATATATACATACGTACATATACATACATATACGTACATATACATACATATATACATACACATACATACATACACACACACACACATACATTATCCTTACTCTCCTTCCTTTCATATTTCTCCTTGCAACCCTTTTCTCAATGTATTTGTATTTTGTATATAAACAAGTACATAGATACAAGGAGAAAGGGAGAGCAAGGAGAAAAGGAGAGCAATGAGAAAAGGAGAGCAAGGAGATCAATGAGAAAGGAGAGCAATGAGAAAAAGGAGAGCAAGGAGATCAATGAGAAAGGAGAGCAAGGTGAGAAATGAGAAAACGAGAGCATGGAGAGCAATGAGAAAATGAGTGCAAGGAGAGCAATGAGAAAAGGAGAGCATGGAGAGTAATGAGAAAAGGAGAGCATGGAGAGCAATGAGAAAAGGAGAGCATGGAGAACAATTACGAAAGGAGAGCAAGGAGAGCAATGAGGAAAGGAGAGCAATGAGAGAAATGAGGAAAGGAGAGCAATGAGAGAAATGAGGAAAGGAGAGCAATGAGGAAAGGAGAGCAAGGAGAACAAGGAGAGAAGGGAGGAAAGGAGAGAAGGGAGGAAAGGAGAGAAGGGAGGAAAGGAGAGCAAGGAGAGAAGGGAGGAAAATGACTTTTCTTCCTTTACAAACATCGAGTTTTCGTCTTTTATAACTCCAGGTACAAAAACTTTCTTCACGAGATTTTCTACCAGCACCGATTTCCTCGACAAAGACGCTTCAACGTGGAAGGATGATCCTGGTTACAAAAGTGTACTTGAAAAACTTGAGAAGACAGTTGTTGTGAATGATGTTGCAGAAAGAGGTGTCAAACTCATTCAGGATTACAATAACATTCTCACAAAAAATGAAACCGAGAAACAATTTCTTTTATAGATCGTTACTGAAAACCGTACAACACACCCAGCTGCCATTAAATCCTCTCTTATGCAAAAATAATTGTTTCTACTTTTGGTACAAGGCCAGCAATTAATCCAGTGTATTACTGGTACTTTCTTTTATCGACCCAGTAAGGATGAAAGGCAAAGTTAACCTCGGTGGGATTTGAACTCAGACCATAAAGGGCCGAAACTCTTTGCTGCAAAGCATGGCATCAGACCGTCTTATGCAAAAATAATGTTCAATATTGAGTGTTTACATTATATTTTTGATTCTATAGAAATTATTGTTGTAAATAAAAAAGCGTTTCTCTTAAAGAAGTTTTTCATGTTATTTCAGGAATTTTTCAAATTAACTATTGGTTAATTTGATTCAGAACGTTTTTAAACATTTGCTGGGGTTGCCTGGATGTATCCACATAAATTTCTCTAAGAAGAAAAAAGAAAATAGTCGAGATAGGGAACAGTATACCGTTTTTGAACAAAATTAACCGTTTGCATATACTGTGTTCCAACTTCAAGGCGTTTAAGGGTCACCTAACAGTTGTCCGATTGAGCTGAAATTTTGCACATCCCGTGGGTTTGTTAATTGGAACAGGATTAGGTGTTAAGGGCCACCCTAACACACACACACATATATATATATATATATATATATATATATATATATATATATGTGTGTGTGTATGTATGTGTGTGCGTGAATACATTTATTAATATATATATATTATATATACGATATCATAATTTGAAAAAAATGGGAAAAATGAGCACGATTCTATTATTCAAAGGGGGTGAAAGTGTGCGCTTGCGTGAACACGTATCTATATGTGTGTTTCTGTATGTGTGCATGCGCGCACATGAGTGTGCGTGTGTGTGTGTATGTTGATGTGTGTCTGTACATGTGAGCCCTTCAGTGTTTGGTTTAAGCGGTAATGCCTGCTTATACTACCATATCAAAAATCAAGGGGAAATCCTAGAGAATTAGGTTTGGTAAATGTCTCTCTTGGAATTAGACGATTCCAGATGTTATTCTCTTCATCAACAGAAACTCTTCTGCCAGAATCATCCAAAGACATCGAAATTTAATCTTTTACAATTAATATGAAGCCCCAAGCGAAACGGAACAGCATGACGATGAAGAAGTAGAAGAAATATATACACATATGTGTGTGTATATATATGTGTGTGTATGTATACATTCATGCATAAACACATGTGTGCATCTATGTATACACACATTCATACAGACATGTGTGTAATGTGTGTGTATGTATATATATATATGCACACACACATATACATATATACACACCTCACTCACACCCACACACATAAAGACAATGCATATATGTATGTATATATATATATTCGTATGTGTTTGTATGCAGTGCGTGTCCATGGATGTAGTTATGAGTGTGGAGATATATTTATGCATTTCCAGACTGAAAACTCCCCCACCTCATGTCTTCTCATGCTCCTTGTATCTCTCCCTCCATGTCTCTCTCACTCAGTCCCCTTTCTGTGTCACATCCCATTATAACACCCCCGTCCCCCAGACAATGTAAATGCCTTCAAACCGCACAAGCCCCTCTATATTCCCTTAAAATCCTTACATGAAAACGACTCTTGTGTAACACAATCTGCATGATCAAATAGATTACTTACATGGACTGTTTGCTATGAGCGTGTTTATATAACGACATGCCATTCTCTGCTTTCCATGCATATATGTGTTGGATCTTCGTCGATTCCGACGACGAGTGTTCCAGTGGTACGATCAGCCTGCTCGTCGAGTTAACGTACCATTGAATGAGTCTTCCACAGAAATAAGCATCCTGAACGCAGTTCTCAGGGAGATTTAGAGTGACACAACGGTTTACAAGATGTTCTCATTGAAATAGGAGTACAGCACATTGTTTTGCAGTTGAATACAATAAAAGTTCTTGCTCAAGGATACATTGCACTACCGAGCTTGAGAAAGTGAGCCGAACATCCCTAATCACTATGTCACACGTCTCTATATTTTACTAAGTATGTGTTTATATAGTGACTTAAAAACATCTTTCTTTACATTTGCATGTGTGTAATCAGACGTGCTCGCATACAAACGCACACACACACACTCAATCACACCTACATGCCCATCAGACACATGTGTGTTTTATGTTTATACATCAATTATACATCACCGTCTAGAAATCTAGACGGTGATGTATAATTGCTTCTACTTTGTGGCACAAGTCCAGAATTTATCCAGTGCATTACTGGTACTTTATTTTATCGACCCCGTAAGGATGAAAGACAAAGTTAAACTCGGCGGGATTTGAACTCAGAATGGAAAGGGCCGTAACTATGCGTGAAAGCATGACGTCCGACCCTCTACCGATACTACCAATAATGTAAGTCCAGATTTCATCACTCTGATATAACAGGAGCAGCTCCGAAAACAGATATCAAGCGCCAACACACCACACATTTTGTATACTAAAAATCAAGACAATTTGGTCAAAGAATAGATCAATATATCATTATAAGAACCATAAAAGAATACACATTATCTATAGCCTTTAATCACATACTCACAGTTAGAACATACTATAAACCACACATGAACAACACCAGCAAGAGAAAACCGCAAAGCGTACTGCAGTTCGAAATTATAATAAACAAATTTCATTGTATATTTATAAACCTCATGCCACACACTGTTAAGATGGTCATACAAACATGATGCTTTCTTGTAAACTAACCATGCACTTACAACTATGAGAACATATATAACAACATGACCCTTTCGAAATATAACAATATTTGTTTCAACACAGGATTTCATACGAAAAACCTTGCAAAACAAATTTACCGCCGTATATATATATATATATATATATGAGAGAAAAACCACAGACCCTCCATCTCAACTCTACTTTTGAAAAGCAGAAGAACTGCGAAACCGGTAAAGGAACCAAATAAATACATATACATTTTTTTAAAAATAAGACTCCAATTGCATTTTCGATTTCATCGTTTTTCTTTATACTTTCACTCGTGTAGGACACCTCGGTTATTTTTCATTTTGTAAAAAAACCTCACTTTCTAATATATATATATATATATATATAAAGGTTAAACAAGGTTCAATGAATAAATCAAAGAATGAGTTTTACAATAGATTGGAAGCACTCAACAAATATGGTTTTCCGGAGTTATTAATATTAATTCAAAATATTAACAAAATAAATATTCTTGTGATCAAGTATATTTTATTATACATATTTCAGAGGTACTACCATGACTGAATCTTAACCATCTACTATGTCAGGCATCAACTTAGTTTATATGATGAGGACGTCCTGTTGAAGTTAACTCAGTACCTCTGAAATATGTATAATAAAATATACTTGATCACAAGAATATCTATTTTGTTAATATTTTGAATTAATATATATATACATATATATATTTATTAAAATAACAGATTAAAGTTTAAGCAAAGAATCGCTGCTTTCACCCTTAACGGGATCTTCTGAAACTAACAAAGTCAATCTGTAAACGCAGAACTGGATATTTCAAAAAACGTTGCAACCGGAGGAAGACAGGAAGACGATACTTTGGTTCGTGGTAACGTTCGCTGGCAAAGAACGGGAAAAAACGAATAATACGTCATTAATAGGAGCGGTGAAAAACAATTACGCGCAAAGACAGAACCATGTTTATGGTATAAAAGAGGTCGTAGACTATTGTTCTCTAAGTGGTGCATAGAGACGTTCTCTGGCAATGAACGAAAAAACGGAGATAATAAGTCATATGCTCTTCGGTTCTTATATATTTGATATATATTTTCCTTATCGAGCCCTCTTTGGATTTTAGTCTTCAATTTTATTATTATTATTATTATTACTATACATATATATATATATATATATAAATCGGATGATTCTGTTTCATACACCCTGTATACACACACACACACATATATATATAGACCCATACATATGTTAACTCTTCCTCGCAACTCAATAGTACGACACTATGATCTTTAGATTGTCCATTTGTTGATCGTAGAGGCGTGAAACCCTAGTGACAAGGAAGGAAATTCTATATAAATAAAACATCTACTCAACAACATGTATTGAGTGTCCTCCTTCTCAAAAGCCAACGTTGGAGGCACACATACAAAGTTTATACATACATACATTCCTACCTATATACATACATGTGTGCGTATGTTTGTGTGTATATATATATATATATATATATATATATATATGTGTGTGTGTACGTATGTGTACATACACACATATATATATATACCATGCAAATATTCAAGTATCCTTGTTTATATGTTTGTTTATATCGCTTTGGAGATTTATGTACTTGTGTGTTTGTATGTCTTGTGTATTTACATTTCTCTCTCTCTATATATATCTATCTCTCTCTCTCTATATATATATAGGTTGGTTGTTTAGTCTGTGTGCTTCATTCCAGAGAGCTAGGTACATAGCCAGTGTCCATTTTATAGCGGAACTATCCAGGGGATGAGGGAGGGAGATGCTGTATGTATGGATGATATATTATACAGTCTGAACACCTGGGGAGGATTTTGGTGGAATAAATCATGTTTACATTTTGACCGAACAATACTGAAGACGAGCTTGGCGTCACCACCATACGATAAACTAAAGTCACATAATACTGTATAGTATATGTGAGGCTCTAGGTATATCTAACTATCGATGAGAGAGAGAGAGAGAGAGAGAGAGAGAGAGAGAGAGAGAGGGGCATAAGTGGATTCCAGTCGATAGATATATTTATTTGCCACAAGGGCGCACAAGAAAAGGGGACTATACAAAGACACATGCCGGGGATTTTACATACAGTCGTGTAAAAAATATTGAAACAAACAATTATAACAATCGAAATCCTCAATAGGGGGGACGCCCCACAAATGGGTTGTTTAATACCCCGTCGATAGAACAACTCTCAACTTCAGGAGCGTGTTGTGCAAGTGCTCCCTTCTTCCTTTTGATCTCTTCTTTAATCTACAGGATTATAAACAAAGAAAGCTCAATCACTCGGGTCATTTTCGCTTCATTCACCCACCTTTCAGTAAATTTACTGGGGTGCAGTGCCTCTCTCTCCACTCTGATTCTCCTTCTAAAGTGATACTTAAAGAAGGGAATCAATTGTTGTCCGGAGAGAAAGGCATCTGTCCTCAGTCCTCTCCATCTCGCCCACCATATGACCTTTTTCACCATACAGTGGTACAGAGGAAAACCGCATCTCTTGCGTTTTTGAAGGACGCTGGCGGTTTGATCCTTACTATGAAATCAGCAGTCGATAGATAGATAGATAAATGGGCAACCAGGCTGCCTATCTATCTACTGAAGTCCGCTTGTGCTTTTCTCTCTATCTCTCTTCTAGCCCATCGCCTATATAAGTGTATGTAGAATATTCATGGTTCAAAGATCGGTAAGGCCTCATATCAGGGTAGTGCTAGATGCATATTAAGTTGCAAAGCATGTATACGAAAATTGTATAGTCCCAAAGGAAAGGGCCATTCATTGGAATCCTATATGTGTGTGTGTGTGGGGGGGGGGGGGTGTGTATGTATTTATAAAATGTATATTCATTACATCCATTGAGTCCACTCTGATCGGAACAATTATTTGTGTTCGTAGAAAAATCAGAAAACTCTTAGCTAGAACATCTGTTAAAACAGGCAAATGCTGACAATGTCAGCGATGGGCAAAAATGCCTCAGAGGACAGAAACCAGCGGCCAGTGGTTGTAAGCGAGACAATCCACAAGAGGGGTGACAGGCAGATGGAATATAAAAAGGATTAAGAGAAGAGGAGGATAAGTAGAAATGTGTTGGCGCTTACGTGTGTCTTCATTGAATAAATAGATATTCGACCGTAATCAAAGCAATATATGTAGCCACTAGGCTAACGATATCGATTGATTTCATACACGTGTTGAATTTAATGTGTGTGCATCTACGTATATTTGCCTATATATATATATATATATTGTTACGCTGACCAACCATGATGGGAGGGCTGGAAGGCTCTTTATTTTGGTAAGTTTTATAAGCCATATTTGTATGTCTTTGAGACAGCCAGTGTGAATGCATTTGAATGAGCTTGCAAGCAGCATAACTATAGTCTGACCGCAGCTGTGAGCAGCTGTGCAGGCATGTCTGGTAATTGAGACGTTAACCGGTAATTGAGATCCTAAAAATGGAAAAACCTACGGTCAACTGGGTCAAAGACACTTTGAGCGCAGCCAGTTAGAATCTTATCTTTCCTTCACCAATAACAATGTAGTTCATGTCTGAAATTATTGACTCAACCGTAACGAGTTAACACCATGTAGATCTATTTTATTCCCTATTGTATAAATAATATTACAAATAAAAAAAAAAGAAAAGAAAAAACAGAAGCGAGTAGCACACACATCTAGGACCACATACAACACAGAATCAGATAATACACACATCTTTGGAATATTGTTAATCTACTGATATAAAAATCAGTAGTATATTGAAAAATAGAAAAATAGGGGGGGGGGGGGGGGGGTCATGATTTCGAGGGACAAAAGGGGTGCGTTTGGCCGAAATGGGTTGAGAACCTGTGATTTAGAACGTTTGTCATCACTTGCAGGTCTTCTCGGGAATGGCCTATCACTGCGATGTCCTCGGCAAAGTCCAGATCGCTTAATCTCCTTCCATCCCAACTGATGCCAAAACGAGGGTCACACATTGTCTTCATCATGATGAAATCGATGACAATGAGGAAAAGGAAAGGCGAAAGGATGCAGCCTTGTGGAACACCCGTCAAGATGTCAAACATTTCCGTGTTTCCGTCCTTTGTCCTAACGCAGCACCTGGAATGTCGGTACAGCGACATTGGATTGGGTACCAGTAGGTGGCAGGACAGAACGGGGAAGACTACGAAAAGCATGGCGGAGCACATTCAGGGAGGACCAGCGGGAGATGAGAATTACCTGCAGAGGTGCTAGAAGGGCCGCCAGTGACATGATCAAGTGGAGGAAGCTCGTCGCCCAATGTTCCACAAGGGACTGGAGGAACTAAGACCAAGATATATATATATATATACAATAGTCAAATATACGTAGATGCACACACATTAAATTCAACACATGGTAGGGCTACAGCGATGGACAGTAAATGAATATCAAATACTTTACTTTCTAACTAAAGAGTATACGATAGTCTCCCCTTAAACCTTATTACCAATACATGTAATCATCCCTACTCTCCGCCACATCTATCCCTCTTTCTCTCTGCTATATATATATATATATATATATATATATATATATATATATAACGGAAATTTGTTTTAATATCCCTGTATATAAATTATATGCTTTCCAATATATTTAGATGGTGTCCCTGTGTGCCCGCACACACATACACATTATCAATAGCTGGTAAGTTTCTATATCAATGGTGTGCAATATATTAATGCAATAAGCTTAAGCTATAGAATCCAATTAAATTTGATATTTTCTGAGGAATGTATATCTCCTCTCCAGGTACTGAGGCGTACTGTTGGGTAGACTTTTAAAAATCATTAAGTAGAAGGATCGATTTCCTAGCGTGAATTATTATTTGTATGCTGTTATCTCTCATGGTGGAATTGAAATTTTCGATATCTAAGATCTTAATTCTTTCATGGACATATTTTTTATTATATCTATTAATTTGCGAAATCTTTGGAGGACTTTCCAGACATTATTATGTCAGTACTAAGGAAGCAACTTAACATTTTCTTTTAATATGAAATAAGGTTGGAAGACTTTAATTTAAGAGGAACACTTTAAAACGGGTGGTTTTGTTTCAGAGAGCCGGAGTCAGTTTTGTTTTAGCCGTCCAAGTCGCTCAGTTACCCCACGTAAATGATGTTTACTGTTGGATGGATAGCCATTGGTGTAAGTGTAGTTTATTTTATCTGAGATATGTGTAAAATATCTTATAAATGATATATCGTGCTCCAAAGATTTAATATAGTTTTGTTTCTATATATTATAGTTGTTTACTGATTTGTTTCAATTAGACAGTTAAGTGTGGTGTGTGTATAACTCAGATAAGCTTTTTCAAAGGGATGATTTACTCTTGTACTCTTTTACATGTTCCAGCCGACTGGTAGATACTATGTTGGGGCACCGGCCGGCAAAGCTTACTTGTATATATACATACATACATACATACATACATACATACACATGGTGGCTGCCAACTCGTTTTCGAGTACGGCCACTACTTTATATCCATGTAGGAGAACCCCTACCGATGCGCTGAACGAGTGTGACTTTTTAGTCCAGCCAGCGACTTGAAAACTCTGGTACAAACACTACACTTGTGACAATTATTGACACATAGTGCTGGGCCCATGGTACCTTGTGACGACAAGTGCAGAGAGATCTCCAGATATAAAGCAATGCCTGTGCCGTGAAGCTTTTATAGTGAGCAAAGGCACTGCACAAAGCCAGTCCCACTCTCTTAACCAAGATGATATT
>OZ024755.1:11574896-11582396 GCA_964016885.1 Eledone cirrhosa
TTTAAGGGCATCAACAAAATAGGTGGTAGTGATATTGATATATATATATATATATATTTTTTTTGTCTGAAGATCCTAACACGTAATCTTGACATTTTCTCAACATGTCTGACATAGAAGACGCGTCTCTTGTAAAAAGAATTGATACGTCACTTATGAAACACTATATGCTAGACGCGCAGCCGTCTTCTTCAATCCTCTAGAATTTTCATTCCTGCCACGCTTGTTGCTGAGCAAACAAAAATGTGATGTTCGTGATCGTGCTGCCTCGTTTCCTATTGCTACGCATTTTCGTCGTTGACGTGGCTCCTGTGTGTTTGTTTATTTGTCGTTGCAAACCATCGGCTTACTTCGTGAGGCAAGCTATCATGCTGGAATAATTCCGTCTGCTCCGTCTTCTTCCCTGGGAGGGTCGTGTGAGGCAGAATCCCCAAGCAAACCTTCCAATGGCTCCTGTCAGAAGCAACAATCTACAATCAATTCAGTTGGAACCACAAACAAGACCAGCCAAGTCATGGATTTTATCCGACCATCATCCTCGGTGTCTACACCTGGGTCTCCTGTCGGCTTTCTTTGCGTGTGTCGATAACCTAATCGTATTTGTGACTGCCTTTGCTATTTTAGGTTTTAATGATAGCAGTGTAGACCATGTTAAAGTCAGGTTTTAAATGGAATCAACTATGGCACATGGAATTTTGGCAATATATAATGATTCTACGACGTATGAGTGAGGGACAGAGCCTTCATAAGCTTTGTCTGGATCGTCCATGAAATATTACCACTTAACCTGACTGAACATTATTTCCATATCCCGCGAGAATGTTGTGATTAAGCTCTATGTGACACATGGTATTGTAAATATTATTTGAATACAGCTTAAGTTCTTCGACGCAAACAGTGTGCCTGGCATTAATTTATCTCACCTCACCTCTTCAGATCTTAACTTCATATTTCTTTAACAGTTCTGACAAGAGGTTCATTTACAGTCATATAGCATTTGAAACAAGTTGTCACTCTAGAATATTCCTTTCAATAATCCAGTTCTGTTTGTGAGTATATTGTTTCAGAAACAGAGTATGATGTTTACAAGAATTAGTATAATGAGATACACTTATTTGGTCAATATGTATGTAACCATGATAAGGATTGAACATATGGCGTGACAACAACAGTTTCTTACTTTTCAAACTGTCGTCAGCGTTCTTTTAACAGGATATGTAACAAAGAAAATAAATACAAAAAAAGAAGACAGCTATAAAGAACATGCTTATGGAAAGTGCCACAGCATGGCCACGGCCCATCGATTAGAACAAGTAAAAAAAACAAAAAAACGTAAAAGAATATCTCCCACAATCTCTGCCCTAATGGTTGTCAAAGAAATAGCAATATATCGATATGCAAATTAGTTCTTTTAACGATTGTTTAAATTGCACCAATATGTGTTTTTGCACTTTAGAGTTGTCAAGCTAACGATTATATGCAAGTTAGAATGTAAAATTCGATACTGCTGAGAATATTGACTTCATCCACTGAGCATCTTTGAACAGCACGACACCATATATATATACGCGAAACATAGGAAATAGATTTTCGTTTTTAACTTGAATTTTACATTCCATGATATATTAGTGATTTTCGTAATGGTAGTCAAAGTGACGTAATATGCAAATTAGCACAACTCGTATGTTATCTATGAAGCATTTTGGTATATTTCTATATGGCTTTAAGCTCTACGTAACTATGAATATTTATATTCAATTAGGTTTCAGTGCCTGTATGAATATATGTATATATGTGTCTCTGTGTTTCTATATATATATATATATATATATATATATATGTTCTGTGTGTGTGTGTGTGTGTGTGTGTGTGTAATGTATCGAACTGCGTCTGGGACCCTAGATTTTCTATGTATTTCATAAATGTCCAACGTTTCGATAGTTCGTCAATTTGCCGACAGAAGCTGTTGTAATTGCCCTCATAATTGACACTGTTGTCAGGAGTCACTTAGATCAATGGTAAGATCACTTTCAGAGATATGGATTTCGATTCTTCGTAGTGGCTTCCGGTCAGCTTCCTCCGCCCATAGAGTTATTTTATAGAGAGAGAGAGAGAGTACTGGAAGGTAATATCCGTAGTATTAGAGCACACAGTCCATGGGACGAGATTGGTAGAAGTAGTAACACAGCAGTTAGTTCACCATACCGAGAACAATTGTTTCACCTTATGCGGATCTTCATAAGGTGAAACCATTGTTCTCAGTATGGTGAAGTAACTGTTGTGTTACTACTTTATATATATATATATATATATATATATATATATATATATATATATACTAGCTAGAAAAATGCGTACAGCAAAAAAAAGTAATATTGTTGGAACAAACCTTTAAAAATACAGGACAAGGAAGTAAGATAAACCTTTAAAAATACAGGACAAAGAACTAAGATAAAACTTTAAAAGAATAGGACAAGGAATATAAATTTTTACAATAATATTAGTGGCAAAATTCAATTGGTAAAAAATTGAGTTTCCATCATTACACCAATTACAACTATGATGTTCCGCATGCATCCACTCCAACCATGATCACTTGTCTGTCATCTTTCCCGGTCCAACTCCTCGCGGATGACCCGGCGCAACTCGGACTGGGTCGGAGCAGGAACTGGAGGGGGAGAGGGAGGGGTACGGGTCTTGACTCTGGGACGATGACGGCGAGTGACCAAGGTGAATGGGCCCGTGTTCGACTCGGAATCCTGCTGGTCCTCGATGACACTTTGAGGCACGGTTGACGGTTCCGGACTGGCTTCATGGGCAGTGGTAGAAGGGCAGGTGGATAGGGCAGAGTGCTTCTTCCTGGGAGAGCACTTGAAGCAGGTGAAGCCGGCGCCGGACTCGTTGAACCACTTCCAGACAGCACTGGCCATGTTGGCGCAGCAATGATGAAAGTTGAAGCAGGCGACGAGGGGGGAGGAGGTGGAGGCGTTGGTGCAGGAGCAACAGACTGCTGATTTGGGAGTCATTGTAGCTGGGGGATGCAGGCGCTGAGGGGGCTCGAGTAGAAGGGAAGAACAGAAATGAACCATGATGACTTTTCCTACATTTTTCCTGGCCCACTTCCTCATGAACCAATGAACCAGTTGGTACAACTCGGACTTGGAGGAGGAACACAAGACAGGGATCAATTTCATTGTATTGATATTTCTCATTAAGTAATTTCATGTTACTCAAATAAATCACTTTTATTTGATCAATTATCTATTTTTCCAATAAAATTTTTGCCACTAATATTATTGTAAAAATTTATATTCCTTGTCCTATTCTTTTAAAGTTTTATCTTAGTTCTTTGTCCTGTATTTTTAAAGGTTTATCTTACTTCCTTGTCCTGTATTTTTAAAGGTTTGTTCCAACAATATTACTTTTTTTTGCTGTACGCATTTTTCTAGCTAGTTTCCTATTTTTCAAGGCAATGCAAACAACAACTACTTAATTAAATAGTTATTACTTTAGTTACTTCTATCAAAAAATCCCAAAAATGATGTTAATGAAAACTATAGGTGAAAGTGAAGCTATTCTTTTGTGACCTCTTAGTTACTTGTACCAATTTTGAATTTAATTCAAGCTACAGTGTCAGCCTGTGCATTGGAGTCACAGAAATAAGTTGAGATATTTTATCTAATTGGTACAAGCATCCACTCCACATGGCGGGGACATAGGTCAGATCGTGGAGCACTCACCTATCTTAAAAATATTAACTTATGATAAATAAGAGTCATTTAAGAAAATACAATTTTTTTAAATTAGTAGGTGAGCATTAACAACTGAATCTAAATGGAGCAAATTTGCACCATTTGCATTTAGTTGAAAATAACATTTTAATTAAACATGACAAATTCTAATGCAATAGAAGGCAAATATCAATTTTCACATGCAAATTTTTTTGGGATTTTTTTCACGCGCGCCATTTTTGGTCGATTTTTTGTCAATTTTTCACATGCAAATTTTTTTGGGTTTTTTTGATTTTTTTTCACGCGCGCCATTTTTGTCGATTTTTTGTCAATTTTTCACATGATAATTTTTTTTTGGATTTTTGGATTTTCTTCACGCACGCCATTTTTGTCGATTTTTTGTCAATTTTTCACATGATAATTTTTTTTGGATTTTTGTATTTTCTTCACGCGCTTTTTGGTATGCATTATTCATATGTTTTGCTTGTTCTGATTGTCTTTTTTCTTTTATTTCAGCAGCTTTCCGTTTTTTATAATCCCTATTCCTAATGGCATTTTTTCTCCGTTTTTCATTCTCTTTATGAATTTTTTGATCTTTGGGACATTCGGAAGCACTATCAGTCTCATTGAATTCAAATTCAGGTCCAGGATTTAATTCAACACAACCGATAATAAGCAATGATAAGATCAGTGCACGTGTTCTATATTTCTGATTGGAAATCGGGTAAATTCGTTTATTGGATTTGTAAAAAGCCGCCTGAATGTGAATTTCATCATTCGAATTGCCCGATTGTGGAATTGTTTCATTCGAAATGGAAATATTGCATTTTCGCGCCAGGCAAAAAAGTAATAAGCCGATCAAAAAGCCGCGAAACGTATATGGTGACTTTTTTCGAAAGCCGCGAAACGTATGAAGTGACCTTTTGCGATTTTTTTTGCGACCATTTTGGCGAGACTTTTGCAGGGAAACAAATTTTTCATTTGTAATAGTCAAAATAAATAAGCCGATAAAAAAGCCGAGAGACGTCATTTTCATATGTCAAATGAGCACACTATTCGCACCTATCGCAAATGAGTTCACTACTCGCACCTATCGGTACAAAAAATAGCACAACTATTCACAACTATTAGTACAAATCCAAATGATTTTCTGAATTTCTAGTATATCAATCAGCGACTGCTTTGAAAGAGAACAATGCAGTGAGTGATTACTCATTTGAATATAAATAGAAGACAACCTCAACTAGTTTGCAACGTGTGACCACTTATCGCGAGATAGGAGAACATAATAGCTCCTAATTAGCTCAATGATTAATGTTTACTGCCACATTGTATCAACATTTAAAATTCAAATTCAAAAAAATAACCGCAGTCACAGGGGGGGGGGTTCAAATAACCACCGCACCCCGAATAACCGCAGTCACTAGGGGGGGTTCGAATAAGACCCTCACCCCAAATAACAGCAGTCACTGGGGGAGGGTTCGAATAAGCGCCTCACCCCGAATAATCGCAGTCACTGTGGGGGGGGGGGGTTCGAATAAGCGCCGCACCCCGAATAACCGCAGTCACTGTGGGGGGGGGGGGGGGGTTCGAATAAGCGCCTCACCCCGAATAATCGCAGTCACTGGGGGAGGGTTCGAATAAGCGCCGCACCCCGAATAACCGCAGTCACTGGGGGGAGGGTTCGAATAAGCGCCGCACCCCGAATAATCGCAGTCACTGGGGGGAGGGTTCGAATAAGCGCCGCACCCCGAATAACCGCAGTCACTGGGGGGAGGGTTCGAATAAGCGCCGCACCCCGAATAATCGCAGTCACTGGGGGGAGGGTTCGAATAAGCGGGGGGGGGGGGGGGGTTCGAATAAGCGTCTCACCCCGAATAATCGCAGTCACTGGGGGAGGGTTCGAATAAGCGCCGCACCCCGAATAACCCCTTATCCTCCTCTGACCGGTCCCAAGAGATGCATCAAATGCACAGAGCGTCACCCTTACTCACTCACTCACTTGAACACAGTTTTTTTCAGCAAACTTTGATCATAACTTTTTTTGTGCTGAACGAAATTTCGAGATTTTTAGCTTATATAAGAGATGTGCAATGATTTACTCTCCATGCTCATATAACTTTCATGTGATTTTGATAATCGGAAGACATTCTAATAATGCTGTAAAGAGACGATTGCCAACGAAATCACTAAGACAACAATATTACTAAACCGACTACCGTCGGTTTAGGATATATGTATATGTATGTATGTATGTGTATATATATATATATGTATGTATGTATGTATGTATATATATATATGTATGTATGTATGTATATATATATGTATGTATATATGTATGTATGTATATATATGTATGTATGTATATATGTATGTATGTATGTATGTATGTATGTATATATATATGTATGTATAACAGAGCGTCACCCTTACTCACTCACTTACTCACTTGAACACAGTTTTTTTCAGCAAACTTTGATCATAACTTTTTTTGTGCTGAACGAAATTTCGAGATTTTTAGCTTAAGAGATGTGCAATGATTTACTCTCCATGCTCATATAACTTTCATGTGATTTTGATAATCGGAAGACATTCTAATAATGCTGTAAAGAGACGATTGCCAACGAAATCACTAAGACAACAATATTACTAAACCGACTACCGTCGGTTTAGGATATATATATATACGATATTAATAAATGGAAACTATATTTATAAAACCATATTTATTTCATTATACATATTTCAAGGACACCAAGTTAAATTGTGGTGTGCTTTCATCAGATAAAATATAATATAGACCAGTTTTATAAATAAATATTGACATATCCTTAAAGAATGCAACCATTGTTGTTGGAAGCTCCCTTGACTATCCGGGAGCTTCCAACAGCAATGGTTGCATTCTTTAAGGATATGTCAATATTTATTTATAAAACTGGTCTATATTATATTTTATCTGATGAAAGCACACCACAATTTAACTTGGTGTCCTTGAAATATGTATAATGAAATAAATATGGTTTTATAAATATAGTTTCCATTTATTAATATCGTATTTTTACTCCAATAATTTGTTGAGTGCTTTATATCAGTTATAAAAATATTTGCTTGTTGTATCCCAACAATTTAAATAGAACTTTTACATATGTATATATATATATATATATATACACACACACACACACACACACAATTGTAATGCTAGACGAAATCTAAACGTCTGGCTCGTTATAATTAATGTATATAATATATATATAAAAGAGAGAGAGACTACGAAGCGATAATGCCAAAGTTTGTATCGTGGGATTTGAACTCAGGCCATGAAGTGGTGGAACAAATACTGCAAAGCATTGCATCTTACATAATTATATATGTACATAGAATAGTGAATGTATGCATTTGTTGGTAGACTTAATCAGATTGCCTATGGATGAATATGTACATATACATGTAGGCACACACACACGACTACTGTGCGTAAATATGCATGCATACGCATATATACATAAATATAAATATATTTTCACACACATGCACATGCATACACACAAACACACACATATATATATATATACACACATACAATTTTATATATACGTATGTATATACACATGCAAAAACACACACACACACACATATATATATATACACACACACAATTTTATATATACGTATGTATATACACATGCAAACACACATATACATATATATATAACTATATACACACAGATTATATATCCTCTCTCCCCCACTATATATATATATA
>OZ024755.1:11594896-11597396 GCA_964016885.1 Eledone cirrhosa
TTCAGTAAACTGAGAGGTTGATTGGTTGGAACAACGGCGTATTTGGTACATGGTTAGTGTTATGGGTTGCAAGTATTGAAAAGATGAAGGTAAGTGTTTATAATAAAATAAATCTTAACCTTCAAACCCAAACAAATAGCGAAATATATCATCGAATCAAAAAGCAGCACTGAGTCACATCCAATAATTTTTTTACGACTTCAACGTAAAATCAAAAAAAAAAAGAAAAAGAAAAAACTATGAATATAAATGTTTTTACATAGAAATTATTATATTATCTATTCTACAATATTTTCCAATATATTCATTTTATTATAACCTTATTTCTTTTCACTTTGAAATATTTGTCGAAATATAGGTAGTCTATAGCAACGGATGAAGATTATGAGTTTGTAGATAAAATTTGAAACATTTTTTTGTTATATCTTTTTCGCTATTCAAACTTATATAAAGGACATTGTGTTAATGTATAAAATTTATCACATTATTCATACTATTCACTTTTCAACCTGAAATTGGAAGGAATATTGAAGAAATTTCCCAGTTTATGTTTAACCAACTACAAATGCAAAGCGAAAGTGTTCAGCAAACGAAGGCATTATTGAAGCGAATCGTAATATAATGAAAATATATAATTTTTTTTAATTAAATATTTTTTAAAAAATTTGATCTACATGATTATAATACATTATTAAGAAGAATTGGCATAGTTACGTCCCTTTACGATCTGAGTTCAAATCCCGCCGAGTTTGACTTAGCCTTTCATCCTTACGAGGTCGATAAAATAAAGTACCAGTAATGCACTGGGTAATTGCTGGCCTTGTGCCTAAAGTAGAAACAATTATTAAGAAGAATTGGCAGTATCGGTAGAGGGTTGGACGCCATACTTTCTAGCATGGTTACGTCCCTTTACGGTCTGAGTTCGAATCCCATCGAGGTTAACTTTGCCTTTCATGCCTACGGGATCGATAAAATAAAGTATCAGTAATGTACTGGGTAATTGCTGGCCTTGTACCAAAAGTAGAAACAATTATTAAGAAATTTATGAGGAAATAAAGTCGGGTACGGAATGGGCACTAAACTGTAATTATACCAAATAATCAATATTAATTGAGAAGCAAGAGATCAATTATAAAAAAAAAACCCAACGAATATTATTTACTTAGTAGAAATAGAAACCAATTCATCCGCAAGCCACAGACTACTGTCTTGTATGTAAGGAAAGACAGATAGTGTAATGCTACAAAGTCTTAAAGTATGTTATGATTCCGATTGGAACAAGTTATGATCGCGTGACTGACACACTAATTACTAAGCCATGCTCCCCCATCACCACACCCGCCACCACCACCACCACCCACATCCTAGTGGCAAACAACTCCACGGAAATAATAGTGGTAAAGTACTCCTCGGAAACCCTAGTAGTAAACAACTTCACGGAAATCCTAATACAACCGGATGTTATAATTCCAGGAAAAGTTCAGAAAAACCTCGTAAAATAGTAGTTGTTTTGTATTTCACGAACTGAATGCGCATCGTCGCATCTGATGGAGGATCCATCATCTTTATCATGTTCATAGGATCATTTTCAGGAAGAGAAATTAGCAAAAATCGTATACCCACAAACCAAATCCACCACCATCACCACTACTGCCAACAACACCACCACTACCAACAAGACCACCACCACAACTACCAACACCAACAACAGAAATAACAACAGTCCCATCATCAACAAAATTCCTATCAGCAACAATACTAACAAGAACAACCACATCAACATCAACAACAGCTGCAGCATCACGATCAACATCGACGATAGCAACCACATCACCACCACCAATAGCAACAACAACAACTGTACTAACAACAACAAACACAACTTAGACGTAATTAATTTTTATACTTTCAGGAAGAAATAGGAAAACTTACGATGAACTCTCCTCTATTTCTTCCTTACAGCAGAAAATTAATTAAGTTGTGGCCCCTGGCTCTTTTTTGTTTTATTATTTGTTCTTAAAATCGTTTCGATATCATTCCCTCCACGCTGAGCCAGCTTTAACTCTAAATTACATTGGGTTGTGTGTATGTGTGTGTGGTGTGTGTGGTGTGTGTGTGTGTGGTGTGTGTTTTCTCTTAACGGCTATCTATATTTCTTTCGTTCTTCTTTCCTTGCTTGCTTTTGTATATGAGCGCGTCACACACACACACACACACTTATGTAAACATGGAATGACCACAATGCAGATAACTACAATAAAAGCTATTAGGTATAAATATGAGCTTAATAATTTCGGGTAAAATACCATTAAAGACGGAAAATGGTGAACATAAGAGAGATATGTGTTTCGTTTTCCCAGCAGAGGTCTATGTTCCTATTTTCTATATCTTAGGGTACTCTACAAACATACACACATTATAGACGATTGGCAGTATCGGTAGAGGGTCGGACGCCATGCTTTGACGCATAGAGTTACAGCCCTTGCCATTCTCAGTTCAA
>OZ024755.1:11602396-11609896 GCA_964016885.1 Eledone cirrhosa
TAGAGCCAAACAGACAGGCATGTATGAGTCTACCTGACTATCTCTTTCTCTCCTTTTGTCTTATATGTGTTCCATGAATTCTAAATACAAAAACGAACTAGAATAGTTTTGTCATGGCGTGATATTCGTATGATAGACAAACATCCAGTGCAATCATTATTACAGAGATTCTATCAATGCCCTTCCTTTTGATTCACGCGGGTGAACATTTTTTATTTTGGCAAGAAAAAATGTCACCGAAAACAATGACATATTTAATTTGTATACCACAAAAAAATAATTATAGTAATTAAACAAATGTGTTAAATAGCTTATTATTGACTATAATACATGACTTGTGCACAATAACAATACAATTTATATAATGGCGTCACATGTATATTAGAGAAAATCTAATTTTCCTTAACATTTGATTTATAATAATGAAGCCAAACAAATATAAAATTAAATCAGTCTAATTTGAAAAGATTGCTACTACAATGTAGATACATATAACAATAGTTACTGTAAATAATTGTTTCTACTTTTGGCACAAGGCCAGTAATTACCCAGTACATAACTGGTACTTTATTTTATCGACCCCGTAAGGATGAAACGCAAAGTTAACCTCGGCGGGATTTGAACTGAGAATGATAAGGGCCGTAACTCTATGCGTCAAAGCATGGCGTCCGACCCTCTACCGATACTGCCAATTCACCGCCCTTAGTGTAAATAGTAATTGTAAATAATGGCTTATAATTCAGGCACAAGACAAGCAATTTCTTGGGGGAGGGGAACCGATTAAATCGACCCAAGTGTGTTACTGGTACTTTATGTTATCGACTCCGCAAGGATGAAAGGCAAAGCTAACTTTGGTGGAATATACTTACATGTTTTATTATATATATATATAAATATATATAATAAAACAAGGACGAATGGTTACTCCTTCATTAAGTTTATTGGTTGGTGACGTGGGTTTCGCTATTGATCGACTGGAGGTTCGATCTGTATCGATCTAGCGCGGCTCTAATCAATGGCTCGTCGGACCTCTGTGGTAGTAATGTGTATATATATATATATATATATGTGTGTGTGTGTATTAGTGTGCGTGTGTAAAATGTTATCCCACTGTATACACCGTATATACTCATGTAAAGGTTGGTCCCATTTGAAAGTAGATCCATGTTTTCTTCTCTCTGATATGTTCTAATTTATCGATATCGCTCCCTCGGGGACAACAGGTCAACATTTGAGAATGAAATATTTATCTGGATATAAATGATGCGAGAAGTTAATGTTTCTACATTATTATGATTTGATATACGGATATGGAAATATTTATAAGAGCTACGCAGCTTTATTTATGTTTTCGTAATAGAAAATCTGATTTGCTAAGTAGAAATATTGGTTATAATATTACAATTTATTGGTTTTTTTTTGGTTTTTTTTTGGGTTTATTTAACCTTCTGATTATAGTTTCACTGTTTTGGATTGTAAAGTCAATTTTATCCAACCAAATGTAATATTTATGTAATAGTCACTCTACAATATATGTATTTATGTACCAGTAACTCCTGGTGGAAACACAAAGGCGCCATCTTGACATACATAATTTCTTGGGCTTTTTTTTTAAATGTGGTAAAGCCCATAATCCTCTTCAGGTTTGAATACAACTGATTTCATCAACAGAAGGAAAGAGGGAGACTGATAGAAAGGAATTGATAAAGTAATATAGAGGAAGGATCGATCCGAGTACCAGATTGGTAATTTTTGTTTATAATCGAACTCGAAAGGACGGATAGTAAATCTGACCTCAACAGTATTTGAACTCAGAGAGCTGAAACGGATATCGCAAAGCATTCTACCCGAGCTTCCAACGACTCAGCTAATTCACCACTTTCTCCCCCAATAATATTTAACCTCAAGAGAGACTAAAAATTTCACTTTTACATGTATAAATTTTATTATATTCACTCTAGGACATACCATACAAACCTATCTTTTTAAGGATGAAGTGTAACCATCCTTTTCAGAATTTCTCAATGGAATTTACCATGCCATAATTTTTAACCTATAGCAACGTAGACGTTTATGTAACACTTGACTTGATTGATGATGCAAATTAAGATCTGCTATATTCTTGCATGAACTCTGTCATGTTTTAAACCTGAACTCACAAACCACATACCACATAATAAATTACTTTACTAACTGGATCGGAAGCGCTTTATTTTGTTTGTGTGTAGGAAATATAGAAGAAAAAATATTACATATATAATTAATTATTGCTGTTATCTCTACGAACAATCCTCCATTTATACAGATGTAAGCATGGAAAGAAAACATATTACACACGCACAGATATAAACACATGTATATATATGCGTGTGTGTGTGTGTGAAACGGTTATGTCTTGGAAGTCGCTACACTGCAAGTGGGGTTAATATATTTCGGATATTCCCAATGGATTTCTTGATAATTGATCATTCACCCGAAATATATTGGAACTAATAAATACTTCCAAGGTAACATTATCTCTGATACTTGTTTTTATTCTTCTTCTCTGCACATCCCACCTCTCTCATTACCAAATTTCGTTGACTTAATATTCACGAACCCACCTGTATCGTTGTGGCTTCCAAGACATAACCACCTTCCACATTGCTTCAAGCAAACTACAACTATATATATATATACAGGTCTATAAGAAGGCGTATACGATATGTTTATGTATAATAAACGAACGTGGATCTCACTTTGATTTAATCTGCGAACGTGTCACATCTATCACAGTAGCCGGTGATAATGCTAGACATTTAATCACTCGTTACAGAGACAAGAATAAACTAAAGCCTATATTTGTTTCTTTTTTGTGTGTATAAAACATCGGCTGGAGATGCTTATTTGCATATAGGGCGAACTTTACTGATTACGATTAAGTAGCAGTAGCACTGACAGAATGTGTTTCACAATAGGGTTGTATGTGAAATTATATACGATATGTTTATGTATAATATACAGACTAAAGTGTCGCTATGAATGTTTTAATATTGATGTCACAGATATATCAGGTGGGAATGCTAGGCAGATATTTCTGGATTCCTTTATCCTTCATTAGTCACATTTGCTCATTTTTTACTGAGACGAGGATAATATTCCATCAAAAGTTACGTTCTTATGGATGGATATTTCTATATGCATAATATGATATGGTCCCTTAACTCCTGAGGAAGTCGTAAGGGTGTCGTATAATCACGCGTCGCTTCTAGGGCACTTTTAAACCTGGCTGAGCCCAATCCTCTCCAGGTCTGTATATAGCGTATATTTCTTCCAGAGAAGGATAGAAAGAGTAAGAGAATGGAAATGAGAAAGAAACATAGAAGAATGCACTATTTATAGAGAGAGAGAGAGAGAGAGAGAGAGAGAGAGAGAGAGAGAGAGAGAGAGAAGTAGTAACACGACAGTTGGTTTACAATACAGAGAACAAATGCTGTCATCTTATAAGGTGAAACATTTGTTCTGGGTGTGGTAAACTAACTGTCATGTTACTACTTCTACCAAATTCGTCCCATGGACTGCGTGCTCTACTACTACGGATATAATCCTCCAGTGTTCTACCTTTATATATATATAGAGATATTTTCTTTATATATATATATAAATACATTATCGGAGGAAGCTAATAGCGATACTCCGGCCAAATCCCAACTCACTCAACAAACATTAGGAAATAAGTGAGTATATTCCTAATTAAACGTTCGGGGTGCTAACTAATTGTATTGTGTGGCAAATTGGCTGTATTATTTCATATGAGATATATCAAATATATCTCTTCCCAGACGGACGTCTCGGAGTGAAAGAGAAAGAGGAAGAGAGAGAGAGAGAGAGAGAAACGAAAAATCAGTGATGCATCGGAACTCAATTTATTGTGTTACAATTGTTTCCCCGGCGAACAGCTCGAGGTACGATCCGTGTGTGGATCTACCTGACTCTAGACTCGCAGGTTCCTCGGACACGTCTATTGATTTCAGATCATATCCTCTTAGAAGGTATATATATATATATATATAGAGAGAGAGAGAGACATTTTCTTTATATATATATATATATATTGCACATCAACTAATATCTATCTCATGTATTATTGTACATAAGTGTATGTAGAGTATTTTAATGTTATGTCGTTATAGTTCTAGTGGTGAATAAAAATAATGATATAATAATCATATATTACAGTTTTATTTATTCATGTTTCGTTGTGGTGTTAGAATTTTTTGTCTTTGTGACAGTGTAAGAAATAATTATTCATCTTGAAGAATTACTTGAATATATGAAGTTAAGATGAAAAGAAAAGAAAGCAAAATAATATTTAATATCATTTTCTACAACCAGAGAATAGACAGAATAAAATAAGACAAAATGAAAGAAAGAGGAATGGAAAAATTAAATATAAAATAAGATAAAAATGGCCGCCATGAACTATAGTGTATAAAAAAAAAAAAAAAAAAAAAATGAAGAAAAAAAACGATCAAACAAAACAAAACCACGATTGAGTAGGGGAAATAAATATTTTAAGATATCGAACAAACCCAGCGAAAGAAAACTAAATTATGGAAAATATTCTATGAAGGAAGTAAAAGTGTAGAGAATATAAAGAAATTCAAATAAACAAGAGAACAGCGGCACAAGGCTAGTAATTTGAAGGGAAGAGAAAAGTAGATTAAAACGAACCAGTACATTACTGGTACTTTATTTGACCTCTGTAAGAATGAAAGGCAAAGCTAACCTCGGTGGGGTTTGAAGTCAGAACTTAAAATGCCGCAATCAAATACTAGGAAGCATTTTGTCCGACGCACTAATGATTCTGTCAATCCACCACACTTGATAATAATAATAGTTTCTACTTTTGGCACAAGGCCAGCAATCAACCAGTGCATTACTGGTACTTTATTTTATCGACCCCGTAAGGATGTAAGGCAAAGTTAATCTCGGCGGGATTTGAACTGAAAATGGCAAGGGCCGCAACTCTATGCGTCAAAGCATGGCGTCCGACCCTCTATCGATGCTGCCAATCCACTAATTTTTGCACCAGCTAATCAAATTTATTTTATGTTGGAGGATTAGGTATGAAGAGAATTCAATTACATATAATCTAGTACTTGATTGACACTTAATTTTATCGATCTTGTATGGATAAAAAGCAAAGTTGATCTCAAAACGTGAAGAACTGCAATGCATTTTAGGGACGTTAACAATAATAGCAATGCTGTTGTCGTTGCTGATGATGTTTGCTTTTTGTTTGTTTTTATTATTTAACGTGTATAATTGGTGTCAGGTTTGGGTGATTGAATTGATTAATTCAATTTAGCGAAGCATTTAAGTTGATTTTGCGCTATGTCCAGTATTAGTGAAATGCCAATATAAAAACACACACATATATATACATATATATATAATATAATATATATGTGTGCGTGTGTAACGGAAAGCAAGAAATTATTTTCGTTGCCAGAATCTAAAGCGTGATTTTTCAAAACAAATTATCATGAATAGAAAAGAATAAATAAACAACAACAGTCAGAATTCTAAATATTTTTTAAACACATCCTCTATTTCATATTAAACGCCATTTTGAACATAGAGTAGAATTAATCTTACTGGCTTCAGTCAATAGACTACGGCCATGATGGAGCGGCACTTTTATTTAGTTCATCATTTTGACGATCCCAATACTTAATGTTTAATTTTACTTTTTTTTTTTATTCAGTAATCCTTTTGTTGATACACAACAATGGCGCATGAACACAGGCACTTGAAATGAATACAGTTTTAGCTTCGTCATTGATGCCATTTAGAGAGAGAGAGAGAGAGAGAGAGAGAGAGAGAGAGAGAGAGAGAGAGAGAGAGAGAGAGAGAGAGAGATGCCATTAATGACGAAGGAAAAACTTTATTCACTTCAAGTGTTTTTTCAAAATACGATTACAATATCACAATTACAAAAATGAACCAAAAGAAAGAAAAAAGAAAATGTGGGGAGAGAATTGAGTGGTGTGTAATCTCTGTAATCTCAACATACTTAGATGTAGATCTATGAGATAGAGCGTCCAACTATCTATATATATATATATCCCTATAAATAAGTAGATGTTGACCTATAGTCCATATCTACACGTTATACCTTCCAATAATAATTTTGATTGTATCTCTCCAGCAATCAACTATATGCTGTTTCTACCCGGATCTATTTATAGCCATATAAATAGGTAGTGTTGACCTATAGTCTAATATCTAGAGATTATACATTTCCAGTCATAATTTGGGTTCTATCTATCCAGCAATCAGCTATATGTTGTTTCTATCCAAGTAAACGACAGTCAATTATTGAATACTACACAATACCTGCTTCATCACGTGATGTTTCTTTTCTCTGTCTCTTCTTCTGCTTCTAAGACAGGCTCTGCTAACCTCCCAAGGAGCCTCGTTTACCTTAAAAATGTTAGGGGGACAAACCAACATTTGTTGATTCTTAAAGGAGCATAAATTGCGTATTGTGCCTTTCCCGGACCCTATCACATAAGCAAAATTTTACGCAAATTAAATTTTATATATTCAAATGAAGTTCAGATATAAAGAAATAAGCTTAAAAAGAATTTATTATATCAAATAAGCAAAAAATAAAATATAGAGGTAACCCCCTGAAACAAAGTCCTTGCTCCTAACTAACAGTTTACATATTTATTCCTACTCATCCCATCCAGTACATTCACCACTCCTTGCTTGTATCACCTTCCTTATGTTTTACATTAACCTGCATCTCTAAGTTCTTGTTGTGACTACCCAGCATCTCTATGGCTTTATTTCTCACAATGGATGGAAAAGGGTTTTAGTCTAGAAAAGAGGACAATTTGAAGCTGGTCATTAAAAAAAGACTACGATAATGGGTGCCTTAATATATTCTTAAGATCTAGCAACTGTGAACAAGATCTTTCAGTACATAGAGGGTACTGTGTCAACAACAACAAATTTTAGCTGCTTCATAGTTGTTCACATAGTTTTTCACATTTTTCATATTTTTTCTCCTCTTGCTGTCATTTGCCCTTATCTTTCTTTTTTCCCTCTCTTGGGTTTGTTTCTTCCTTTTCATGGGTATTAGTTACCTCTCCTAGTCTATCATGGATTACTAACTCTATATGGACGTTTAAATTTATTAAATAAATAAACAAACATTACATGCACATCTTCCACCCTCAAACAATCTCTCTCCTTAATTCACTGTCAGCTTGTGTTTTCTCTACAGGAATCAATCTACATCAGTTGAAACTGATCATTAACCACAACGACCTCACAAATCTATGAGAGTTTACAGTAGCCATGTTTGTTTAAATGAAACATACCGTTCAACCCTATATGGGGGCTGTATCTCATAGGCGTTTTAACGGATGTTTTAATGATAGGGGCTCTAGTTCTATCAGGAAAACCAATGTGGCATATATATACTGTGTATATATATATATATAT
>OZ024755.1:11617396-11619896 GCA_964016885.1 Eledone cirrhosa
ACGTCTATCCCTCAGCTGGCAGATAAATCTTTGTCTGTGTGGTCCGGATGGGTTTAAGACCTAGACCGATTCTGGTTTACATTAAAATTCATAATCAATTCAATAAACCAGTATTGAGTTCTTTATACCTCTGGGATATATTTTGCACTGTCATGAATCATTATTATACTTGGATTGGCAGTACCCGTAGAGCGTCAGGCACCATGCTTTGTAGCATAGAGTTATGGCTTTTACGTTCTGAGTTCAAATCTCACTGAGGTTAACTTTGCCTTTCATCCTTACGGGGTCGATAAAATAAAGCACCGGTAATGCACTGGGTAATTACAGGCCTTGTGCCTAAAGTAGAAACAATTATTTTACTTTTTATTTTAGTATATCTAGGAAAGTCTTGCCAGTCAAAAAACCGTCAATCTTACCCTCACATAATTGTGTCAATGGAACTGATCGATAACTTGCTCATTGATACAGAGTTGTCACTGTTTAAATAGACCTATGATCAAAAACATTCCAGCCATGGCCAGAAATCCCTTTTATTTGAGGAACAATGTATCCCGGACTACGTTATCGAATGTCTCCTATTTGGGGTTTCTATCGTGAAATATCAACTTTGTGCCTGCTTCTATTGACTCTGTTACCACATACATAAATATGTTTTTTTAAAAATAGGTTTGAAAACCAATTCTCACGATTATAAACTATAAAATAAACTGACACGTACACACACAGCCCTCACACACATACACACATCACTTCACATATTCTCACACAGTCAAATAGACAGACACGAACGAACAATAATGAACGCACGCACCTAAATACACTGACCTATAAAGTAAAAAAAAAAGTGCATTTATATAAAAACAGATTCACACGGGCTCACACGCAAAGCAGTATCTATGTGATAGCTTTCCATGCTAGAAATAGCAGCTAAAGTATTCAAATCACTTCTTATTGTGTTAAGAAATAAATTACGTCCATATTGTGAAAGGGGTAGATGTAGGGATGAAGAAATGAAATGGGTACGGTTCGAGTAATTTTGACCAAAGGTCAACTGGATAAGATATCCATCCATACATATTTATACAGCGGAAAGTTCACATGGCTCCTAAACATTCACACACACACACACACTAAAACGATTACATGCAGACACACGCACACAGATAAAGATACCACACAGACACACACATAAATCTGATTCAACGATAAGATTAAAGAGGGACGGAACACACACACACACAAACTCCGATTTCTTCCAGAGGAGGATAGAGAATGAGTGAGAGAACATGATAAAGACAGAGAATGAAACGACCTCAGTATTTAAAGGGCGGTGGATTGGCAGTATCGGTAGAGGGTCGGACGCCATGCTTTCAAGCATAGTTATGTCCCTTTACGATCTGAGTTCAAATCCCGCCGAGGTTGACTTTGCCTTTCATCCTTACGGGGTCGATAAAATAAAGTACCAGTAATGCACTGGGTAATTGCTGGCCTTGTGCCTAAAGTAGAAACAAGTATTAAAATGAATCGTATTTATCGACCACGGAAGAACAAAAAGCAAAGCTGACCTGGGTGGGATTTGAGCTTACAACGCAGTGAGCCTGAACAAATAACGACACCGTAACGCCTCTACTAATTTGCCTCCATCCGCTAAATGACACTTGCCATAGATATCATGAGTGAGATTGAACCCGAGATATTGTGATTAATTTTTTAACCATTCCGTCATGCTTCCCCCACACGGAACGATCTGAGTAAACGAGAATCACAATAACTAAAGTAAGACAAACAGCTGCGGGCGGCTAGACACAACATACATAAAAGGATAACATATTTATTTAACCCTCAAACCCTTACGTCTCACTCGTAAGATAAACACAAGTAATAGTCCTTCCAAATAAAGACAGGGTAGGTCTATATGGTTGCTCGGTATTTCTTTTGGTTCTTTACGTTCTGAGGTCAAACACCGCAAAGGTCAACTTTGCCTTTCATCCCCCGAGGTCGATAAAATATTCTATCATTCAAGTATTAGGGGGCGATTTAATCAAAGTCACCCCCCCCCAAAAAAAAAAGAAATGATTATCTTTTCACAAAGTAGGATCAAACTAAGAAATTCAAAAAACAACAAAAAATGACAGTTGAGAATTCCAAGAGCGAATCTACACATTATTTAAGTCATATCCAGAAGGATTCGAACAGAATTTGAGGGCGTTAAAATATAATGAAATGATTTAAAAAAAAACGAAAAGAAAATAGTGTTGTTTCTTTAAAACTAACAAATTAAAAGTAAAGAAGTCGATTAAATCGAACTAGTATATTACTAGTACTGTTACCTCGGCGTGATTTGAACGCAGAGCTTAAATGTCCTTAACTATATGCCACAAAGCATGTTGTTCGACGCGCTGCCGGTACTGACAATCCATCGCCCGAATGTTATTTCTAAAACTGGTTTCTGATTTTGGCATAGGGTCAACAATTTGGGGGAAAGAGGAAGTCGATTAAA
>OZ024755.1:11627396-11629896 GCA_964016885.1 Eledone cirrhosa
AGACATGTTGAAAAATAAATCTCATTTGGTCATTCCATGAAAGTATCTTATATAAATTTTGTGTATTAATTATCTGCTGGAAAAGAAGTTCATTTGCATATATATATATATATATATATATATATATATATATATATATATATATATATATATATATACATATATATATATGCAAATGAATTATATATGTGTGTGTGTGTGTATATATAAATGTATATATATATATATATATATATTTACCTTTTCCACAGAAATACTCATCATATATATATATATGTGTGTGTATTTATATAAATATATCTGTGTGTATGTGTAAAGGAAAAAAGAGAGCAAACGGGCAATGATGTAATTAATAGATATCTAGTGGTAAATCAAAGAAAATGTACTATCATATATATCTAGATTAGAACTGGTATAGACTGTAAAAATCAATAGCTGAGAAGAAATTGCAGACGACAGTTAAATCAGCGATACATCGTCAGCAATGAGACAGATATATTAACGAGAATAGCATAGCGTGAAACTTGCCAGTTCTTAGCGACACTTGGAGAATAAGTAATATTCAGTTTCTTCATCAAACTTTAATAATAAATGTCGATTATAATATAATATAAGGGCGGTAGATTGGCAGTATCGGTAGAGGGTCGGACGCCATGCTTTACAGCATAGATTTACGGCTCTTTATGATCTGAGTTCAAATCCCGCCGAGGTTAACTTTGCCTTTCATCCTTACGGGGTCGATAAAATAAAGTAGCAATCACGTATTGTGGTCGGTTAAATCGACTTTCTCCTTCCCCAAAATTGTTGGCCTTGTGCCTATATTAGAAACCATTATAATATATATATATATAATATAGAGAGTGTTTCAACAGCTAGATCTAGAACTAGCTGTGTAAACGGGAAGCGCTCATTTTCGAGCCCCGACGCGTTATAATATAGCTATACTCAACTATCCCAAGTATCGAGTACTCTGATGAGTGATGGTCTAACTAGTTTTATCTGGTTTTATCCTTATAAATATATATATATATATATATATATATATACACACGCACACATATATATATTCACACCTACAAACCCACATATTTGTACACACATACCCCAACTCACAAAATATATATATAGTTCTAGTGAGTTCTTGATGAATCGTTTGGACTTTTACATTTGCCTTCTGGCACATTTGGCAGCTGTAATCAGTTGAACGCAGGAGAGAAATGTCTGTCTTATGCACAGATGTCAGGTTTGCATGGTAATCAATCTAGTTGCGCAGGCGTAGAAACATTTTCACCATAGATTTGACTTTTCTCATGAATCATTCTTGTTGTTTTTTAGTCCCAGATCGGCCCTAATTAACCCTTTCGTTTTCTTATTTCTAATAAATTACGTGGCCAATAGTTTTCAAATAATTTTGAAGATAATATAAATTCGGAGTTATTTAGTAATATATCTAAGTTTCTTATTATTAAAAATATGTTTAGAACATAGCTTAGCAATGTTCCTTGTATAAAATTTTACTGGACGATTTTTTTAATATAATATAAACACTTTATCTCTTTCATTACTAAATGAAACACAGCGCAAATGATTTTCAATTAATTCTGACAATAATCAATTTAGAAATATAACTGAGTTTTTCATTAAGAGGTTATTTGGATCATATCTTAAAGGTTCTCACCTAAAAGTATGATGGAGAAATTTTAGATAAATATGAACACTTTAAAACTAACATTTTTGTATCATAGAACCAGAGGTGATTTTGTTATCAACCGTGTTAAACAAAGCAGTCACAGGAATTATCGTTTAAAAAATATATTTGGGACTGCATTCTTCAATATAGTCTTTCTCTAATAAAATAATTTGACTTCTATTTCTAGCATGCTGAGTTAACACGGACAGAAGGAGTCCCTAAATGGTGGATATTGAGCCCCAAGTGTAGATAGAGTATTCCGGAGGTCGTACTCACCATGTATTTCTCAGGGAGATTCAGCGTGATACACTGTATGACAAGGCTGGCTTTTTGAATTATAATTGCAACTAGTAGTAGTAATAGTAGTGATAGTAGTGGTGGTGGTGGTGATAGTGGTGATAGTGGAGGTGATGGTGGTGGTAGTGGCAGTAATGGTGGTTGTATTAGTAATATTAATAGCAGTAGTAGTGGTTGTAGTGGTAGTGGTAGTGGTTGTGGTTGTAGTGGTAGTGGCTGTGGTGGTAGTAGCAGTAGCAATGATATCAGTAGTAGAATAGCATAGCAACAGCAATGATAGTAATAGCAGGAGCAACAACAGCATTACAATTAGAAGCGGCTGTGGTGGTGGTAGTAGAGGCAGTAGTGATTTATCTAAAAACTATTACTAAGTTAGTTGTAGAAGTGAGCGGAGGTGTTATATGTTACGCCTGGCGTTGTTTTAAAAACTGGGGAAAGAAAAATTTGATCGTCGTTGTTGAATATTTATGAACAGTCAAAAATATATAACACAGATGAAGTGTTTAATGGAGA
>OZ024755.1:11637472-11644972 GCA_964016885.1 Eledone cirrhosa
CTTCTTATGTCAATGCACAAAACACAAAAGTCCGGCCAGCCAACTACTGAAACCCACCTCAGAAATGGACCTTATAAATAAACAAGTTCCCGATACACAACGCTGCCAGATGAAGCAACAAAGCTAAAATATCAAAATCGCTACAACTTTTCTTTTTCAGGAAATACACTTCAGACACATTGACTGCTCATTCAGTTAATTTTTGAATGTTTCAAGTTCAATGGTATGTTAAACAACTCATATATATATATATATGTGATAGATATATATATATATATATATATATATATATATAATATATATATATATATATATACGATATATATATATACGATATATATATATATACGATATATATATATACGATATATATATATACGATATATATATATATACGATATATATATATATACGATATATATATATACGATATATATATATATACGATATATATATATATACGATATATATATATACGATATATATATATACGATATATATATATACGATATATATATATATACGATATATATATATACGATATATATATATACGATATATATATATACGATATATATACGATATATATATATATGATATATATATGATATATATATATATATATGATATATATATACATGATATATATATATATATGATATATATATATATGATATATATATATATATGATATATATATATATGATATATATATACATGATATATATATATATATGATATATATATATATGATATATATATATATATGATATATATATATATGATATATATATGATATATATATATATATATATGATATATTTATATATATATATATGATATATTTATATATATATAATATATATATGATATATATATATATATGATATATATATATATATATGATATATATATATATATATGATATATATGATATATATATATATGATATATATATATATGATATATATATATGATATATATATATATGATATATATATATATGATATATATATATATGATATATATATATGATATATATATATATGATATATATATATATGATATATATATATATGATATATATATATGATATATATATATATGATATATATATATGATATATATATATATGATATATATATGATATATATATATATGATATATATATATATGATATATATATATATGATATATATGATATATATATGATATATATATATATGATATATATGATATATATATGAACATATATATGATATATATATTTATGACATATATATGATATATATATATATGATATATATATATGATATATTTATGATATATATATATATGATATATATATATGATATATTTATGATATATATATATATGATATATTTATGATATATATATATATGATATATATATGATATATATATATATGATATATATATGATATATATATATATATGTCATAATATATGATATATATATTTATGACATATATATGATTTATATATGATATATTTATATATATGATATATTTATGATATATATATATATGATATATTTATGATATATATATATATGATATATATATATGATATATATATGATATATATATATATGTTATATATATGATATATATATATATGTTATAATATATGATATATATATATATATATGATATATATATATATGTTATATATATGATATATATATATTATATATATGATATATATATATATGTTATATATATGATATATATATATATATATGATATATATATGATATATATATGATATATATATATGATATATATATATAGCATATTTATATATATATTTATATATATATGATATATATATATATCATATATTATATATATATTTTATATATATATATATATATATATATATATATATATATGATATACTTTATGATATACATATATATGATATATTTATATATATATATATTATATATATATATATATCCATATATTTATATATATATTTATATATATATGATATATTTATTATATATATATATATATATATAGTATATATATAATATATATATATATATATAATGTGTGCAGAGAGAGAAAAGCGAGAGAATGAGTATTATAAAAATACTTAAATAAATATCAACATAGATTCAGAGATGGTGTACACGATGGTGTACGTGATACTTGTCTGTGTGTTTCTACAGTCAATAAATATTACAAAAATTGTGATGGTGTTTATATGTCTGTCTGTATATATGTTAGATAGAGAATGGCAATGAAATCGAGAATGGAACTATTACAAACATACTTCAGATATGATATAACAAGTTACGCAATATTTGTCTGTGTGTTCGTACAGTCATCACATAGAAAATTGTGAGAGCCTGCGTGTATCTGTAAAGCTGTGTGCAGGCTTGTATCTATGTATGTATGAGAGAGAGAGAGAGAGGAGAGAGAGAGAGAGAGAAGAGAGAGAGAGAGAGAGAGAGAGAGAGAGAGAGAGAGAGAGAGAGAGAGAGAGAGAGAGGAGAGAGAGAAAGAGAGAGAGAGAGAGAGAGAGAAGAGAGGAGAGAGAGCGAGAGAGAGAGAGAGAGCATTTATCTTTCTGATTTGGTTTCCTCATTTAATCTTCTTTGACTATTTCTTTCCCGAGATTTTTCTTCTTCGTCTTCGTTCACTTTTCCTTTTTTTTTGTTTGTTCTTTTCATTTATTTGTCTGTTCGTCTTGTTTTTTTTATTTTTTTTCTATTTTATTTTTTTATTTTCTTCTTTAGTATTTGGTCTCTTTCTCCTTTTTACGATCTTTTTCTTTCACATCTTTTCTACTTCATTCTTCATTAAATTCTCTCTTCTTCACCAGAATATAATACTGGAATCAATTTAATCAATTAACTACACACCCAGAAATTTCTCACCATGTTCCTATGTTGTAGCAAACGTGTTGTTATGAATGTGTTTATTTTTCCAGGGATCGTTAGACCGTTTTTTTGCGTTCTGTGTTTAAATACCACCGATGTTTAACATCACCTTTCACGTATCCAATACAAAGTCGGTAAAATAACGTAGCAGCAATGTACTGGGGTCAATACAATCGACTTGAAACAAATGCTTAATTAAATTACTTTATATCACAAACTGATATAATTATATTTTTCTTTTACTTTTTACAGTAATTGGACTATGGCCATGCTGGGGTCCTGCCTTGAGGGGATTTAGAGTATCATATTGATTTTAGTACATTATCAAACACTTTTTAACAAACCATGTAGACATGGAAACGAACCCCTTAAATATATAAAATAAAATGTATGAGAAGAGGTCTATCTGCCATAAAGAAGGGGCCATCTTCGGTGAGGGATCATTCTACTGTGATTTGTGACATATCTATTGAGATATTGAAGCCTCACTTGTCCCTGTTATTTGAAATTGACAGCCACCCACCCGTAAGTCCTACAAAAAACTGATGAGTCAAGCATCAGGACTGTCCAAAACGAGATATGTAGATGTATCTTTCCCGAGACATACTAACGACATGTCCGTAGTATCGGAGCTGTGATCGCTCCATTCAGAGAAGTAGCTGCTCCATCGAGCAACGTTCCTCAAAGACACTTCCGGGGAACTCCATTTCGGCTGCTTGTATTAGCAATCGTATCTCTCTTTTCTCTCTCTCTCTCTCACTCTCATATCAGCCCATACATACATATACGCATTATATATAGGTTAACTTTGCCTTTCATCCTTACGGGATCGATAAAATAAAGTATCTGTAATGTACTGGGTAATTGCTGGTCTTGTGCCAAAAGTAGAAACAATTGCATATATGTGTGTATATATATATATATATATATATATGTGTATATATATATATATATGTGCATATATATATATATAAGCCTCCCATATAATTCCGGTAATGGGATCGTTAAAAATGCAGTTTTCGATTAATTGAAAACATCCGATGAGAAATAACACAGAGGCGAAAGATAAGGAATAGAGGATAATATGAAAACTTATTTCGTTGTTAACTCATTATACATATTCCTGTTGGTTTAGAATGAAATACAACATTATAGCAAGAAAAAACACTATATATATATATATATATATATATATATATATTGTTATGCTTTGGGAGGGTCATGTTGCCAATAAGAAACACACGCACCAGTTGCTTTCACTCCAATTTATTATAAATTAAATTTATAAATTTAAAAATTTATAAATTTCCGGTTGGTTGGTTGGTTCCACAACCGGACGGCTGTTCATATATTGTCAACGTTCTTTCGTCACACATTCTGTGACCTCTTCAGTGACTGGTGATTCCTTTCTTTGTTTTTGTGCCTCTCCTTTGTTCTGTCCTACGCCATCTCCTACAAAAAAACAAGATGGCGTAGGACAGAACAAATGACAGGCACAAAAACAGAGAAAAGCATCCCCAGCCTCTGAAGAGGTCACATAATGTGTGACGAAAGTACTTTGACAATATATGAACAACCGTCCGGTTGTGGAACCAACCAGCCAACCGGAAATTTATAAATTCTTAAATTTATAAATTTAATTTATAATAAATTGGAGTGAAAGCAACTGGTGCCTGTGTTTCTTATTGGCAACATGACCCTCCCAAATTTTAACAATATCGGTTTCAACACACGTTTTCAGATAAAGAATCTTGCTAAACAAATTCAGAAACGGAATATATATATATATATATATATATAGTAATAATAATAAATTAGAAGACTAAAATCCAAAGAGGATTTAATTTGTTATTTTAATAAATATATATATATATATATATATATATATATGTTTCTACGTTAGGCACAAGGCCAGCAATTACCCAGTGCATTACTGGTACTTTATTTTATCGATCCCGTAAGGATGAAAGGCAAAGTTAATCTTGGCGGGATTTGAACTCAGAATGGCAAGAGCCGTAACTCTATACGTCAAAGCATGGCGTCCGACCCGCTACCAATACTGCCAATTCACCGCCCTTTAAGGAATTTCACCAGTCCAGCCTCCTGTCACTTTACTCAGTAATATATATATATATATATTACTGAGTAAAGTGACAGGAGGCTGGACTGGTGAAATTCCTTAAAGGTTTATTATAAACACTATGCACATTTCAATGACCGGGCTCTGCAAAAATACGGTGACATCATCAGGTGTTTCAAAATTTATCTAATAAAGGAATATAATAATGGTAGACACAATCCAAGGACTTGAAGGTAATCATCCAGACTGGCAACTGCTGGCTCTGGCCGCCTTCAGATCTCAAACATTTCTCTCTACTTTTCAGCCCCTTGGATTGTGTCTACCATTATTATATTCCTTTATTAGATAAATTTCGTAACACCTGATAATCTCACCGGGTTCCTACAGAACCCGGTCATTGAAATATGCATAGTGTTTATAATAAACCTTTAATGAATTTCACCAGTCCAGCCTCCTCTAATTTTACTCAATAATAATTAACTCCGTTCTCGCAACACCAACAAGACTCAACATAAACGAATATGGGTGAGTTGCATTATATCGAGTGCTTTTCCTAATATTACATCACGGTTGACTATACGGATGACCAGTTCTATCCAGTGGTGAACCAACAAACCTAAATGAATATATATATAAGAAGGGATTCTGCAGGTTCTGTCTAGCAAATTCCTCTCATAACACAGGCTAATATAAAACATTCTTGAACAAGGTTCCATAAAGAGGGACTGAAACGAGAACCACATAGTTCTGAAGTGAACTCCTTACCTATATGTATATGTATACACACACATTATATATATATATATATATATATATATATATGATTATTTCAACCGAAATATATCTGTATCCTCTCTAGTTCCTCTGATGCACCTATCTTCAATTTTTACAGAATTGGTCGTTATATAATCACATCAAACGATTATATATAGAAGCTTCCTTGCTGAATATCAGAAGAGATAATACGATGGTGTGAAAAGACAGGTGTAAAAGGAAAAGCAACGTGTAATGCAATTGCCACATCCGACTATTGGAATGGACATTAAATGGTGTAATTTAGCATAACGTCATTCGTTATTTAGAAAAGGGTGGTGGCATTCTGTACAAGAGATGAACTTATCCAATATTGTATGTTTTCCTTTCATCGTAATTACAAATTCCTCCCAGGTTATATATTCATGTTGTCCCTCTGCTTACATAGAATATATATTTATTGATAACATTTCTGAATTAGAAAATATCATAAGAGCTGGCTATTTCATTAAGTATATCAGTGCAGCTTTGGTGGTGTTGCAAGAGTACCATTCTTAAAATTCATTAATCAATAGTTCTAGAATTTCTATGTATTCGTTCATGTAATATACCAGTCAGAGATTATTTATATTCGGTAAAATAGGTAGTATTTTATCACGTAAGATCGAGGGACAAATCAAAGTCTATTTAGAGTTTACGTGACAGAGCCGTTAGGGAGTCAGATACAATGATTCCGTGTTTTTCAAAGCCCACTGCACTCCGAGAGTAAGAAATTACAGCAGCTAGTGTAGTAATGCGCTAGCTCCAGCACTCAGTCATCAGAAGATGGTAGGTGTAAAAACCAAATTCCTTACTTTCAGTTCTGTGTTCTTGTTTGCTTTATCATAAATCTTGGGTAATGAACGAAAGTATACGATCGCAAATACAAACGGCCGAAATAGGGTTCTTCTCAAGGGCTTTTTGAGTAACGTTACACGATTGCGCGTGTAGTTTCAGATCAGAAAGTTACTCCAGGTAGAGCCGCTTGAGTGCTTTGCAGTTGGTTTGGAAATTCTATATATCTAATATTTGTTTATACGTTAGGCACAAGGCCAGCAATTACCCGGCGTATTACTGGTACTTTATTTTATCGACCCCGTAAGGATGAAAGGCAAAGTTAACCTCAGCGGGATTTGAAATCAGAATGGCAAGGGCTGTAACTCTATGCGTCAAAGCATGGCGTCCGACCCTCTACCAATACTGCCAATCCACCGCCACTATATATCTAATATTGATATCTGTATGGATGAGCCCTGGTGTTTTGTAAGAATTTGTGCAACTCATGCCAGCCAAGTGGACTGCAATAACGTAAAATAAATTGTCTTCAAAGACATAGCATACATCCGGTCCAGGAATCGAACTTCCGATCATGAACTGAACACCCTATACCACTAAGCCATATATATATACGTATATATATATATATATATATATATATATATATATATTTATATACACAGATATCTCTCACTTGCACACTCACTCTCTCTCTACATATATATATATATGTATATATATATATATATATATATATATATATATATATATATATATATATGTATATATATATATATATATATATATGGGTATGCGTGTGTGGATAGCGTCAGACAAAGATAGATTCATTATGCATACAGGAATATGAACACGATTACCCTTTAGATTTATATTATGAATTTCCTTATATTCTAATGAATTCTTTCGACTTCCTTTAG
>OZ024755.1:11649972-11654972 GCA_964016885.1 Eledone cirrhosa
TATATATATATATATGTATGTATATGTGCGTGTTTCGGTGTATTTATATCTGCGTCTATAAAAGTAATATTGTATAATATGTATGTCTGTGTATATATTTACATGTGTTTATATATTCAGTGAGATAGACAATGTTTGGGAACAGGATATGTATATTTTTCACACATACTATACAATACCATCTACGTTATTTAACACCCCTCCATCATGACACTACTTTTCTTGTACATTACTTTATACCATATATATATATATATATATATATATATATATATATATATATATATATTACTTTATATCATACTGGCACTCTTTCACGTCATAGCTGGCCACCTCTCCAGTGCATTGTCAAACAAACCGTTGCATAATTTATTGCGAACTTGCCCAAATGCCAGCGGCAAGATATTCAAATTTAAGCAAACCTCTCCATCATCAACAAATTTGCTGATATTTCAATTTATAAGTAAGATTGTACAACACTTTACAGTTGCATTGTGTCATGGTGTTTGTATTGGTGTTGTAGAGGTGTGTGTGTAGTATTCTAGTGGTGTGTGTCTGTATGTCTATGGTGTTCGCATTTATGATAGTGTGGTTGATGTTATACTGGTGGTATGTGGTGGTACTGGTGGTATTGGCTATGAGGTGCAAATGGTGGTGAGTGGTGTTGGCTACATTGTTATTCTGATGAGGTGTAGTTGGATATGCTACTGTACTGGTCGTGTGGGGGTGTTGGTATTGGCTACGTTATGTTACTGGTGCTGTGTAATATTGGCTGATCTTTTAACAATGATGCAAGGGTTTCTTTACGTTGTTCAAATGATTGTGTATGGTGGTAGTGTTCGGGATGTCATACTGGTAGTGTTATGGTGGCGTTAGCCTTAGTGATGTTAAACTGGTGGTCTGATGGTGGTGTTAATGTTATTGATGTTATACTGGTGGTGGTGGTGTGTGGTGTTCGTATTGGTGTTAGAAATCTATAGTTTACATATAATGTGTGTGTATACATACACATATATATGTATATATGTGTGTGTGTGCGTGTATGTGCTTATGAGTTATACACTTAGGGACAGAAAAAAGTGGAGAATCAAACTCTCGAATTCTGACCAAACGCGTTACCAGAACATCAAATGTCACCTTCAAATGTGTTACTATTTCTTATGTTGTTATGGCTACTAGCTTGTCCAAAATCGAGAAAACTCATTGTTTTCATGACTAGAAAAATAGTGACCAACAAGGGTGTCAGTATGAGGTAAAACGATTTAGAACGCGAGGTTTGCAGTAAATATGATTTTTTTTCTATATTTAATGATCAAATAGTACGGGATAGTTAAGATCTTAACAAAAGTTGACAGATATAGAAATCAAATCCAACAGAGATATCAGTGGTCTCACGAGGTAGAATAATTTAGTATTGCAGAATTATGAATAAACATTCTTTTATATCTGTATAATGCATTATATAACGCAATCCCTTATCCGTGGCAAGGCAAATGACATACAATAAACACGTTTTAATGTTAAATCATAGATACATATGCATGCATACATAAATATATATATATATATATATATATATATATATATATATATATATTTATTTATCTATTCATTTATCTAAGTGCAATCGTGCATATTTATATGGCACCATCTGAATGTTGATTGTTGCTGCAGAAATTATGTTTAAGCGTAAATAAGAATCGATAATATGATTATCAATTTAAATTGTTTTATTGTGTAAAGTTAATTCTCCTATTAACCGGGTTAATACGATTGCTTTGAAAAGCCAAGATTTCTTTATTTATTACCATGTTTATTACTTAAAGAATGGTTACCTCTATATATGATACGATATATTAACTAGATACACCGTATATGCGATGTTTCAGGCATTTCATTAGAGCAAATCTAATGTTTATTTATAGAGATGTTAATTGGTTATGGTAGATCCTCAGTATCTAGAATGAGTTAAATATTACCTCAAGCCAACGAAACACTCGCTAGTTTAGCTGTTCTGCTGCTTACACCAGTAGTCATTACTAAAAGCTCGATTGACTGTCCTTTCCACAGACACAACAGCCTTACTGACAACGAAACACTCGTCACTTTATCGGTGCTGCTGTTTACACCAACGGGATTAACACTTAGACTGAATGATAGTCGTATAGAGACCTTACATTTGGTTGCACGACACATGTCAGGTTTTGAGTTTATGTGCAATTCACAGTCGAATTAATTCATATAACAATATCTCTATATCGCGCGATCTTCATATTTGCTCTGTGTCTAACAGATTGTACTTGGAGCAGGTTATATTATTTCAGACTATATTAAATATTTGCTTTCTGTAGAAACTTAAACCTTTTAATGTGGGACAATTTTTATTGTTTATCAAATATAATGAATTGCACTAACTTCTACGGCCTTAGCTTGTGGATTCCTCAACCTGGTTTCAATTATAGCTGGCATCATCTATTTTGTATATTTTATATGGTTTAAAATCCCACACCCTCCTGCCAGACGTTGCGAAGGTAAGAAAGATAGTATCTACTATAGAAAGACCATTGGAAACAGAGATAGATATCCTGGTCTAATATAACGATCAACTCATTTCCTTTTTCCTGTATAAACTTAACAAGCAGATTAATGTTAAGCATATACTTTATTTCTTTTCAAATATATATTGAATAGCAAGCTTTCAGCTAATAAATTGCTCATCTTCATTTTAGATATCGTTGAATTATTTAACTTATGCATTTAAAACTCTGGCCCAAATCATAACAGTGTTGCTAACCGCATTCAATTTTCATTGTTTCTCAATGTAAGCTAAATGTTAATCCTATTTTTCTGCTTACTTTCACAACGATAACTGTCTACCCTTTGCAGTAGTTTAACAACATCCCTTCCCTGTGTAGATGTTTCTGTCGCTATAAATATTGGTTTCTTATATAAGCACAAGGCCAGTGAGGGGAGGGGAAAGTCGATCAAATCGACCCCAGTGCGTGACTGGTACTTTATTTTATCGACTCCGGGAGGATGAAAAGCAAAGTTAACCTCGGCAGGATTTGAAATCAGATCATAAAGGGCCGTAACTCTTTGCTGCAAAGCATGGCGTCCGACTCTCTACCGATACTGCCAATCCACCGCCCTCTCTGTCTCGATAAATATTGACACAATATATTATACATAGAGAATTTCTGAGAAATACGTTAAAGAAAACATACTAGTGTCCAAGGTTATTCAATCTATAAGTTGTGAAATGTTACGGTATTGTCAATACTGTATTTGATAACACGGACGAAATAAATTGGGAAATAAGTTTTAGAATGTTACAGTCTAATACACAACCAGAGTTGAATTAGCTCTTACTTATAAGATACAAACTCATACTTCTCTAAAATGCTGTTTCATCAACTAAAGGAAATAACAGCAACAATAGTAATAATTGTTTCTACTTTTGGCACAAGGCCAGCAATTATCCCAGTGTATTACTGGTGCTTTATTTTATCGACCCCGTAAGGATGAAGGACAAAGTTAACCTCGGCAGGATTTGAACTCAGACAATAGTAATAATTATTTCTACTTTTGGCACAAAGCCAGCAATTATCCCAGTACATTACTGGTACTTTATTTTATCGACCCCGTAAGGATGAAAGGCAAAATTAGCAAGGGCCGTAACTCTATGCGTCAAAGCATGGCGTCCGACCCTCTACTGATACTGCCAATCCACCGCCCTCTGATTTCTGATTTAGACACAAGGTCAACAATTTTACTCTTCTTTTGTAGCATCTTATTTGCCTCACTCACTCCCTTCCTCCTCTCTGAGAATTATGATATTTTTTCCTAAGTTTTTGCGAAAGAAGCAGCTGACTGTTTGGGACTCTTTATTGATTTACTGACAGACATTGTTCGCTGATTGAATGGTCGGCTGGTTGACTGGCTAGATAGCTAACTAAATGGTTTTCTGACTCAGTACTTGGCTAGCTGGATGGAAGGTTGACTCTTTGTCTGTTTCATTTTTGTTGTTGTTGTTGTTGGCATCGTGAATTTTTTGTGTTGGCTGTAGTGGTGGTGGCTGCGATGTCGTAGACATTTAGAGGGTCGGACAATAAGCTTCGTGGCATATAGTTACGATTCTTTACGTTCTGAGTTCAAATCCTGCCGAGGTTAAATTTGCCTTTCATCCTTACGGAGTCGATTAAATAAAGTACCAGTAATGAATTGGGTAATTGCTGGCCTTGTGCCAAAAGTAGAAACAATTATTTACCTTTTGACTCTAATTTATATCAGGAGTTGTCGACAATATGATGAATGCTTAGCTCGTACAGATTACGACTGCTCTGTTTTGTGTATCATTGTTGTTGTCACACACTGCGATACGATGAATTATCCTGAGAAATTACGTTGAGTCAAGTGACTATGGAACGAACAGTTTCTTGCATGTTATTTTCATGAGTAGGCTGTTCCGTTGTTCCAACAATTGGAACACTCATCGATGGAGATCTAACACACACACACACACACACACATACTACATGCCAGCAAATTGGTATATCATCATTGTCATTGTCCGTAATTCCCGAAAGAATCGTACGGGCAACGTATTCACATATGGTGTTTCTAGAGCATTTTTAAACATAGCGGAGACTACCTCCTTTCCAGGTTTGAATACAGTAGATTTCTTCCAGAGAAGGATAGAGTGAGTGAGAAATTAATTGAATGGAATGATGTAGTAAAAGATAGCCGAGAACTTTTACTAAAATTGCTGGTTAGATATCTCAGAAGAAATGATGGTTTGTAGGAGGTTTGTATGATTGTCTATTTATAAGGTAAAGTAGTTTGCTTTAATGTCAGGTATGAATGTAACGATGTTAAGGTTGTATGTTACGTTTACGAAATAGAATATTTTGAGGTTACTACTTACTCTAACTTTATGGTTGAACTCCTTGAACTGTTTGGTAGGATCATTCGTAAGCTGATCTGCTTGTTGCTCACTTATA
>OZ024755.1:11689972-11694972 GCA_964016885.1 Eledone cirrhosa
GTTCAGTTTAAATGCCTCTCTGTTCTTCGTAGACAATTATATAACTGTCATTACCACTCAAACTATGCTTATAGTTCCATAGGCAAACGTAGTGGTATAAACAGAAGAAATAATAGACGAAGATGATAGATAAATATATAGAGAGGGTAGCTAGATAGATAGATAGATATGTTTCTTTATTAGCCACAGGAGCTAGATAGATAGATAGATAGATAGATAGATAGATAGATAGATAGATAGATAGATAGATATGTTTCTTTATTAGCCACAGGGGCACAAAAGAAGGGGACAAATACAAAGGGGGAAGCTTACATACAATAAAAACGTGTAAAATATTATCACAACTGCAATTTAAAAATTAGTCTATTTTCCCCAATAGGGAGAGACATTACATATGGGTAACACATAACCCCGAAAATATTGTGCAGCCCTCATCTCCAGGAGTACAAAGAGTTTGTACTCCTTTCCTCTCCTCCTCTTTTTCCTCAACCTACAGGCTGATGTACAAAACGAGGATTATTTGTGAGTCTGTCCACAATCTGTCTTTATCAGTGTATGCAAACATCCTTCGCATTGTATGTCCCCCTTTCATTGTCTCACTATCTACCTATCTATATATATATAGGAGATAATTATACAATACACATTGTAAAGTACATGTGCTTATAGCGAGTCGATTACTTCATCATATATATATACATATATATATATTTATATATAATTGGTGGTAGCTCTAAGACAGTGTTTAAGTATCATTGAGGTTATATGGAAACTTATATAAGCATATATAATACGTTTATATACAATAAACATATGGGTAACCTCGCTGCCGAAGAAAACTAATTTTTCGTAACGAAACGAAAACGAAAACAAACGAAACAAAATTATATTTTCTATTTGCTATATGCAAATGAGTATCCCCAGTAAGTGATCATCAAGCAAAATACTAAAGCGACTATAGTCTATTCCATGCCAGTATGTTCTCAATGAGTGTTACTGATAAAAGGCTAATGAATCTTGAAACAGCATTGTCGGATACACTCAGAATATACTGGCAGTAGGTAAACTGCTGGGCTCCCAATTGTTAGCTCGTGAATTCGATTTCCGGATCGGGCGACGCGTTGCGTTCTTGAGCAAAACATTACTTCTCGTTGCTCTAGTCCCATCGGCTGAATGAAAATAAGTTGCGATGACACTAGTGGCAATCCGTATCGGCCTTTGCCTTTCCCTTGGATAGCATCTATGAAATGTAAGGAAAGGCATGCATGCAAGGGCAACCGGTGGCCATCTAAAAACATCTCGCTCGGATGTGTGCTTCAGCGAAGCAAAGCTATAGTCAATCAGTAATGGTTGCAAAACCCATGCCCAGTCATGGCCAAAAGAAGATCTTTCCCATGGCAAGTATGTAGTAACTCGAACGGCTAACCACAAAAGACAGCTGCATCTTCCGTGAATTATATGGAGTTCAGTGTGACATGATAACAATTGTTTTGACGTAAACCTCAACTGTTTAATGATCTCAACTTTCTAATGTCACGGAATATTATTATTTCAATACGGCAGATAACAAAGACGTTCAGTCAAATACGCCAATTAACAAGGATATCAGCACACAAATCTTACGTTATTTGGAATTATTCAACCTCTGAAATAAATGAAATAGTAAAGTTCAAATTTGGAATTTTAATAAGTCTGTTGTAAAGAAAACACTATCATATATTGCCTGAATTCTCTCAACCGCCACAGAAATCATAGGCATCTTTATATAATGGTCATAAACATACAGCTTTTGATAATACTGAGGGTTTGCAACCAAGCAACAGCAGTGTCAGATGATGATCCACTGTAACTAAATTCATATCTGCATTTATATTTTAAAATAATGGTTGGGCCCACGCTGCTTTCGATAAAGAATGTTTTTTTAAGTTGTTCGATCATCAGAACGCCAAACACATGTAATTAATGGGTAAAGGTTGAGCATTCCACAGACACGTGTACCCATAACAAATTTCCGAAGCCGAATAAACGTTACCGAACATGTGACATGTCAATCCGGTGAGATTGCACATAGTTTCCATTGAATCAAATGTTTACGGACAAGGCTTGGGTTATTTCTAGGTTTTTATTAAAGACACCTGCACGATATAATACACAACCGGATATAATACACACTCGGTCATAACGTATCTAGGACTACATTATTCAATGTATCCTTTGAAGGATCTTTGGCTGTTGCTTGCTCGGATTTGTTCGACTCGACTATGTCACCCGTCTCGAAATCCTTCATAGAGTTCAGAAGTTCAGCAGGATAACATTCTGTGCTCGTACAGAGCTGGTTGATGAAGGTTTTGTTGGACGGCCGCTCCGTCTATATTAAGTTATACTGCCCATAAGAGTTTATCAATAATGAGTTATTGCTGAATTCTCAAACAATAACTTACATCTAGGTCTCCTTCAAATTACATCAGTGATTGCAAAACGTTTACCGTAGTCTGTTTGGTCGTATGCGCCGTGCAGAAGATATCTAAAATGGTCCGCAACCTGCAGTCAATACTCGTATATCACTCATCATTTCTTGCTGAGCTTTCCATCAATGTAATAGCGCATGTATCTTTCTTTTAAAAAATTCAGTGCTTGCAAAATGATAGTGTGTGTGTGTGTGTGTGTGTGTGTGTGTGTGTGTGTGTGTGTGTGTGTGTGTATGTGCGTGTGTGAGTGTGAGTGTGAGTGTGTGTGTGTGTTATTGGACCATCGTTTGTTCCGACGAAAAGTATCCAAGTTGATTGATCAAGGAAATCCTACAAGTGGGTGAGCATTCCACAACTACGTGTAACCTTTACTCAGGACAATTCAGAGTGAAACAGTTTCTGGGTCAATGCCGACCCTTTGAATTACAGGCATAACTCCAGCAGCAAGAATTCAAGTTTCTCGCTCAGGGACACAGTGGACACCAGAAGTCGTAACCCGGCCTTACGATCGTGAGCCTAACATTCTAACTAGTAAGCCATGCGCCTTCACAATGATTGCAGTACAGAGCCAAATTAAACCCTACATAATACTGACATGAATACAACATAGAGATCTAAGCTTCAACTGTTTACTTTGCTGTTGGTTTTAATGAATTGTTATCGTTCTAAGGTTTCCTCACTTTAACCCTTTCATTACTACAATTCTAATGATAGGCATTTTCAAATCCTGTTGGGAAAATGATCAATAATTTGGAACTATGTAGCAATATTACTAAGTTTCTCATTATTAAGTTGGTGTTTGATACATAACTTAAAGATTCTTACATATGATAGGATTAAACATAACACACGTTAAGTTATGCTGGAAGGCATGGTACATAACTTAAATGTTCTTACAGAAAATTATGATAGGAGGTTTTCAGATAAATATTTTAAAAAAAACAACCTAAAAATAAACAATTGTGTATGAAAGAATTAGGGCCGATTTCAGGCGGTTTGGAATCGAATGTGTTAGTGATGACGAAAGCTCAAATAGTAAGGTTGATAAACAAGTCCGGCAACCAACATGATCTCTTGAGGCACTTAATTACGTCAATTTATGTTCTCTGACCAAAATTCGCTGGGGTCGATTTTTAACTTTTAACGTTTCGAAGTCATCACTGCAATAACTATCAAGCATGTAACGCCAGAGACTATTTAAATGTCCAAAATCAATATCAACATAGACATAATATTGAGCGTTTATATAGAATTGTTTATATATATGTGTACACGTAGTGGCACAGATGTGCATGTGTGTCGTGTTATATGTATGTGTATGTGTGAATGTCTGTGGCTTAGTGGTTAAAGTGTTCCGATTAGGATTGTAAGGTCGTGAGTTCAATCTCAAACAGCATGTTTTCTCCTTGAGCAATTTACTTTATTTCACATGGCCCCAGTCCACTCAAACAGAATAAAAAATGAGTTGTCAAAGAGCAGCTTTGTCACACGCCGTGTCACGTTGAATCACTCTGAGAACTGGGTTAAGCGTACGCGTGCTTGTGGCCTGCTCAGACACATGCCTATGAATTTCACGTGCAAGCTGTTTCGTTGTTCTAACAATTAGAACAGTTCTCATCGTCGCAACCGACGGAGATCCAACACACTAACACACACACACACACACACACACACACATATGTTTCAGTGTACAGTTATGGATATGTGTATAGTTTGTGTGCGCGCGTATAATTATGTGTATGTGTGTATATATATACGTGAACGGTTGTGTACGTGTGTGTATAATTGAGTCTATGTGCATATAGTTAAGTGTATGCGTTAGTGTAGTTGTGTGTATCGGTGCATATAATTGTGTAAATGCTTATGTATAATTGTGGGCATAGTTTTCTGTATGCGTGTACATAGTTGTGTATATGTGTAGGACTGGCTTTGTGCAGTGCCTTTGCTCACTATAAAAGCTTCACGGCACAGGCATTGCTTTATATCTGGAGATCTCTTTGCACTTGTCACATGGTACCATGGGCCCAGGACTATGTGTCAGTAATTGTCACAAGTGTAGTGTTTGTACCAGAGTTTTCAAGTCGCTGGCTGGACTAAAAAGTCACACTCGTTCAGCGCATCGGTAGGGGTTCTCCTACATGGATATAAAGTAGTGGCCGTACTCGAAAACGAGTTGGGAGCCACCATATGTGTGGCTATAGTTGAGTGTATGTGTATTTATAGTTGTGTGTATGTGTGTTTATACTTATGTCTGTATGTATGTTTTCGCTTATTTACTGTGTAATTAAACAAGTATTATTCATGGAAGCACTAATTTGTGCTGTTTGTCTCAAACGTGGCAACATATATTCGTAGCTAATATTTCATAAATGTAAGACAATTCAATGGTGGTGGTGGTGGTGGGTGGGGCGGCAGTAGCAGTGTTAATGGTTGTGCTGTTGATGGTGATGTAGATGGGGACATGATGGTGGTGCTGGTGATAATCTTAATGGCAGTGATGGTGAAGATGATTATAGTGTGATGGTGATGCTA
>OZ024755.1:11707472-11717472 GCA_964016885.1 Eledone cirrhosa
CAGAAACAGTACAGAGAAGTACGCAATACCTCGGCCTGGCGATGGTGTCTACATTTTGTGTTTATAAAAAGAATTCGTCGTAGATTACCAGGGGTTTAACTTAATTGGGTGCCTGAGAGTAAAATGTTCAACCCACGAAAGCCAAGACGATAAGGTTAAGTAAAACGGCATTCGACAGACCGAACATGTAATTGTTGTGTTATGGTACAATGAAAGCAATAGTTACACAGCAGTAAGCATTTGGGACTGCAGTGGTGGAGAGCATGAAGGGAATTAATTGGATCCTTGTAAGGTTACAGGTCCTAACGCAAACAAAATGCTAAACAATGCGGTCCCTGGGCAAACATTTGAAATCTTTTTCAGTCAAGAAACATAAGTAATGCATCTGCAAAGTTTAAAAAAATTCGGTTGGTTACTTCTCGAGTTACAGGCCATAACGCAACGAAAACGTTTTTAAAAAAAAGATTTTTCACCTAATGCGGTCCCTGGGGGAAAAAAATGAGAAAATCTTTGTGCTCAAAACACTCACATGACCATAAGTATTACATGTGTAAAGTTTGAAAACAATCGTTTGGTGGTTCTGGAGGTGTGCGTGTGCGTGCGTGTGTGTGTGTGTACTGATGGAATCGCAGGGGCGACGAAGTGAAATACAGCGTTTCTTGAGTATTTCAAACTTTGCGGAGCCCATCTCCTCGCCAGGTCTGAACAAAGCTGCTTTCTTCCAAAGAATGGGTGAGAGTGATAGAGAGAAAAAATATCGAAGAAGAATCAATACCAGTATTGCACTGCTACTTCATTTATCGACCTCGAAAAAAATGAAAGGCAAAGTTAAACTCGGCGGGATTTGAACTCAGAGAAAATATCGCAAAGAATTCTATCCAACATTTAAAAAGTTCTGCTAATCCGCCGCTTTCTAAAGAAATGAATACAACAATTATATTATATTCTACAGAACCTATGTATACGTATAGCTGAATATTAACTTGTTTCGTAAACATTTTCTTTAAAGCAAAATTGCGTTTTATATTTGTGCATTTCTAAGGTTAGAATAGATTTGAGCAAATTTTGGTTTTTCTTTTAGTGATAATAACTCTTGAGTTTATTCGCATGAAAGGAATAATTACGTGAGTGTTAATATATTTTAAAGCAGGCAGCATTTAAAAGTTAATTACTAAGTTAGCGTGGCTGTGTTCCGTACTCGGCGAAATAATTAGAATAGAGTTTGCCATTGAATATTAGCGTATGTGTGCGTCAGTGGTTACTCACCAAATAATTATTTCTAGTTCACCTTTTTAATGATACTTGCAATTAACACGTAAACATGTTAATTAATGTGTGTTTTTCCAATAATTGTTTCTAATTTAGGCACAAGGCAGCAATTACCCAGTGCATTACTGGTACTTTATATTATCGACCTCGTAAAGATGAAAGGCAAAGTTTTTCCAATAATGTTAGACAGCGAGATATCTCAGTTTTGTAAGGCCACTGAAATAAATCTACGATGTAGCAGATGTGTATATTTATCAAAGGAATTGTGGGAAGGAACCAGATGGACCACAACGCACCAGAGTACTCAAAACTTAGGGTAGTAGAGTGAGAAATAGGAAAAAGTAAGACCCCGACGGCAGAGATCAAGCCGTTTCGACGGCTATTTCTGGACGAGTCCAGAAATAGCCGTCGAAACGGCTTGAGCTATATATATATATATATATATATATACGATATTAACAAATGGAAACTATATTTATAAAACCATATTTATTTCATTATACATATTTCAAAGACACCAAGTTAAATTATGGTGTGCTTTCATCAGATAAAATATAATATAGAGCAGTTTTATAAATAAATATTGTCATACCCTTAAAGAGTGCAACCATTACTGTTCGAAGCTGTGTAACCATTACTATTCGATAGTGGATTTATAACTTTAATTATATTATTAGGTAAGTTAGTATTGGATATGTTTAATTAAGCCGTTGGGTTACGGAGAAAGAGAGAGAAAGAGCAGAACAACAGAGAGAAAAAGATAGAGAGAGAGGAGACAGAGAAAATGAGAGAGAACGAAAACTCTAAGTCATATCTTGTTGAGTTATCTTAACATTTGAGATGAAATGAATCGTTTTCGGTGCACCCGGCCGATGAACCCACTCGATATGCTAATTGGGCTACTCAGCCGTTAATATGCATAAGGTAAGTATATACGTTCAACAATCTGGCAGGAAGGTATACGTTGCTGACGATAGCTAATAAGCTTGAAACTAGTACAGCGTTCCTTTGTCAGTGTTGAACAAACGAGCAACGATGGTTGCTGGACACTACGGCTTAATACGGGATGTTTGTTTACGCAAAACTTCTAATAGTAATATTATAATGTATTAAAAAAAATATAGTTTTAATGGCCAATAATATGAGGAAAGATGGAAAAATTGATAGTGCTGTAGTGAGTAATACTATGAATTGAGAAGTAATTGGGAGGAAAAAGTACAGATTAGAGATTAGAAATTTAAAAAAAAAGGAAGAAAGGAAAATGATAAAGAAGAAAGATAGGGGATTATGACATAGAATGAGTAAATTGTATTATATAATATATAATACTGAAATAAGGTAGAAAGATGGGTATATTTGTAAAATATATATAAGCCTTTGAGAAAAGAGGATTTTAAACTAATATGGTATTGAGATATTAGCTGTATACTTTATGGAATGTTCTATGGGATTTATGCAAGCAGAGCAAAAATAAATCTGTGCATCTATTTATTATAGAATTGAAATTAGATATAATGGTAAATTTCTCGGCTAGGCAGAGATTACATGTTCTGGATAGGGAAGAATTCAAGTAAGGAAAGGCGGTGCAAACCTTCCTCCAAGAGATGTTATAGTTAATATTTGTGTCTTTTAAGGACCATATGAGTTCCGAGAGTGCCGTGTTAGTTCTTTAAGTTGGTATTTAAAATACGATTTGTGATTATAAAATCTAGCTTTGAAGGAAGTGGAAGTGGAACCGAAATAGGTAAAAGAATTAGTATCAGTTATAACCTTACATTCATAGACTAAGTTTTTATCAAGACAATGGTTATTAAGAGGACATTTAGTTCTAATAGGGCAATTACAATTATGATTAGAGGAATTAACAGAGTTATTAACAAGTGACCTAGTATTATTTATAGAAGGAATTGGATTGGAGAAGTTATTTACGATAGGAACAATAGTTTCCTGATTTAGATTGGAAGTTACGTTTGACGTCGTATTTAAATTTACAGAATCTAGCCTAGAGTTAACAATGACGTCGGATATATATATATATATATATATATATATATATGTGTGTGTGTGTGTGTGTGCGTGTGTGTGTATATATATCCAGTGGTTGGTGCAGAAACGGAATAAAGTATTCATTAAAGCAACAAGAGAAAATTCGATCCGAGGACACCCTGCAAATATGTTTATATCGATACCAGACGGTCCCCGATAGCAGTGAGTGTCTTAGAAATTGGACAGGGCAGAGATTAACATGTATTGACTAACATAATTGTTCACAATGTGTCCACCCGTATATTCTGAAAATGTGCTTATATGTGCATGGGGAGGGGTATACTCTTTTCTATCACAAGTTGACAGTTAAACAACATTCAATCATTATGGTGTCGTCTAAATATTTAGACTTGATACACCTAGGCCAGGCAAGTGGATATTCTTTGCTGAGAAGATCTAATAAGATTGAAACATGTATGTTGCTTTCACCAAGTTGAATTATAAACAAACTCCACTCACACGTTTTGCCACGATTATAGGATTTCTCTCCTTTGTAAATTTCTCTACAACTGAACTCCCCTAAAGGGATTTAGGTCGTGAAATTGCGACGATTGTCTCAGGTGATTGAAGTGGCTGAGCATTCCATAGGAACACGTAACCTTAATATAGTGCTCAAGATATTCACCATGACACAATGTACAACTCACGTTTTCCAGCTGAGTGGACAGTTGCAATGAAAATTAATGTATCATGCTCAAATACATATCGTGTTGCATGAATTCAACGTACCACCTTATAACCATGAGCTGAATATCCTAACCATTAAACTGCGCAACTTCGACAACGTAGTATAGAAACGTTACTAAACTTAGACAAACAGTGTAACAATGCTTCTAGAAGGAAATAGTAGTAGTAGTAGTGGTGTTACTTTAACTTAAGCTAGACGTGCTGTGATAAACACAAACCCATGTTGATACCAATTTAGATTTCTGACCAATTATTTTACAATTTGCTATCACTTTCAGTTTCTTGAATCTCTGACAGACAGCCATCTATTGGGAATTTCGCTAGCTGTGTTTGTGCATTCTTCTTATTCTTTTATTATTTAACTGGTTTTCAGTCATTAGATAGCGGCCATGCTGGGGTACCATTTTGAAGAGATTTAGTCGTTTATATCCACATCAGTGCATATTTATTTTCTGAATTCTTATACTTATTTTAGTCATCTTTACTTTTGTTATAGTTCGGTTTTTTTTTTGTTGAACCGCTAGATAATATCATAAGTACGCAGGTTCGAAACCACCGGCATCTTACGTATGTGTCATTTTCCAATTAGGTAAACGGGAACTGTCTAAATTCCGTTTCATGGAGTGTACTTGTAGTTCAATTGGCCACCCTTGTTACAGCTTGTCGTAGCGTTTTCTATGAGGATTACGTTAATCCCTTTCAAACCAAATCGCCTGAAATAACCCCTGGTTCTATAATATAAAATTGTTTTAAATAATTTATGTATAGGAATCTGAAAATCTTCAATTATAATTTTATGTAAAATGCTCTATTAAGTTAAGTTCCAAACATCAGTTGAATAATGAAAAGGCAAGTTATATGTCTAAATCTCTCCATTTAAAAAATTATTTATAAAATGATTTGAAAACCATTAGCAGTATTTTCATTAGAAATATAGCAAGGAAAGTGTAAAGGGTATACGTATCTGTGAAATGCTCAGGCACTTGGACGTGAATTTCGCAAGCAGATTGTTCCGTTGAGTCAATTCCACTCACTTCTATGTACCACAGCCAAGGAAACATCACAACGCCATTGACAGAATACTAAGCTTAGGCTAGTTTTATCCGGCACTCTCTTAAATCAGCAATAAATAAATCACCAATAATATTGTCGGGTCAGTGAAATCTAAATGACACTTAGGATTCTAAACTTAAATCGTGCATCTGCAAATCTTACTCAAATATTATTTCTCGAATAAACTCTCTTGGGCTTTCATTGTTTAACCTGGCAGCTAATGAAACGTCGACTGAATCTACTGGGACGATTCCAATAACTACTCTTCACACGATATAATTTCAATAGGAATATTTAACTCTTAACGTCATGTACCGCATAAAACAGTATTATTAAGACATATTTGAAAAGTATTGAACACTACTATGATGCATTACATTAAAATTATTAGTATATCATATAATTGTTTCTACTTTTGGCACAAGGCCAGCAATTACCCAGTGCATTACTGGTACATAACTATGCTGGAAAGCATGGCGTCCGACCCTCTACGGAGAGGGTCGGACGCCATGCTTTCCAGCATAGTTACGTCCCTTTATGATCTGAGTTCAAATCCCGCGGAGGATGACTTTGCCTTTCATCCTTACGGGGTCGATAAAATAAAGTACCAGTAATGTACTGGATAATTGCTGGCCTTGTGCCTAAAGTAGAAACAATTATTAGTATAATATCGAGGGCGGTGGATTGGCAGAATCATTAGAGCATCAGACAACATACTTTATAGCATATAATTACAGACTTTAAGTTTTGAGCTCAAATGGGGTCTAGGTTAGCTTTGTCTTTCATCTTTACGGGGCCGATAACATAAAGCACGGGTAATGTGACGGAGTCGATTTAATCAGCTTTCCATTTTCCTTTAAATTGCTGGCCTTGCTCTAAATCTAGAAATAGTTGTTAGCATAATATCATTAGAATCGTATTGTTTACAACAAATTATTGTAATCTTTTACAATGAATCCACGGGTAAGGGGTGTGCGTGTGCGTGCGTGTGTGTTAGGTAATTACGAAGGAAAAGTGAAGGAAAAAAGAGAGCTCTATGTATAGAACAGGGCTATTTAATTAGAAAGTGAACAACACAAACGACCGATCCAGATGTATATTATTATTGTCTGGGATCCAGAAACCTTTGGTAATGGAGCAGTTATATTTTGTGCTATTCACTTTCCAATTCATGTATGTATGTATGTATGTATGTATGTATGTATCTATGTATGTATGTATGTATGTGTCTGTGTGTGTGTGCGTGTGAATTAACAAACCCATTTTTAGATCTTTTCAGCTAAATTTTACACGATGTTAAAAGTTAAGTACGTTCCGTGCATCATTGTGAAGGGCCGTGGATTAGTGGTTAGGCAGTTGGATACACACACGCCACACATGTACATAATAACATCAGCAGAAAACTACCCGCAGTATATATATTACACACACACGTACTATATTATGTATAATATATAGAAGGCCATATAAGCTTTAACTTAACTGTATTTTCTAATTATGACGGGGTTAGCTAATTAATATAAAAGCATTTTCTTGTTTAAAATGACTTGTATTTAGCTTGTCAGTGTGTATTTAGCTTAGACTGAGTATGTCACAGTGTTCTAGAGACGTCTTGAATTATTTCCCAATAAAGCAAGCTAGTATACATACAGATACATATATAAGTACCTGCATGCGTATATATGTATATCGAAAGAACTCTTGCAATTATAATAAACAAAGATAGAAATATAATTAAAAGGATTATCGTTCACTATCAATGAAATATATTATTTCGAAGTGACATATATTCATTGGGGATACATTAAAACATTGTATATATATATTAAGAGTTCCTAGTCTGATATATATCATCAACTTATATATCTATAAACATTATATTCAAATCCCACCAAGGTTAACTTTGCCTTTCATCCTTACGGGGTCGATAAAATAAAGTACCAGTAATTTACTGGGTAATTGCTGGCCTTGTGCCTAAAGTAGAAACAATTATATTCAATTACTGGCGGTGGATTGGCAGTATCGGTAGAGGGTCGGACGTCATGCTTTGACGCATAGAGTTACGGCCCGTTCCATGCTGAGTTCAAATAAAATAAAGTACCAGTAATGTACTGGGTATTTGATAGCCTTGTGCGAAAAGAAGAAACAATTATATTCAATGACTGGGCTCAATCATTGGACTATGGTCATGCTGGTGCACAGTCCTGAAGGGACTCAGTCGATGATATCGATGCCAGTATCGATTTTCAATCCTGGTACCTACATTACCGATCTCTTTTCGTGGAACTGCTACGTTAACACGACCTAACCTCCCCGTCCCCATGCATATATATATATATATATATATATATATATACATACATACATACATACACACCGTCCGAAACATTAAGTCTCTCTTCCTGCTATATGAAGCGTTAACCTAATATATACCTTCCATATACTGTACCGATTGTGTTTATATTTATGTTTATCTTTTACATGCAAACATCACGGACGCTTTATCTCAAAATTATTTTTGAAAAGCATTAGAAATGCGCAACCGGTAAAAACTTAAAACTTAAAACTAAAACTGAATACTAACCAATACTTATTACTAATTTTTGCTTATTCCTAATTAATCTATTTTTCACTGGGAAAAATTTGTCAGCATTTTCTTTTCCTTTTACTAATATATATATATATATATATATATATATATATATACATATACACACAATTGTTTCTACTTTAGGCACAAGGCCAGCAATTATCCCAGTGTATTACTGGTGCTTTATTTTATCGACCCCGTAAGGATGAAAGGCAAAGTTAACCTCGACTGGAATTGAACTCAGACCGTAAAGGGATATAACTATGCTGAAAAGCATGGCGCCCGACCCTCTACCGATACTGTCATCCACCGCTTAATAATATTTATTTATTTACTTTACCAGTTTCACAGTTCTTATGCTTTTCAAAAGTAGAATTGAGATGGATGGTTTGTGGGTTTACTCGTATCTGGTTGGGGTTCGAAAGTTCTTTCTGTGGAAAGAGTGGCTCGAATTGGTGGTTTTTTAAATACTTATGTATATACACACACACACATATATATATTATATATATATATATATATATATATATATATCAGAAAGGGTGTGGTAAAATAGCAAGTGGATACTTGGGGTAGTGGAGTAATATGAAAAGACTCAGGACCCCGCGATGTTCGGATCTAACTCTCGAAACGGCCGGAGTTCAGCTTTCTGGGTCCTGAATCTTTTCATATATATATATATATATATATATATATATATATATATAGCCTGTCATTAAGGAAACTACACGTCTGATGAACTATTGGTTCCAGAGTCGGGCACAATCGATATTGATTATACCGTGAGCTGATCGATCGCGAAACGCGCGTCACACATGAATAGACATATTACTATATGCCGCAAAATATGTCTGACGCCCTATCGATACGGTGAAGAAATGAATATGGAGACAACTTTGATTATATTACTGAGTGTTGGACCTCGATCAGTTTCGACGACGACTATTCGAGCTGTTTGATCAATGGAACAGCCTGTATGTTAATTCAACGAACAAGTGGCTGTGTATTCCGCAGTCACATGCAACCAGAACACGATTCCCATGAAGTAAATTGTATAGCTCAACAACATGACGTATTACTGACAATAAAGCTGGTGACTTTAGGATCGCGAGCCGAACACTCTGACCACTGAGCTATAGGTCACCATAGTGGTATAATTACTGTCATGCGAGGAGGGGGGGGGGACATAACCAAGGGGTTAGGGAAGAAGAAGAAGAAGAAGAAGATGATGACAGTGGTATAAATTAGATAAGGAAGACGAAGAGAAAACGATGAAAAGAAAGAGGGAAGATCGAAGACGGAGAAAAACAAAAGAAGAGAAGAATTAGAAGAAGCGGAGAAAGAAGATGAAGTAGTAGACGTAGAAGGGGGAAGCAGAAGAAGATACGATGAGGATGGAATAGTAGTAGTAGTAGTAGTAGAGGGGAGGATGAGGAGGGGGAGGAGGGGGATGGATTGAACTAAGGAGAGGGTGGTTGCAGATTCAGATTCAAAGAAGAAGAAGGGGTGGCATTAAACTAGAAGGTGGTGGGTGCAGGACAACCAACAGAATCCCAAACCAAAAGCTAAGCAAAGCAAAACCAAAATTTGTTATCCATTCACAACGCAGTTGAGTTTTTCAAAATTTCAATAAAAATGGTCTAAGGGAGATAACTTACATTTTACCAGTCAAATTCGCTTCTTTCATTTATTTTGTCACTTTGTTGACAGTAAGTAAAAAAAAAAAGAACCTACACTTTTTATTTGTTTTAGTCATTGGAATGCGACCATGCTGGGGCATTGCCTAAAAAGCATTTAGTTGATATATCGACCCCAGCACTTGTCTTGTTGAAGTCTCGTTCGTGTTTTATCGATCTCTTTATGTCAAAACCGTCAGTTAACGGGATATAAACACACACACACACACACACACACAAGGCATTGTCTCTTTCTATATACGTGCTCGATTGTATATATATAGTAATATATATATATATATATATATATACATTTATATAGTAATATATATATATATATATATATATACATTTATATAGTAATATATATATATATATATATATATATATACATTTATATAGTAATATATATATATATATATATATATACATTTATATAGTAATATATATATATATATATATATACATTTATATAGTAATATATATATATATATACATTTATATAGTAATATATATATATATATATACATTTATATAGTAATATATTTATATATATACATTTATATAGTAATATATATATATTTATATATATACATTTATATAGTAATATATATATATACACATTTATATATATATACATTTATATATATACATTTATATATATACATTTATACATATA
>OZ024755.1:11742472-11792472 GCA_964016885.1 Eledone cirrhosa
TTTGGTTTCAGTCCCACATGGCCAAGTATCTTCTACTATAGCTTCCGGTTAACCAATGCCTTATCAGTGGAATTTGTGAGATCGAAACTGTGCGTACGCCCTTCGTATAAATAAATAAATATATATATCTGAGTGAATGCGTGTGCCTCTGAGTATGCGCGTGCGTATGTACGTGTGTGTAGGTGTAAATACGTGTCCGTATCGGGGTGAAAACAGAGAATTTATACAATAAACAGTTTCATTAAATAAATACCAGAGTTAAAAAGAAAATTAAAAGAGATTCTCGGGCCGTTATGACCGACTAGATCCGTTCAAGACGATGTATAAGTGTGGCCATAGTCTGAAGAATGAAACCAAGAATAATAAAAGAATATATTATAGACGTCAACAGACAATTTAGAAAGATAATGTTATATTGACACAGGAAAGATGAAAGAGAAAATCGATTTTAAAGGAGGGGGTTGAGGTATATGAAACAAGCAGTAACAGATCAATTAGTCCAACTTAACCTGTTTAATCGAGGGAGCGGCATCTTCAAAGAAGAATCAGTGTTATTTACAAGATTATATATATATATATATAGAGAGAGAGAGAGAGAGAGTGTATATATATATGTCAATATTTATTTATAAAACAAATCTGTATTTTATCTGATGAAAGCGCACCATAATTTATCTTGGTCGCCCTTGAAATATACATAATAAAATAATTATGCTTTTATAAATATAGTTTCCATTTATTAATATATTGTGTATATATATATATATATACGGAGAGAGAAAGAGAGAGAGAGACACACACACACGTATGTATGTACGTATGTATGTATGTATGTATGTTCTTTTTGGTAAATATCATCTTGGTTAAGAGAGTGGGACTGGCTTTGTGCAGTGCCTTTGCTCATTATAAAAGCTTCACGGCACAGGCATTGCGTTATATCTGGAGATCTCTCTGCACTTGTCACATGGTACCATGGTCCCAGCACTATGTGTCAATAATTGTCGCAGGTTTAGTGTTTGTACCAGAGTTTTCAAGTCGCTGGCTGGACTAAAAAGTCACACTCGTTCAGCGCATCGGTAGGGGTTCTCCTACATGGATATAAAGTAGTGGCCGTACTCGAAAACGAGTTGGCAGCCACCATGTATGTATGTATGTATGTATGTATGTATGTATGTATGTGTGTGTGTGTGTATTTATATATATATATATATATATATATATCTATATCTATTGATATTTATATATAGATATTTATATATATATATGTATATGTATATATATATATATATATATATATATATATATATATATATATATATATAGGGTCTTGGGTGTGTATGTGTTTATATATTTTCTTTATTATTCAGTCAGTGTGTGAAGCGTGATTTTTGACTAGACATAAGCTGTAAGTGCGGTGGTAAGGACTGTGTAGTGAGATTGCCAAGGACAAAGGCACGATGACACGACTGAGGTGACACAGACAGCTATAGAAGTAACAACACCTGCAACAGATGCAGCAAAGACAATAACAGCAGCAGCAACAGCAGTAGCAGCAGAGAGATAGTGACAGACAACAACGACGACGCCAGCAGCAGCACCAGTTGCAGCGACAGCAACAGTTGCAGCGACAGACAACAACAACAACAACAGCAGCAACGGCATCAGTTGCAGCGACAGCAACAGTTGCAGCGACAGACAACAACAACAGCAGCAGCTGTAGCAGTAGAGACAAACAACAATAGCAATATTAACAACGATAGAGATAATAGTAGAAAACAGCAGCAGCATTACCAGGTGCAGCAGTTGCAGCAACAACAACAGCAGCAATACAGCAGCAATAGAGATAGTGAACGGAAAGAACTGCAGAGAAAGTCTACAAACAACTACACCAACATCAACAACAACACCAACACTAAAAACAACAACACCACCAACACCAACAACACCACCAACAACAACAACAACAACAACACCAACACCACCACCAACAACAACACCACCACCAACAACACCACCACCACCACCACCAACAACACCACCACCACTAAAAACAACACCAACAACAACACCACCACCAACACTAAAAACAACACCAACAACACCAACACCACCAACAACACCAAAAACAACAACACCAACAACACCACCAACACCAACACCAACACCACCACCAACAAGACCACCAACAAGACCACCAACAACACCACCAACAACAACACCAACACCAACACCAACAACAACACCAACACCAACACCAACAACACCAACAACAGAGACTGAGAAAGTGATAGACAATGCCACCAGCATTGGTAGTAGTAGTAGTAGTAGTAATAGTGATGGTGTTGGTAGTAATAGTAGTAGTAGTACAGTAGTAGTGGTAGTAATAGAAGTAGTAGTAGTAGTGATGGTGTTGGTGGTGGTAGTAATTGTAGTAGTAGTAGTAGTAGTAGAAATAGTAGTAATAGTAGTGATGGTGTTGGTGGTGGTAGTAGTAGTGGTAGTAGCTGTAGTAGTAGTAGCAGTAGTGGTGGAGGTAGTTACACTAACCATGCGTTCACCACGCCGGTAACACGCTGAAGAAATGATGACATCGGCTGCTGCTGCTGCACCTATTTATTGCAGCAGCTACTCTTTCGTTGCACTTGTTGTCATGCTGCTGCTGCTGTTGTTATAGTTACTGTTGTTGATGTCATTGCTGCTGCTGTCGTTGCTGCTGCTGTTGTCGTTGTTGTTGATGTCGTTGTTGATGTCACTGTTGTTGTAGCTGCTTTTGTTGTTATTATTGTTGTAGACTTTGTTGTTGCTGTTATTGGTGTTACTGTTGTTGTAGTTGCTTTTGTTGTTGCTATTGTTGTGGTTGTTGTAGTTGATTCTGTTGTTGCTGTTATTGTTGTTGTTGTTGACTGTTATTGGTGTTACTGTTGTAGTTGCTTTTGTTGTTGTTGTAGACTTTGTTGCTGTTATTGGTGTTACTGTTGTTGCTTTTGTTGTTGCTATTGTTGTGGTTGTTGTAGTTGATTCTGTTGTTGCTGTTATTGTTGTTGTTGACTGTTATTGGTGTTACTGTTGTAGTTGCTTTTGTTGTTGTTGTTGTAGACTTTGTTGCTGTTATTGGTGTTACTGTTGTTGCTTTTGTTGTTGCTATTGTTGTGGTTGTTGTAGTTGATTCTGTTGTTGCTGTTATTGTTGTTGTTGACTGTTATTGGTGTTACTGTTGTAGTTGCTTTTGTTGTTGTTGTTGTAGACTTTGTTGCTGTTATTGGTGTTACTGTTGTTGCTTTTGTTGTTGCTATTGTTGTGGTAGTTGATTCTGTTGTTGCTGTTATTGTTGTTGTTGTTGACTGTTATTGGTGTTACTGTTGTAGTTGCTTTTGTTGTTGTTGTAGACTTTGTTGCTGTTATTGGTGTTACTGTTGTTGCTTTTGTTGTTGCTATTGTTGTGGTAGTTGATTCTGTTGTTGCTGTTATTGTTGTTGTTGTTGACTGTTATTGGTGTTACTGTTGTAGTTGCTTTTGTTGTTGTTGTAGACTTTGTTGCTGTTATTGGTGTTACTGTTGTTGCTTTTGTTGTTGCTATTGTTGTGGTTGTAGTTGATTCTGTTGCTGTTATTGTTGTTGTTGTTGACTGTTGTTGATGTTATTGGTGTTACTGTTGTAGTTGCTTTTGTTGTTGTTGCTATTGTTGTGGTTGTTGTAGTTGATTCTGTTGTTGCTGTTATTGGTGTTGTTACTGTTGTCGTACTTGTCATAGGCGTGGTGTTTCTTTTACTTTTCATGTCGTCGTGTTGTTGTTGTCACAGTCTTGTTGTCTGTCTTGGTGTCTGTGTTGTTGTCACAGTCTTGTTGTCTGTGTTGTTGTTGTCAGTCTTGCTGTCTGTTGTTGTCATAGTCTTGTTGTTGTTGTTGTCACAGTCTTGTCTGTGTTGTTGTTGTCACAGTCTTGTCTGTTGTTGTCAGTCTTGTCAGTCTTGTTGGTGTTGTAGTTGTCACAGTCTTGTTGTTGTTGTCGTTGTCACAGTCTTGTTGTTGGTGTTCTTGTCACAGTCTTGTTGTTGTGATAGTCTTGTTGTTGTTGTGATAGTCTTGTTGTTGTTGTGATAGTCTTGTTGTTGTCATAGTAATCGTTTTGTTGTTATTTGCGTTATTTGTGTTATGTTTTATTTTTTTTTCTTACTGTTGACATTGTCATCAACGTGTCATTTCCGTCACCATGGTGGTTGTTGTTGTTGTTACTGTTGGTGTTTCCGTTATAGTGTTGCTGTTATTACCAAAAAGTTCTGGGATCAGTATATTCGACTTCCCCTTCCCCACGACGACCCAGAGGTAGACCCCGAGCAAGATGGTTGGATAACATCCATGACCTTGGCTGGTCTCGCTTGGGGTTCCAGCCAGAGATGGTTGCTTCGGGCAGGATCCGCTAGAAGGAGTGTTTGAGGACTATTCCCCCGCGACTCTTTCATGAATAAGTGGGTGGGCGAAGACGAAGAAGAGAAGAAGAATCGTTAGAGTGTCGGGCAGAACGCTCTGTGACATTTAGATTCCTTCTGAGTTCAAATCCGCCGAGGTTAGCTTTGCCTTTCATCCTTGCTGTGCCAATAAAATAAAGTACCAGTAATGCACTGGGGTCGATTTAATTGACTTATCCCCTCCCCAAAAAATTGTTGGCGTTGTGCCTAAATCAGAAACCATAAAGGCAAAATTTACTACGACGGGATTTGAAAGCAGAACATATAGGGACGTAGCTAAATACCATAACTGCGTCTTGTTCGACGTTCTAAGGATTCTGCTAATCCACTGAAATAGCAGCATTGGTAATAATTGTTTCTGATTTAGGCACAAGGCCAGCAATCACCCAGTGCAATAAAGTACCAGTAATGCACTGGGTGATTGCTGGCCTTGTGCCTAAAGTAGAAACAATTATTACTAATGCTGCTATTTCAGTGGATTAGCAGAATCCTTAGAACGTCGAACAAGACGCAGTTATGGTATTTAGCTACGTCCCTATATGTTCTGTTTTCAAATCCCGCCGTAGTAAATTTTGCCTTTCATCCTTCAAGTGTATCACATACTAGACCAGGGTCGATATAATCGACTTTCCCTCCCTACGAATTACAGGCCTTGTGTCTAGATTAGAAATCATTATTTTCATCTTCACGGGGGTCGATCAAATAAAGTACCAGTCACGCACTGGTGTCGATTTAATCGACTGGTTTGTGCCTATATAAGAAACCATTATTTTCATTACGGCCCTTGCCATTATGAGTTCAAATCCCGCCGAGGTTAACTTTGCCTTTCATCCTTACGGGGTCGATACATTGAAATAATTGCTGGCCTTGTGCCAAAAGTAGAAACAATTATTATCATTACTACTACTACTATTACTTCTACTACTACTACTACTGTGACTACTACTACTGCTGTTGCGACTGTAACTGGTCATCGCGCCCCTATCATAAAATAGAACTCCGAAATCATTCCTTATCATCGGTTATTTGCGAATAGAGCTGCCACCAACACCACCCACATATTTCTTACTCTTCCCCTCTCTCCCTCTCCCTCACATGCTTCTCTCTCACTCACACTGTCCTTGTCTGTCTCCAAACTTACATTCCTACTCCACCTCATCAACGCCCTCCACATCCCCACCACCAACACAACCCATATATATATATATGGGATATTGGTACCCTTGAAATATATATATATATATATATATACTGTATATATTTTTTACTCTCTCCTTTTTCGTCGTTACCCCCCCCCCTCCCCCCACATAATCAGTATTATCAACGCCATCACACCACCACCACCATCCATATATTTCTTACATTCTCACCCCCTCCTCCACAAACTCATTCTCTCCCTCTCAATCACACACACACACTCACTCTCTTCCCTCTCTCTCACACACTCACTCTCCCTCTTTCTCACACACTCTTTCACACACGCGCACTCTCTCACACACCCTCTCTCACACACACACTCTCTCCCTCTTTCTCTCATACACACACACACACTCACTATCTCACTCTCTTCCTCTCTCACACACACACACTATCTCCCTCTCTCACACACACTCACTCTCTCTCCATCTCTCTCTCACACTCTCCCTCGTTGCCTAAGTCTGTCACTATCGTTACTTCCCCCACGCCACCACCAATACCACCACCACCACCACATATATTTCTTACCCTCTTTTCGTCCCCACCCTTCAAAACATCAGTATCACCTACATATATATATATATATATATATATATATACCTTACTCCCTTTCTCTTTCTCTCCTTCCCTCCTACCTCATCAGTATTTACATCAACACCGCCACCACAACCCATATCTCTATGTTTGCCTCCATTTTTATCTCCTCACTCAACCACCTTAGCAATACTATCACCACCACCACCGCCATCAACAATAACAACAGCAACATCGAGACCACCATCACCACTGTCATTAAGCGTCTGATAACACTTCACTACCTTGGCAACCTACCAAACACGCCTATATCTTAAACCCAAGACACCACCACTATCATCATGATCTACAAAAAATAGCAGCTAAATTTCCCTCAAACTACACTCATCAATATCACATAACTAAGGCGCCGCCATCCCTATGGTCACGGTCATATGGTGTATCTACGTGTTGATTTGATCTCCTAGTAATAGTAGCCGAATCCCCTTCATACGACACCCCCATCAGGTGTGCAACATAATGGCTAGGGTGTTGGGCTCCCGATCGTAATGTCCTATGTTCAATTCCTGGACCAGGCGGTACATTATTGTCTTCAGTAAAACCCTTCACTTCACATAGTTTCAGTCTATTCGGTTGAAAATGAATATCAGCTGCAACTGGGAGTTATCCCTGCGGTGGACGGGCGTCCTATCCAGAGTAGGGGATGTCTTGTATTGTCAGTCACTCAAACCCAATGAAACAGAACTTGACTCCGGCGCGAAGAGGCTCCGGGTTTTGGCACAGGAATTTAACCTTTTTTTTAATTTGGTTTTAAGATCACATAACCAAAATACTTCCATGATCAGTCAATGGTTTCCGATACCTGTCCATTCGTTCTTCAAAATTTAACAGCCAAATTTTCCTACTGGTGTGGCTCGGCCTTTAACCATAGGTTTGACCCAGGAGTAAACACTACCACCAGCAACAGTAACTATATTGTGAAGGGCGTCTTTACCAGTCAGTCGTCCTGCAAGAAATAGCAAAGAAATTTTCTTCGAACTACTGTCTACCTGGTTATATAAAAACAAGATATATAATTGTTTCTACTTTTGGCACAAGGCCAGCAATAACCCAGTGTATTACTGGTACTTTATTTTATCAACCCCGTAAGGATAAAAGGCAAAGTTAACCTCAGCGGGATTTGAACTCAGACCGTAAAGGAACGTAACTATGCTAGTAAGCATGGCGTATGATGCTCTACCGGTTCTGCCAATCCATCGCCTTGTAAAAATAAGATATATAATGTTCTGATAACATGAAACCGAAGGCATGGGTGTGTGGTTCGTAAGGAGTTCGTTTTGCACCTACGTAATTTTTGGTTCAATCTCACTGCAAGCCTGTTTACTATATTCTTAACCTTGTGTAATGGATTATGTCTGTCTTGTCACATATTGTGATGTTAGTTTGGCTTGGGAATAATGTTTAAGGATACACGTCCCTGTAGAATACAGTATACTTTAATTTATGATTTAATCGTTCACTAGATCGAACGTGTGAAAACTTATAATCGAAACTGACGTACGATCCATCATCATCACCACCACCCATACACCACTAGCCCTCCCCCTCCTCTGACACTGTTAACTGTTAACACTTTCCCACACATTAATTTGCAGCTGTCACTCTAACACAGCAACATGGACATATACATATAAAACACAGTGAAGTGAGACGTTAAAATGGCGGATTTAATGATTTGCGTTATTCCTTTCGGCTCTTTACCCCGGGGGTTCAAATGCGACCGATGTTAACTTTACCATTCATCCTTTTGAGGTCGATAAGAAAGTACCAGTCCAGCTCTGGGGTCCATCCTCTCTCTGGAAGAAATCAGCTTTTCTCGGACCTGGAGAGGGTATGGGCTCAGCCAGGACTAAAAATCCGAGACTCGCTCTATGTCACTTCCACAAACACATCATTTTAGCCATACCCAAACATCTGCATTCGTTTAAACATACATACACATACGTGCACAACAATACACACCCACTTACGCATACGTCAACATACAAATGCATGCACATCGTGTTACATATAAATACACATACTTACATACTCATTCATTTACACATACATAGGCAGACATACCTGTAAATCCATTTACACATGTACAAATGCATACACCTCCATATACTTACACATACATAGGCAGACATACGTGTAAATCCATTTACACATATGTACAAATGCATATACCTCCATTTACTTACACATACATAGGCAGACATACCTGTAAATCCATTTACACATATGTACAAATGCATACACCTCCATTTACTTACACATACATAGGCAGACATACCTGTAAATCCATTTACACATATGTACAAATGCATACACCTCCATTTACTTACACATACATAGGCAGACATACCTGTAAATCCATTTACACATATGTACAAATGCATACACCTCCATTTACTTACACATACATAGGCAGACATACCTGTAAATCCATTTACACATATGTACAAATGCATACACCTCCATTTACTTACACATACATAGGCCGACATACCTGTAAATCCATTTACACATATGTACAAATGCATACACCTCCATTTACTTACACATACACAAGCACATAACAATCTTAGTGTAACAAAGGCATACACATATACACAACTATATACAATTATATACACAAACATGCATTTGCACTCTTCGGGAACGCCAGCATTTCTAAATTGCACAGGTTGACTTTAGGGAAATATAGACAGATGAGCATTTGTGTATGTGTTTCTGTGTTTGTGTGTGTATTTGTATGTGCGTGTATATGTATTTCCATCTAAGTAAACCTGTAGTTTACACAGTTTCTTTTCGTATTTTCTTTCTTATTTTTTTGTTTTCCTTACGCACACACACAAACACGCACACACGTATGTAAAGGAAAGGAGTGTAAGACATATAGGTATAGGTATGTACGTTCACTTTAAAAACGCGAGGGAAAACTGGTGAGTAACAAAGTAGATTATAATATATATTTTAATCCGATTTCCTTGAATATACTCCGTTGCAATTCCCAAGTTTCACGATGGTTCGCAGATTCCGCAACTGAAGTAGAGACTACAGGACACAGTATATATAGTGACTGTTATGGGTGTAGAGGTTGTCTATGGCAAGATGTTATAGGTAGGATTTGTGAAGAAATATGAAAATGGGAATACAATTATATCAAAGAAAATGGCGTCTATCTTGTAAATGAATACACACTGATCTACATACGTATATGTGTGTGTGGATATGTGGTTTGTGTGTATATATGTGTGTGTGGTTAAGTGTCCACGGGTGGTGTAAGTATGTGTATAAATAGGCATTATAACTTCTGAAATTTCGATTTGCTAGTAGGGAATATGAAATACAGTTTTATTGTATCACAGTAAGTTATTTTGTGGTGTGAAGCAGAGTGAATAATGATCATCTTTTCCTCTCAGCTGATCATTTTTTGTCTACATAGCCGTGAAATTGGGTAGACGGAAAGATTGTGGAAGACCATCAGATGGACTGTGTGTGTAATACAAACGACCAGCCTTGTCAATCACTGTCACACCGAAGCTCTCTGGGAACAGCGTTAAGATTATACGTGTCTGAGGAATGCTTAGACACTTGCACAAGCAGGCTGTTTCGTTAATGGAAAATCTGGAACAGCCGTCGTCAAAATTAACGGTAGTCCTTCCAGGGGAGGATTATCTTTTCTTTTTGCGGGAGCGGTTTCCCACAATTCCTGTGCCACATTCCAGAATAGCTTTTTCATTGTTATCCACCAAATCCCTTCGTTTCCATTTTAATTGGTGCTTAAATCCAATTAAATTTCAGTCAGTGCTTCAGTTTGCCTCTCATAGTCACTTTCCAAACCCCCGTCGGTTTGCTGTTTGTATTATCAATGCCGAGGCCTTCTTCTGGGTACAAAGTGAAAAGTTCTCTATTTGTGTAATACATCCCATCCACATGCACACACACATATACCCAATGTTTGACAATAATACCTGTCTGCTGCTCTCGTTCTTAGATAACACACTCATTGAACAAGTTATTAACAGCACCCGCAGTTAATAACTTGCTTGAGGGCGGTAGATTAGCTGAGCTGTGAGAAAGTCGGACTAAAGCTTAGCTATATCAGTTACAAGTCTTTACATTCTGAGTTCAATTCACGCCGAGGTCAGCTTTCCTTGTCGTGCTTACATGGTCGATACAAAATAATTGTTTCTACTTTTGGCACAAGGCCAGCAATTATCCAGTTCATTACCGATACTTTATTTTATCGACCCCGTAAGGATGAAAGGCAAAGTTAACCTCGGCGGGATTTGAACTCAGAATGGCAAGGGCCGTAATTATGCGTCAAAGCATGGCGTCCGACCCTCTACCGACACTGCCAATCCACCGCCCTCGATAAAATATAATGGTTTCTTCTATAGGCACAATGCCATCAATTTTGGAGGAAGGGAAAGTCGATTAAATCGACCCCAGTGCGTGACTGGTACTTTATTTTATCGACCTCGTAAGGATGACACGCAAAGTTAACCTTGCCGGGATTTGAACTCAGATCATAAAGGGCCATAACTCTATGCTGCAAAGCATGGCGTCCGACCCTCTACCGATACTGCCAATCCACCGCCCTTTGCCAATCCACCGCCCTCGATAAAATATAATTGTTCCTACTTTAGGCACAAGGCCAGCAATTACCCAGTACATTACTGGTACTTTATTTTATCGACCCCCGTAAGGATGAAAGGCAAAGTCAACCTCGAAAATATAATGCCAGTAAAACACAGGGGGCGATGTGTTCGACTTCCATTTCTTCCAAAATCGCTGGCTTCGTGCCTAACTTGTATAATATTCTCATCTCATCGCTGGCCCCGTGCCTAACATGGACATTTTTATTATCAGCTTGTCTCTCTGAGGCACACTGCATGTGGTCAGTACTATAGATGGCTACTTCGTAACATCACAGCCTATGTCCAGAATTAAATAGGAAATCATGAGATAAATTGTACGTGGTAAAAGAATAACGAGGGAGAGAGAGGAGAGTGTCAAATATGGTATAACCTTATAACTAATTATTGAAATAATCGAATGGTTCTAGGACAATTCGTCCACGAGGTTTCAGAAAATTCCAAACAAGCAAGTTGAAGATTTCCTTGTATAAAACCTAAATGAGTAATACTTTCCAGTTCCACACTGGGTGAGTGGAGGTGGGGGTATGCAAATCATTTAAAAATTAAACAGTATCTACTGACGTGACAGGTAAAGGGATTTCATAATTGATAGTTTGTGGCTGGGTGGTGAGCTGGGTGCAAATATGTTCTCTATTTTACTGTGAGGCGATATTGTCAAATCAAGAATATCCGACGTTAACGTGTATATATTGAGTAGTTATTGTATTTATGTGACACTAAAAGGTGATACATCAAGTGATGCTGGGAAATTCCTGGCTATATTGAGTCATGTCCGAGTTATCTGCCGGGTTAGCATGCGTGTAAACACACACACACACGTGTGTCTGTGTGTTTACACGTGTGGGTGTGTATGTGTGTGTGTGTGTATGTGTGTATTTAAAAAGTTCACTTTGACACGAGAGCTATAAACAATTCATATATATATATATCCGTATATGTGTGTATGAATGTACATATATATATATATATATATATATATATATATAACAACAATAACGATAGATATATAACCATGCATGGATACATCCAGCCATTTACCCATAACTAAATACATAGTGTTGTAGGTGTTAATCGAATAAAAACATCACCTTTATTCGCACCGATTAATGTTTTATTCCGATTCTTTCAAGCATGTTTCTTTACTTGGCTGAGATCTTCAATAATATCGAAGATAAATAGTTCGATGATTACCAAGCAACATAGAAGATTACTCTTCCGTATAAATTGGGAAATATACGGTTTATTTAAAGAACGATAGTTGTTATATGTAATACGTAAAAGAAAAGAAATATGTTCACATACTCACGGTTACGGAATACAGAATGTTATTTCTGGCGATGGTGGAAATCCAGTCATTTAATATACTAGAGTTATGTGTGATACATTGGGTGTCATGTATCACAGCCTTGGGTTGAGCCAAGTATTGTGAGGGAAATTGGGTAGACTGATAATACAAGATGAACTGTACTTGTATTTCAAAGTGTTACTCTGAATCTGATTGAGAATGGCGTTGAGGGTACGTGTCTTTGGCATGCACATCTACTTACACTATAATACAGAATGAAATGTACCTGTAATGTGAAGAGCCAGTTTTGTCGCATATTGTCACACGAACGAAATCTCCTTCACGGTACACTTATCTATGGAATATTCAGCCACTTAGATAATACTAGAAAATGGACTACACCTGGAATTCAAAAGAACAGTCTTGTCACGCACCGAGTTATAACGAAATCTCCATGGGATACATGTACCCTGAAGATAATTGTCATATGAGTATATGTCTCTATGGAATTCTCACTCGCCTACAATATGACGAGATGGACTATACGTGTAATTCAAAGAGCAAGTATTGTCATACACAAAATCACACTGAAATACCCTCAAAATTACGTGTTCACGCTTCTGCAGAATGCTCACTCATTTGCGGATTAATTTCACGTACACCTGGAACATTCACCGTCGAAAGTGACGATAGCCCATTCCATTCCATTTGCTATCGGAATATATCGGCAGTAGTGATGTATTAGATAAAAATAGGCCGTATTTGTATAACAGTTAATCTCTTCGTAAGCAGCTGTAAGTTCTGACTGTTTAGGCCAGACAGACAAATTAATGATCATTATATAAAATAAAGTACCAGTCATGCACTGGGTATTTGTGGCCTTGTGCCTAAAGTAGAAACAATTATATATATATATATAATATGAAATAGAAAGAGAGAGTGAGAAGAGGAAGGAACGGGGAAAAAATTATATATATATATCTGTGTTTTATTGGCGAACGTGAGAAAAAGTACTCAATACCAAAGTAGAACTTAAATATAATTTATTATGGCTAAGCAGTGAACCTTGTTACAATAGAGTTTCACTTGCACACTCACAGGATCATCAGACAACTCTATCAGATACCTCTAGACATGAGGTTCGATCCTTCGTAGCGGCAGCTGTTAATTTCTTTCTCTGTCTCCAAGGGTCTCTACCCTATTTTGGAGACAGTATATGTAGTTTTTTTTCTACACTCGAGCAGCCTACATCTATAAATTTATTGACTCGGTATTTCGGAAGTTAGAAAGTTGGACCTTTGCATACGATATTCGTTTATATTCTCAAAACCTGTTTGATTAAGTTCCTTAATTTAGACGATAAGATGTTGTCAGGTAGCTCAGTGACTCGAGCACTCAGTCTCTGTATGCGAGAGACAGGAGGTTCCACCCGAAGGGTGGTTTTTCTGCTAGTATAGATAATGAAATATATAGAAAAATCATTTGTACTTCATTTGATAGTCAATAAATCGAACACAGTTATCAATGAGAAACATGAGCTTCCTAATCGAACACAGTTATCAATGAGAAACATGAGCTTCCTGCTTGGGCAATATTTTCATTCTTAGTATAGTCTTCTCCCATTTTGACAGTTATATATGAAATTTATAACGAATTTGAAGTTGTATTTCTCACATTTTGAAATAAAAGCTTGCTCTTTCATGCTGCATGTAATTATATCTCGCGGCACAATTAGGGAGCAATTGAGCTAGACCCTGGAATTTGGTCTAACTGCAAGCTTACTTATAGCGCCCCAACCATCAATATCGTTCAACCACAAAACAAACATTTTAAACTGACAACAAAATATGTTTAAGTATGAATTTCTAGGATATAATTACATGATAATAATTGAGCAGTATATCATAAAAGCAAAACACACTATGAAAGGGGGAAAAGGGAAGAAAATAAGGAAATGAAAAAAAAAACATAGAGGGGAAGAGACATACACTCCACGGATAAAATGGCAAAGGCGTTACCGCGAAGAATAGACACAGACACCCATTGCAACAACCACCCCACCTCACGGGATTCCATCCTCAAGCAGGCCACCGTCTGCCCGATTGTGATCTGTTTCAGTAATTTGAATTCGTATTCAAAGTGTGAAAATTTAGATTATTTCAACGCTATCTTTAAAGCAGAGAATACTAATTGGAAATAAAATAAATACATGAAAATATAAAACAAAAACATATATTATAAAACCAATAAATATGTAGAGAAATATTTAAAATACAATAATCAGTAACTGTTAAATATTGTTTACAAGAAAGTTGGGTTAATTTTGAAAAGTTTTTAGCTTGCTAAAGAATCCTCTTATGACGCAACAAACAGATCGCTGTTTCTGCAAAGCATTTTTTTTTTTTATTAGTAACGATAAAGAGAGACAAAACGTAAAAAGTAAGAGAGAGATAGAGAGACAAAAAAAACTTACCCTTCACAGAAGATTTGCACCTCCATTTGTTTTGTCTTGCATTCTAAAAAAAAAAGAAAATAGAACGATTTTGAGAGATGCTAGCGTTCGTATGATAGACAGACAAACATGTTGTACAGTTATTATAGTCTAGATTATTTTCATGTTTGGCATTCTACGTCACTGTTCAACCTTGTGGTACTGGGCTCTAGAAGGTTTATTCTTTTTCCCGCCATGATGGCACACTGGAAAAATATATACAAATTGGTGTGCAAAAAAAAAAAAAAATGACAATTTTTTTATTTTATATAAAAAAACTGTTTAATTTAAATGTTTAGAAAGAAACAAATAAATAAACTAGACCATTGCTTATTGGTTAGAGAAATGTTTCTATTTTTTGGACTCTTGTTTAAGATCATTTTGTTGATGTAATCAAAACATCAGATAATGGGATACCTGAAGTCATCATACGAGATAATTTCCTGTGATTTGTTCCACTAAAGGGAACTATAGGTGCCTTTATAGCAGAAACTCTTCTTGAACAGCTTGGACAAATTGGATTATTAATTGATAACTAAAAAATATCTTGTAGATTGCAGGTTTGAAGAGGGATTTCAAAACGTTTTGGTAGATGCTACTGAAATTGCAAATAAACTAGAGATAGTACCAGACTTTGAAACAGATCATATTAGAACCGGAGAAAGAAACGGCATTTTGAATATGAGGCTCAAGAAGAGACACCACAAGATCCAACATAGAAATTTGAAATAAGTTTCTACTATGAAGTTTTAGACATAGACATACAATCTATTGATGAGAGATTGCTACATCTACAACATTATAATTCACTCTTTGGCTTCTTGTATAATATATACAATATAAGGATAAATATGCCGATGATATACTTAAGGACTGCAAGAATTTAGAAAAATCTTTGATACATAATGGAAACAAAGATATTGATGTTGATGATATATGCTGTGAACTTTTAGCCATAGCTCGAAGACTCCCAAATTCTATGCCACTAAAAGAAGTACTTCTTTTCACACTCCAACAAAAGCCTTTGGGTAATTTCCCTAATATTGCTATTGCGTCGAGGATCCTTCTCACACTTCCAGTATCAGTGGCAAGTGGTGAATGTAGTTTCTCAAAGCTCAAGCTTATAAAACCATACATTTGCTCTACAATGTTGCAAGAGAGATTAGCTGGCTTAGAAACTATATCAATTGAACACGATCAGGCTTCATCGCTTGATTTAGCTGAATTGGTTAAAAACTTTGCCGAGAAAAAAGGACGTAAAGTGAGTCTTTCTGTCTGCATTCATCTCCCTGTCTGTTCAACTGTCCATTATGGTGTTAGTTCATCGCTAATGTACACCCTTTGTTTATTATGTCTTAATTAGCAAATCAAATAGTATCAAGTAGTGCTTGGGGGGGGGGGGGCTGACACTTGAGCACTGACGGGAATTTTTTTTTTTAATTTGTTTATAAATTTTAAAATTTATATTTTCCGGGGGGGAGGGTGCAAAATCTAACCATGCCTAGGGAGCCAGATAGTCTGGCGCTAGCCCTGTATGTATGTGTATATATATAAAGAGAGAGAGAAAAAGAGAGATGCACAGGTGTGTTTTGCATATGATTCTGGTGAAAAAGGAAACAACAGTTATAATTGTTGTTTTTCAAATAAGCAAATATAAAGAGTATATATATGTAAAGGTAAATGATAGAGTTGATTTATTTACTGTTTTCGATTTCATATATATATGCTTTCTTAAGAAACAGAAATGTGTTACCTTTCAGCCAACATTTAATAATCAATTTTATTTTTCTGATGTACTCACTTTTTACTGTTAGCAAATGTTTTCAATAATAGAACACCCAAACTTCTGAAAATATGAACTCATTGTCTCTTGAACTTAATAATCTACCAGTACATTTGCTCTGTTTGTAAGTGGGTATCCAATTTTATATATATATAGTTATGTAATGAACAACATAAGATAATTATTTCAATTACCAGTGGTTTCTTGAAGGCAGATGTGTCTGTCTTCAGAATGAATAAATAACATGGTGTTTTTATTAAATATGGATATAATAAAAACACCATGTTTGTCTTCAGTCGTCAGAATGAATAAATGACACAAAATCTGCCTTCAAGAAACCACTGGTAATTGAAATAATTATCTTATGTTGTTTATTACATAACTAATAAGCTCTGTAGCCTGCAGAGAGTACTCTTTTTTCCTGTACCTTTCCGACAGAAATACTTCATTCACAAACACATATGTATAGTAATAATAAATGTGAAGACTAAAATCCAAAGAGGGCTCGACAAGGATAAATATATATCAAATATATAAGAACCCTAGAGTAAATATTTATATAACAGAAGTTTCAGAAGATCCTGTTACGGGTGAAAGCAGCGATTCTTTGCTTAAACTTTAATCTGTTATTTTAATATATGTATATATATATTGTATATATTTAATACATTAAAAGAGAAAGCTTTAAGCAATACTCCGACCGACATCCATCTCACTCAACAAACATTAGGATATACCTGAGTATAATCCTAATTATATGTTTGGGGTGCTAACTATATTGTATTTTGCAGATAGCCGACTGTATTTTATATGAGACATAATTAAATACATCTCTCCTTCCAAACGATCATTTCGTTATAAGTTTTCTACAAATTGAGAAAATAATGTCCAGGTTATGTAGAAGCCTGCATATAGTCCATAGGTATACATGCAGGTGGGCACTTATAACTCATCAGTGGATGCCCAGCAATATCAATATAAAAAAAATCATACTGATATTAATATTCGGCGATGGTCCCCGTCAGTGCTAGAATGACCGCCAAATTTGAAATTCCAGCAGTCTCACAAAAAGAAATTTCACACTGTCCCCAAACGGGAAGGGGAGGTCATCGTAAAACATAAAATAATATATACGCAGGTCAATTAATTCTGTCATGAATTTTAACCACGCGTGAAGAACTCTATATATGTGTGTGTGTGTGTACATATGTAGTTTATTGATGTGTAACGTCTAGTTACTATTGGTTCACTTGTTCGATCACGCAATGCCAATATGTGTCCAGTTGCCCAAGGGGTATTCTACATTTGGTATTACACCGTAGTCAGTATTAAGAAGCAGAGTGTTAATAAAAATATTAAATGTTTGTACTTTATGCACAAAGCCAGTATTTTTAAGGGGGTGGGAAGTCGATTAAATCGACTCCAGTGTATTACCGGTACTTTATTGTATCGACCCCGTAAGGTTAAAAGGCAAGGTTAATCTGCGCGGGATTTGAACCCGAATAATAACTTTAATAATAAGGTATCTATCCCGATGATCTAACGACTCTGCCAATTTACTAAAGACAAGAAGAACCGAACTCCAAGACAATATCTGACTTTCAACCACTTCAAGACATGAATATATCAACAGAATTTAAAGCGCAATTATGAAAAAAATTTGCATCTTTTCATTCATTAGATGCAAATGTTCAAGAGGTGACAATGGTCTTTGAAGAATTCATAACAACAGCCGACAGAATTCTTGGTAAAATGAAGAATGTTAAGTATTCTTGGATAAATTAAGATGTTTAAACAATTGTATTCTAAGAAGAGTTCTGAAATAGAAATGATATGAAACGGAATATAAATTACATGTAGGTAAGACATTTTAGCTATTTAAACACAAAAAAACTGTTAAATTCATTTTACATTTATCATTTAATCTTTGCAGCGGAATTGTATGAATGATCTGGCGGAAAACAGTACAACGATTCTAACACCAACATAATTAATAAATGTGAATTTAACAGTGTTTTTCTGTTTTTGTTTTAGATTGGCTTGTTTTTTTTTTTACTGGTTAACATGAATTATATAAATACTATATATGATGTTGCTCGGCACTAATATCGTCGTAAGAATGAAAAGTGAAGCCGACATAACGACTCTACCAATTCGCAGATAGAGGAACGTGAATCGTTCGAATGAATTGTTAAAGTAGAATGTATAAATTGTCCTTAGTCTCCATGTTGCCGATGATTTCCACTTAATAAGACATTATAAAATATTTTAAAAAAAGATGTCATGAAGATTTATAAGATGTCTTGATACAAATAGGGGAAAATATGGAATTAAAATAATTCTTGTATAAAGCAAAGTGACGATAGCTAGTAAAAAGTATAAATATAATATTCGGTGTAACTGTAATAGCAAGGTTGAAGCTTCACCAAGGTGAGAAATTTTAAATATTTAAGGTAGAAAACTAATGGAAGATGTGAGGTGAGTGGGAGAAGTAAAATGTTAGATTGTTACATGTACAGCCTCTTCAATAATACGAGAATTTGTTTAAAAAAGAGAAAAGATTATGGTAACTATAAAAATACGTTTGATAAGGGAGATATCTATTCCAACTAAACTGATGTTGAAAGTCGTACAAAAGTAAAAACGAAAGATCACTGTCTTTGAAAGGTAATGTTATAAATATATTTTTTTCATCCCGTATACAGAACACTAATATAAGGGGAATATGCAGAGAGAAATGGTTGGGGTGGCTGTGAAATAGTAATCTCTTCTGCCATATATCAAAAGGAGTTAAACGTCCCCACCGATAACAGCAATAATAACTGCAACAACATCAATATTCCGAAATCGATATTCTACTAACACCATAACAGGTTTCATCAACACTACTTCTACTACTCTATCAATAACAAAGACAGAAACACAAAAAGAAGGAGATTGTGTAGAAACATACCGTATGGACTATGCTTGTAAGTCAAAAGATCCAATCTTGTCGCATATTTTGAACTAGAATCCTTTGCTGTGAAACAAAATTAAATGAAGCCTAGTTAGATCTACCCTATCTTTACATTTACGTTGTGCTTTAGCATGAATTATTACTATTTATTTGTCACCAAACTGACCATTTCCAGCAATTTCTATATTCTGTATGGCCGAGGAAAGACATCTAATCCCAAAACCGTTGTTATATCTACAATATGTTTAATATAAAATATTGGCAAACACACAGTCATAAATATAATGTGTGTGTGTGTGTGTGTCATTATACACACTAATGTATTTGAGTATGTATACAGGTCCATGCACAATCAGTGCATCATGTGCAATTTGAGTACATATATACATACGTGAACAATAGAGACACTGTGTGTTGCTGTGAGCGTATGCATGAGAGAGAGAGAGAGATGTGAGAGAGAGAGGTGAGACTAGATATTCATTCTTCTTGTTTCTGGGAGATATTCTGCTAGAAATGTATATCATTAGACACTTTATTTACTTCTGGACGATAACAATATATTTTTATTGCTATTAGTGTCAAAAACATAATACATTACATTATCATTATATTGTAGTTCAATATATATATATATTCTATGTGTAAAAGGTAAACAGAAATAACAACACAATCGATACAGTATATGGATATATATCTATACCAAATTAACGAAACAATAATATTTATGGTTTTAGAATATAAATCATAGAGCGTCGGATAAAACGTCTTGCGGGCATTTATTGTCTCTTTACGGCAAAACATTCCCCAAACTGTTTGAAATATGTTTATGACGTGTCCTACTCTGTTGTAATCGTAAAGAACGATTTAAAACGTACATAAAAATATAATGGGTATTGACTACCTCGTTGTAATCCGCCTGGAAGGTCATACGCAGGCCATGAGTTCAGCTCTGAACAGACACATGAAGCATTAATCAAGTCCTCAGCTGGAGTGAACATAGTTTGGCTTTATTCAAAGTATTGTGTTTTATTGTTTGTGTCAGAGGTTCCCATACTGTGCGACACGAGATGTAATTAGGTGTGCCGCCAAAGAACATGATTCTAGTTCAAAATGTAGAAAATACAACTTGAAATCTATATATATAAAACTGTGGTTGTCTGTCTGTCTATCGATTTTTGGCACACATCTCCTCTTAGAATCTCTCACGGAATTGCACCGAAATTGCTATACTTGTACATTGAGCCCTAGCGAAGACATCGGAAAAAAAATATTTCAAATTGACCCACCCTATCTGACGAAATCGAATATAATGTATCGATTTTTGAGCGTAAGTTATCAGTTATTTCCCTTTGTTCTGTTTACATTGAGCGTCTTACGTAAAAAATTACGCTGGCTTTAACAGTTGTCGAGCCAGCAAAATATTGACCTGCAAAATTCATCAGTTCGAACACTGAGCTTCCGTTTTGCTTCATTTCCATTTAAAAGCATTTTAAAACAATATTTGTACTTGAAAACAAGTCTATTTAAAGACTACGTAAAACAAGCAAATATTTCGTCGTTAGGCGTGCAGACAGACATTCGTGCAGACAGACAGTCGTGCAGAGAGGTGATATAGGCGTGCAGACAGACAGTCGTGCAGAGAGGTGATATAGGCGTGCAGACAGACAGTCGTGCAGAGAGGTGATATAGGCGTGCAGACAGACAGTCGTGCAGAGAGGTGATATAGGCGTGCAGACAGACATAACTGATAATTTGGTTACGCTAATGTTTTTCTCTGCGTTGCAGTGTTTACATTTTCGATCTTTGTTAATAAATAACCAGTGCAGTTTCTATCCCCAGCATCCTCTTTTGTTATAACATTCGGGTTATCGTTATGTTTTCTTAACTTCATAAGGCATATTGTTGGTTGAGGGAATATTAATCAAAAACACCACATGCAAGTCTGCACAGTAGACACTACAGTTTTTAAGCCAAAAAAGAAACTTAACATTGTAACTTTAACACAGCTACTGAGCGACCCCGAGCAACGCCGGGCTTTACTGCTAGTGTGTTATAAAGTTCATCTATAACTTTTAAGGGCTCAACGCTTCGTATCTCGTCTCCTACCCAGAGTTAGTTAGTAGTTATGTGCACCACAACGGATTCGGTAAAACGGACCGCTCTAAAAGCGGCAGCATTTAAAAACAATAAATATTAAATTTAAAAGAGAAATAATGAAACACACACACACATATGTATATATATGTGTGCGTGTGTGTATATAAACATGTGGTGTGTGTGTTGTCTATTCTGACGATGAATGTCCCAGTTGTTCTGTCAATGGGACAGCACACTCGTGAAATTAATGTACAAGTGGCTGATTATTTCACAGGCACGTGTACCATTAACCTACTTCTCGTGGAAATTCCGCCTGACATAGTGTATGCCATGACAGGCTCTATGAATTACATGTACAACTCATTTATTTTCACCGGAGTGAAGTAGAACAGCGTGAAATAATATTTATTGTACAAGGTCAAGGACACAACACACCGTCTGGAATCGAACTCACGATCTGACAATCATGAGCTTAACAACTGAACCACTAAGCGACGCACTTTCACTAAACATATGTGTACGTTCATAAATTTGTGTATTTGTGTCCGTAAGTGTGTGTGTGCACGCTTGATTTATGTATGCCTGTTTCTGTTTTCGTGTATATATGGCGTGTGTATATTCAGATAACTTTATATTCAGAAAGCAAACGGAAATTGTTAGTTCTTTGAACATTTCTCAAACTATGATTTCTACAGATGCACTTTGCTTTACAAGAGAGATCAAGAGAAGGACGACAAAGGGAAAGGCTACAATTTCTAACTAAATTACATACGAATGGTTCGAAATATCTCAAAGGAAACAAAGTGAGGTTTTGTAAATGTTTTTTTTCTTACATAGTTTTGACTTATGAAGCAGAGATTTATGTAATTAATAAAAGTGATCAAATCGTATGAGACGTTTGAAATACGTTGTTGCTGGAGAATGAAAAACAGTGAGGGTATGTTGGTTTGTAAGACATATGAATGAGTCATTTCTACACATAATTGGAAACTCTAAGGTGTTGTACAGTGACGATACAGCAACTGAAATACTTAAATAATATAGTTTATATGGAGCATTGAGATATGTGGTTAGAATTGTTTTGGGAAAATCTTTGCAATGTATGTTGGATATACAGGTGTAAAAGCTAAAGTAGAATAGAGTATGAAAAAGCAAACAATTTATAATTCTACCTTATATTTAATCATGTTTCGAGGTAAAGAAATGGAGCGTAATGTTTATGAAGAGCCGAACTACTCTGCACAGATTCTGGGTCGGTAGAGTTTAAGGAAATTAATCTGACTGCTGAGTTTAGTTCGTTTGTCCGATAATTGGAATTGATTTAACGTGAACATAATTTACACCTGGCACTGGTGTGATTAGTACAAAGTAGTGTGGCTTATATGAGACATAGTATACTATGTGGTTACGATTGTATAGCCATAGAAGCTCAGAATCTACTCCCGCATCGAACCTCCTCCACATAATACCAAAGGCACTATTAATGTTTTTATTAGCTTTGGCTGTACACATCTATGATAAAAGCTTTCCATGAGTGAGCATCAGATCTAATTGAAAATATTGTGGCTTGATTTATGTGACATTTAGCTATTATTTCTAGCCGTTCTAGGGATACTATAGAATCTTCCTCTTTAGCTTGTGCGGCATTGATATCCGTTATCCATGCAAATTTACAATGGAAAAGAGGGATTGTTTTATTAGTTATTATTATGACAATATTGTAATAATTCTTTCTACTTTTGGCACAAGGCCAGCAATTACACAGTACACTACTGGTACTTTATTTTGTCGACCCCGTAAGGATGAAAGGCAAAGTTAACCTCGGCGGGATTTGAAAATATTGTAATAATATATTCAAATACTAATACCCTGATAAAGACAGCTTTACAGATAAACTGACACCTACATCTATACAGTACGTTTATAGGTGATAATAACGAGTAGAATCGGTTATGTCAGTGAGAGTTACTGATTAAGAAGTAAAGCGTATGGACGAAGTCTTCAAATAGATGCAGTAATTTCGGACTCTCTGTATCAAATATACATACTAATGTATATATAAATATATATATATATATATATATATATATATATTGTGTGTGTGTGTACACATGTTAGGTATTCAGAAATCTTTCAAATTTGTGGAGTAAGTTTTTAACACATAGCCCTCAATGGCGTATTCCTTTATTCCATTGAATAAAGAACAAGAATAATTTGTAAAAAATTTTTAACGTCAGGTTGTTTGTGTTAAACATTCAAATTCCGTCGAAGACTTCCGGCGTCGGTGAAATAACTATCAGTAGATAGTCAGCCTCGATATACGGCTGCTCTCCTACCCAGCTAACAAGCAAGCCCAATCAGTGTTAAACCTGGGCTACACAACAATTATAACAGTCATTGTCTCAAGAATCAATCATCTTAAATAATTTATCTGCTTTCTGAATTCTTTAATTATATCATTAGTGTCTCAATTAGGATTCGATTTAAGTTAACAGATCTTATAAGAGATATGTCTCAATATCAATTTAAACGTGTTATTGCATTAGAGATAGCCATGTTTAATTCTATTTAACTTATAGGTACGTCATTTAGTCTACCATCGTGTTGAGGGACAAACGTATATATGACTGCGGTAGGTATGAGCGTTGCATTGATGCTTATATGTTGTTGTTGTTGTTTTTTTTATATCTTGTGTGTATCCGACTTAGGATAGGTTCACCATATCTCTGCCTGTCGGAAGAGCCGCCAATAAGCCGTGATGCCAAGAAGGGCGTTGCGCTGTAAAACATTGCATAAACAAGAACCTCATGATAGATACGAAGCTTTTCATGGGATTTATAATGCTAACACTTGCTTTTACAGTAACATATGGCCTTAAAACCTGTGCTATTGCATTATCATATGAAGGCGCATGGCTTAGAGTGGTTAGAGCGTTGGACTTGCAATTGAGAGGTTGTGAGTTCGATTCTCGGACTGGGTGATGCGTTGTGGCCTTCAGCAATGAACTTTATTTCACGTTGCTGCAGTTCATTCAGCTGTAGAAATGAATTGGGACGTCACTGGTGCCAAGCTGTATTGGCACTTACCTTTCCCTTGGATATCATCAGTAGCGTGGAGAAGGGAGACTGGTATGCATGGGCGACTGCAGGTCTTCTACAAACAATCACTGCCCATGTTTATGCCTCGGAGGAGAACTGTCTACGTGCAAAACCATAGTCATTAGTGACCGACGGAGCCTTTAACATTGCATTATCTGTTTCCTGTATAACCACTGATACTGCCGTCACTATTGATTCGACAGTCTTGCCTTTATCATGTGTTACTATATATTTGTTCTTAGCATTCTCCTCATTTGTCAAGTTAATAGTGTTGCCACCGTTGTTGATAATGTTGCAATTATTGTTATTTTAGCAATTCATATATCTGTTTCCTCTGCTCCGAAACATTAAGCCTGTTATCATGTTAGAAATTATATCCTGACTATCGAATAAATAATCTATTTAGCTTTGTTTATATAATAATGGTTAACTAAACATGACAACAAATCACAAATACATTAGATATATGAATAATATAGTAAATGAAACCAGATTTGCCTCAAGACACATGTTTCTACAAGTTAAATACAAGATCAAGAGAAAATAGATACATTAATAATTATAATGGTAATGAGGATGAAAAGGGAGTAAATGTGAAAGACGAAGAAGATAGGTAGAATGGAATGAAATATATGTGGCTAATTGTAAATTCCTAATGTATACCGTAGAAATTAACCGCTGCCAAAAAAATTCTGTGAAGCTCTAATAAGAAATATGATTACTTATTGTAATATTTATTGTTTTATCAAAAACAATCTTCAACTAATGCGATTATTCTAACAAGGCAGAAGTATGATCAAATTAGATTAATTCAACATCTTTACCAGGATTGTTCAATATAAAATGTTTCTCCTCACCTCAATCATTTGCTTGCTAACTGAAAATACTGCACCATCATTGCATTGTAGTGTGTCATCTGAGAGCGGTGGATTGACAATATAGGTAGAGCATCGAACACCAGAATATATTTGTTCAAGTCTGGTGATTATTTTATAGATCTCTATTTGTCGAAGCGCTTGTTATGGGACATAAAAAAAGTAAATTTAATCTCTCTCTCATATTATTCACAATCCATTGATCAACCTGAGGCTATAGTAGAAGACAATTTTCCCAAGCTACAACGCAGTGGGACTGAACCCGAAGTCACACACAGCCATGTTTGTTCTGCCTAATATCGAGATTAATCCAAGGAAGGTCATCCATATTACTTTGATCCGGATATCCTATATATTATGAAGTAACAATCCAATTTGCTATGAAGCCTATCTCAAAATGGAAATAAATCAATTATCTAAAGTTGGGTGTAAATGTGCTACACTTTATAATACAGTGTCTTAGAATGTCAGAAGAGATATTGGCATAAAGTTTGGTATTGACACGTGTGTCATGTACCTAATAAAGAGAGAAAAGTTTAAAGGTTGACGGAATCACCCTTATAGAGACCCTAGCAATAAATTCATTGGAGGATGAGGAGAAGAAAAATAAAATAAAATAATATGAAGATTATAGAAGCAGGACTGAAGGAAGAGTATATATCCTTAAAGGGATCAATATCTGGGCAATACCAATATTGACATATTCTGCAATGGAATGCACCTCAGTCGGTTTCGGCGATTTGCGTTCCAGCTGTTCGATCAACGGAACAACTTGATCGTGAAATTAACGAGCAAATAGCTGAGCATTCTTCCGCTACATATAGCCTTAATGTAATCTAATCCTAAGGAAGATTCGGTGCTACACAATGCGGTACATAATTATAGGTAGACTCCATAAGAGGAGCTTCTAAGTTATTTACCAAGTTTCACTCACCGAAGTTCTAGTAATTGACACTTATCCAAAATGCCAACTTGCTCGTGTAAGCCGTTCAGCATTCCAAGGACTAGTGTACTCATAACCTCAGGGAGATTCTGCAGTGTGCTACAACGCTAGCCCTTTGAATTACATGTACACTACATTGTCTATGTTTATGTTAGTGGCTGAGCATTCTATATATACGTGTATATTCAATATAATTCTGAGTGAGATTCAGTATGGTAATGTTCGGCAAAGTTGATTCCCAATTTCCCTCACAAGACTTGTAACGACCTGAGCTAATGGTAAATAATATCTGTCTGAGAGGTCAGGCAGTGGGATCGAACACGGGCCTATATGATTGTGAACGGAGCTTCGTATACATTTGGCCATGCTGCATACGCAATGAAAAGTATTGGAGAAATATGTATAAAAAGATATGATCACAGCTTAAAATACTCACAGTGCATGCATGTTTATTGCACATAAACATATTGTATATGGGTTTATATACGCCTTTATTCACATAAAAGGGTACAGGAAATCAAAAATTGCCTGAATGGATCGGCCAATACAAAAATCGATAACGATTTTGGAACTAAATAAACAGTTCGATTCCAACCCGAATCGATTTTAGCAGGAACAAAGTAAAATTAAAACAGAAATCAATGCAGCGCTCTCAACAAGAAGTCAAAGAATTTGGAGAAAGGGAGAGTGAGCGACTGAGGGAACGCTACTGAATAATAATAATAATTGTTTCTACTTTTGGCACAAGGCAAGCAATTATCCCAGAGCATTACTGGTACTTTATTTTATCGACCCCGTAAGGATGAAAGGCAAAGTTAACCTCAGCGGAATTTGAACTCAGAACATAAAGGGCCATAACTCTATGCTGTAAAGCATGGTGTCTGACGCTCTACTGATGCTGCCAATTCACCGCCCTCTGAATAATAATAATAATGGTTTCTGATTTAGGACAAGCATCTTGTCCGACGCTCTAATGATTCTGACAATACCCCACCCTGTAAAAATATAATTTCTAATTTAGGCAGAAGGCCAGCAATATATGGTGAGGGGAAAATCAATCATATCGAACCCCCCGTTCTTTACTGGTACTTTATTTTATCAGCACCGTTAGGATAAAGGGCAAAGTTAACTTAGGCGGCATTTGAACTCAAAACTAAGCAATTTAAAGGGAGGGGGAACAGTTGAATATGCAGACCTCGGTATTTGACTGGTTCTTTATTTCATCGACACCGAAAAGATTACAGACAAAGCTCGGTTGAATTTGAAATGAAGAAGTAGTAGTAGTAGTAGTAGTAGTACAACCACTACCAACACCATCCCCATCGGTGCTGGTGTACAATTATTTACCGCTTGAATTAATGAGAGAAATATAGACTAATTCTTCTGATAGGCGATAAATGTCTCTCTCTCTCTCTCTCTCTCTCTCTCTGTGTTATACACTGAACGAGAAGACAGCATGTATCCAGCTCAGCAAATTTTAACTAGCTACAGATTAAAATAGCCGAAAGAAGCCATTCTGTATACACCTGACCACGCAATCTTTATTGAAAATATTTTATGAACCTTCACCAAATAACAAATCGAAAAACTAATGGAACATCCCTATGGTGACAGACGTGAGGATGACATATAAGTTTAATATTATTACTCAAAGTAAAATCTTCTTATCGTTATTTCAGCTTACAGCAGGGTACGAAACATGAACATTTTTCAATTGGGTATTTAGATGTTCAGCAGGATCGGTATTTTTAACCAATTAGTTCTCACACGAACCCAAACTGGTGAGGTGGGTGTAGTGTGTGTGTGTGTGTGTGCGGGGGGGGGGGGGGGTATATTATCTGGTGGTCATTTTTGGCAAATCATTCCCCACACGAGCCGAAACTGTTGGGTGGGGTATACTACCTTTAGGTCATTTAGGCCAGTTATTCCTCACATGGATCCAAGCTGTTGGGAGGAAGGAATATACTACTTGACAGTCAGTTTCGCCGCCAATTGTTGCCCACGCGACCTCAACCTACTGAGAGAGCTATACTATCTACTGGTCTTCTAGGTTCATTACTTCCTCCGAGAGGCCAGATTGTCGGGGTGGGGCTATATCATTTGTCGGTTATTTAGACGAATTAGTTGCTACGAGAGAACCTAACCTCTTGTGTGAAGCGGTATACGTGTCTTGTATTGATGGATGGAGGTGTGCTGGTGGTGGTGTAACAGAAGTATCATTAAATTTCCGGTGACAGGGGGTGTGATTTCAACTCAGAATGCACAGAGCCGGAACAGATACCACTAAACCTTCAGTCCGTCACTTTTAACATTTCAATCAATCCACAGCTCCTGGATTCGCACTTTATTTATCGATCCCAAAAGACGAGCTGCAAAGTTGACCATGGCGAAATTTTAACAGTGTGCAGAGAGCCGGTGTAAATAACTGAAAGTATTTAATCCAACAGTAACGTCTGCCACTTCGTCACTTAGTTATTAAAATAATATCGTATTTAAAAGTTGCTTATTAAAAGTGGTTATCTGTAATATTGAAGAGAGAAAAGAAATGATAAACTAATAAATTAGACAGCTTTTGCTTTTAAACGAGCGTTCATAATAAGAAATGAGTCCTTCAGGCTACGTGTAATTGGTGTATGAAATAATAAGCAACGACTTCTATATATATATTGACAGATAATATAGATAGTCATGAACATGTTCATGTGGCTAGCATTACAAAAAATTCTATATGTTAAACATATGCTATGTGAGTTTGTATATTTATTAATATGTTTATCTCTGTATGACACTTTACATACACACATATATAGACAATGCATTCCCTACATGAAGCAAGTTGCTACAGTAAGTAATTCCCTTTTCAATCAGAAAGCTCAAATTTATAAAGCTACCTTTCTCTCCGTAAATAGTTATTGCCTTAAGATACTCATACATTAGTTGTTTCTATATTAGGCACAAGGCCAGCAATTACCCAGTACATTACTGGTACTTTATTTTATCGACCCCGTAAAGATGAAAGGCAAAGTTAACCTCGGCGGGATTTGAACTCAGATCATAAAGGGACGTAACTCTATGCTTCAAAGCATGGTGTCCGACTCTCTAACGATACTGCCAATCCATATTGCGTTTATTTTTAATCACATCCACGTGTCAATAACATAAACTATATGGTTTCTCTTATGTAATCCATTCATTTATCAAAACGCAAATTTCACATTATGTATGAACGTTCATATATCATCTAATCCTGGACTCAAGAAATGAAATACCTTTAATTGTATTGCCTCATTATCGACAGCACGGGACCACTAATGATTAGGATATTCTCAAACATCATTTGTTAGCCTTCGGTATATTTATGCAAAGTTTTCAATAAAAATATCATTACCAATACTAATCCGTAACCCATAGCTTTACAGATGCAGCAAGCACTATTCGGTAGTCAACAACGTGGGAATTCCAGAGGTGTGCCTACTATATTTAGCAAGTCGAGAAAGAACGTAGATCATCCTTCATTGGGATAATTTATACCGAACGAATAGAAATATAGCATAGTCAACCAAACTGGCAAGACGTAGAGTGAGAGATATTTTGGAAAATGTGTCTCTGATTCAGCTGATACCGGAATTTTTGTAGTTGAAGTTTATATTTTTTAATAAATGTAGTTTTTGCAACTGTAGATATCATTGTACAAGAGTGGATTCATTCATGTGGTACTTGCTACTTCTGTTGCTGCTGTTTCTGCTATTGTTGCTGTTAGTGGTGATGGTGATGGTGTGGTGGTGGTGGTGGTAGGACTCGTTTTCTGCAGGTTCCTCTGTTGTGTTCCAGTCTTTTATTTTTTTTTTTTGTTTCCATTCAATGTATCCTCTCAACATGCTTGTTAATTTCTTTTGTTAAACACACTACTATCAATATGCTCAAACATGAGGACACACACACACATACAGATACGCGCACACATATATATGTGTGTGTGTGTGTGTGTGTGTGTGTGTGTGTGTGTGTGTGTTAAAAACACAAGTATTTATGACGTGATAATGAATGAAGAAAGGGAAAAGGATGAAATATTAAGGAAAAACGAAACACCGTTCTAATTAGTGTGTGTGTGTCTTTATATTTATACACATGCAAACACATAAAAAAATCACATAAAAACAAGAAAAGATCTCCAATGAGGGATTGCCAAATAGATGCGAACAGGAGAATATGTCAGCAATCCTTCTCATAAGAAGATGGAAATGGATAGGCTATGTTCTCAGTAGAACAGTCTGTCACTGGACAACAAAAGACAAGAGAAAACAAGGATGGCCAAAGAACATCTGGCGCAGAACAATGGAAGGAGAGATAAAGGCCTGGCAACACAGATGGAGTACCATCCAGAAGGTGGCACAAGACAGACAAGTGTGAAGGAACTTCGATGCTTCCCTACATACCGGTGGGTATAACGGGCAGTAGATAGAAACACACACACACACACATATATATATATATATATATATATATATATATATATATAGAGAGAGAGAGAGATATGAACGAGTAGGACCCCGACGGCTGAGCTCAAGCCGTTTCGACGGCTAATTCTGGACTCAGCCGTCGGGGTCCTACTCGTTCCTATTACCCACTCTACTACCCTAAGTATTGAGTACTTTGGTGCGTTATGGTCCACCTGGTTCCTTACCACATTTCCTTCGTTATATATATTTATATATATTTATATATATATATATATATATATATATATAATCAACCATCTCAGTGATATTGCTCTAATAAGTTCAAAATCCTGTTCAGTCATGGGTGAAACAAAAATAAAAGGATTCATTTGAAACTTTGATAGAATCTTTAATGAATAAAGTATTAAGTTGTTGTAGAAAAGTGTCTCAATTAAATATTGGTATTGCTTTCAAGTTATATATATATATATATTCGTACGTTTGGTTTCTTATACACGAGGAAAATGTACTCAGTACTAAAGTAGAGAATATTATATGTTTATGGTATTAATGAGATTACGTTTTGTTGCTAGTTTCAATTTGGTGGATTGCCGCTGATCACGATCACGCATCTCACGAACAGAGTGGGCTTCGATCTGTTACACAAACTACATCACGAGTGCAGTACCACATTAATGCGCGAAACTGCACTGCAAGCAAAGTGGTTGACGAAGTAGGCTGAATTTATCTGCTCGTGTTTTGTAATTGTGTGCATTTTCTGCTTATACTATATGTATTATGTACATGTATCCACACCAAGGCATCTACACGTTCATAAAAGAGGCATGATTGTTATTCATTCTATACATCTGATATTAATTGTCAATTATATATATATATATATATATATATATATATATATATATATATATATATATACTGAGAGAGAGAGAGAGAGAGTAGATATATAGATAGATAGATATGTACGTCTTTCCATTTTCGTTCTAATCTCAACTGTTAGCCGTATTTAATCCAATGCCTTCATAGAAAGTAAAGAAATGAAGATTTTCAACAGAAACCTTCACTTGATAACAACATTTCTTCTTAATTCTTAATCTCTTCCAAGATCCAACGAATGAAGCCATACAACGGCTCTGTTTCTATTTCTTCCTTCGTCGTTGATTCATTCCGTCTTTTTTCTTTCTCTTTTTTATTTATTTATTTCTCTCTGTCTTTATTTAGTCTCTTTCCCTTTTGTCTCTTTGTGTCATTTTACCTTTTTATCTTTCTATATTGTTTTATCTTTTCTTTCTTTCTCTCATTTCATCTTTTTATTCTCACTTTTATGTCACTTGTTTCTATTTCATTATCATCATCATCACCACTATCGTCAACGGCGCCATCATCGTCATCGTTGCTATCGTTATCATTGACATCGTCATCATCATCATCATCAACTTATCTTTTTCCCTATTTCAGTTTCACTTCTTTCTCTCTCTCTCTCTTTCTGAATTCATGTCTCACTACCTTATATATATATGTGTGTGTAATCTTCTTTCTTTGATTTCTTTCCTCTTTTCTCACATTCTATCCGGATCTCATCACTTTGCTATGTCTCCCCTACCCCACTTTTCTTATTTACATCTCTTCTACCGAAATATAGATGCCACCCAGTCTTGCTATTTCTACCTTACTTTTTCTCCTTTTTTCTCACATCTTCCAGTTTTTTTACATCTTTTTACTCTTTCTTTTCCCCTTCATTCTTACATCATCCTTCTTTTCTCCTTTTTTCTCTTATCAACGTTTTTTTTCACCTTCTTCTTTTTCTCCTTCCTTACATCCTCCTCCTTTTTCTTCTTTCTCATACCAACTTACTTTTTTCCTTTCTTTTTTGCGACGTCGTTTATTTTAATAATTTTGTTAAATTCTGTCTTTGTACATCCCCCCCCCCTCTTATATCCCCGCTACACTCACTCTCTTTTTTTCATCACTCCTCATTCTCCGCTTTCCTCTACTAACTCTACCAATAAAATCCACCACCACCACTACTACTACTACTACTACTACCAAATCCACCATCGCCATCCCGACCACTACTACAACTATTAAAAGTACCACCATTACTACTACTAACACTCCACCACTACAGCTACTACTAAAACTCTACCACTACTACTATTACCACCGACAACACGACAAGCACCACCACCATCACTACCATTATCCTACACGGTACTAGTACTACCAACACAACTGCAACCACCACCAATACTAACACCAACAAAACTGCCCCACTACCACTACATCAGCCATCATCACCACCACCAACACACTTTCTGCTAATCTACGTTTTAATTTTGCTCTCCTCTAATAAAAAGCGATTAAATATCGAATCCAATAAAATGCTAGTAGATATTTTATCATGTTTGTTGTTGTTGTTGTTGTTGGATTTTACTGCAAATTCTTGTTTATATATATATTTATTTGTTTGTTTTGTTTTGTTTTTCAGTTTCGGTTGTACAATCACAGATGTTGCTGCTGCTAAGCGGCATCTCTCGCAACAAGTTTTCGAATTCAATTTGGATCCATTTTATTTGCATCATCAACATTACCATTGATGTCTTAAATCGGGTGCCTTCGTGATACGGCGTGTCTTCGGCTATTTAGCGGCGTCTGACCCTATTTTGACCAGAACTGATTTTTTTCAATGGAGTTCTACTGAATTTTAATGGAGTTCTACTGAAGCAAGTGGAGAAGTTCATCTCGGCGCCGTGTTCACGAGCGAGCGAAGGCAGGAGGCTAAATTAAGTGCAAGAATTGCAACAGCTTGTGCAGTAATGCACCAGCTTCAACGTGCAGTAATCAGAAGGAAGGTAGGTGTAAAAGCCAAACTCGCTATTTTCATTTCGGTATTCGTGTTCACTCTTACCTATGGTCATGAAGCTTAGGAACTGACAGCAAGAATGCGATCGCGAATGCAAACAGCAGAAATGGGGCAACTCCGAAGGGGCTTTACTCGATAGAGTGTATAGCTCGGAGATTAGAAAGTCACTCCAAGTATAGCCACCACTTCTCCGAATTGAAAGATCACAGCTCCAATATTCCGGGCATATGGATAGAAGGTCTCGGGAAAGAATCGCTAGACAGATTTTTCGAGCAAAACAAACCGGCAGGAGTTCTAGGGATAAACCCCGAACAAGATGGTTAGAAAACATTCATGAGCTCGGCTGGTCTTGGTTGATGATCCACCCGGATCAATTGGAAATGGTTGCTTCTGACAGTATCTACTGGAAGGAATGCTTGAGGACTCTGTCCCCACAACCCTCTCAGGAATAAATGGGCGAAGAAGATATACAGGGGAGGGGGGTTAGAATCATTTCCAGAGCACCTAGTATTATTGTGTATGTCTTTTTTCTGTTCAACAGTCACGTTCAAGTTATCTCTATTTCTAAATCATTTTATTGGGATAAATTTTTCGTTTCTTTGAAAGAGATATATTGAGAGATATAAAGCTTAGCGGTATTTGTTCTAGCTCTCTACGGCCTGAGATCAAATCCCGCCGAGGTCAACCTTACCCTTCGTATTTTCGAGGTCGATAAAGTACCTATCAAGTAGTGGAGTCAATTACTCCTCTCTCTTTATATATATATATATATATATATATATATATATATATATATATATATATATATATATATAATCTGTTTCAATAGGAGAAATAGGCTGTGTTGAGAATCGGAGAAGGATGGGCTCCATCGGGTTTAAATGCCCAAGACACACCCTATATTTCTACAGCATCCCCCACAACTACAATGTAGTTAAGGACATTTGGATGGATTGAGAGACTAACTAGTCAGCAATATCTGTGGCAATATCGGGCTTCAAAGTGTAAATTGAAAAACATAAGTATGTGATCGTAAATGTAGTAGGGACGAAACATCAAAATCGAAAGCATATAATCTTGAGCACCAGCATATCTGGAAAATCGGCGCCTGCCAAATATGATACGATAATATAGAGACACTTCAAATTTACCCAGAATCTACGAGTTGAAAGACCATATTAAGGGAACATCATGGCATTAGAATCAGCTTCAAAGACACCAAAATTAACGTTTAGAGCAATTGTCGGAACTGATTCTCAGCATTCTCACACGCGCCGCATCAGCACATACACGTATACATAATATATATATATATTGCAAATCCAAGCGAACATATCTATATACACACATACACATTATATATATATTGCAAATCCAAGCGTACGGATTTATATAGACATACGCACACAGCACACACACATACCCCCAAACATATATATAACTGAAGATGAAAAACACCAAATTGTTTGCGGTATATTAAAGATGATAATGATGAGAATGTTGATGATATAATATGAGAATAATAACAACAACAGCAACAATAAGATATTCCTTGCCATTATTTGTAGTGAGAATCCATAGAAAATATGAAACTCAATGGTAATAATATCTACGAGAGGCAGTTCTTTTGATGTAATGGATTCTCGAATTAGAGTGTTAAGGACACAAATCGGCCGTTATTGAAATGTATATATGTATATATATATATATATATATATTATATATATATATATATATATATATATATATATATATATATATATATAATATGCAATATATTTTATATTTAATACATTACATATGTGCACATTATGTACACACATACGCATATTTATATGCATATATATATATATATATATGTGATAGATATATACGCATATACATATATATATGTGTGTGTGTATGTGTGTATGTGTGTGTGGCAATATATGTATTTATGTACACTAGTACCTCTTATTTAACAGGTAGACTTTTGGGTGGGAGTTGTTATTGGTCGGCTATATAGATGGATGTTTTGCTTGATAGGACTGATGTGTATAAAGTTAATATTTTCCCGTAGATATTGCAGAAATTATCATATTAATACGTAATAGAGTATATAATAAACGTTAGCTGAACGTGGAATATCGACTGGAGTGCTGAAAATAATAAAACTTTTAGTATGGTTCAAAGACCGGATAATACTTTAGCAGATGAAAATATTATCGTTATTACATAACAACAACCTCAATAACAATAATAATAATGACAATAATAATTGTTTCTACTTTAGGCACAAGGCCAGCAATTACCCAGTGCATTACTGGTACTTTATTTTATCGACCCCGTAAGGATGAAAGGCAAAGTTAACCTCGGCGGGATTTGAACTCAAACTGTAAAGGGACGTAACTATGCTGGAAAGCATGGCGTCCAATCCTCTACCGATACTGCCATAAGACCAGCAATTTTGGGGGAGGGGAAAGTCGATTAAATCGACCCCAGTGCGTGACTGGTACTTTATTTTATCGACCCGTTCAATTCACGCCTAGGTCAGCATTCCTTGTCATGCTTACATGGTCGATAAAATATAATTGTTTCTACGTTTGGCACAAGGCCAGCAAATACCCAGTACATTACTGCTACTTTATTTTATCGACCCCGTAAGGATGAAAGGCAAAGTTAACCTCGGCGGGATTTAAACTCAGATCATAAAGGGCCGTAACTCTATGCTGCAAAGCATGGTTTCCGACTCTCTACCGATACTGCCAATCCAATTGTTTCTACGTTAGGCACAAGGCCAGCAATTTGAAGGGGATGGGAAAATCGATTAAATCGACCCCAGTGCATTACTGGTTCTTTATTTTATCGACCCTGTAAGGACGAGAGGCAAAGCTAACTTGGGCGGCATTTGAACTCAGTACGTAAAGGCCCTTAACTCTATGCTGCAAAGCATACATAAAGGGACGTAATTAAAGAACATAAAAAGCCGTAATGAAAAAAACCTTAATAATAATAATTATCATAATAATAATTATCATAATAATGATAATAATAATTATTATTATTATTTCTTTAAAAATAATATTAATATTAGTGGTGGTGGAGGTGGTAGTGGTGGGGGTGCAGCTGCTACTGGTTGTGGTTGTGGAGGTGGTGGTGATAATGTCAATAAAATTAAGCCCCCTGAATCGAAATATTGCATGAAGCTTTCGGCTATGCTTAAAGCAACGAAGATCTAAATATAAAGACACCGATGCACTCTGCACGTACATGTTTCCATTGGGTGTTGTAAAAATATCCATGTTTCTTTGTTTTTTTCTACATACACTTGTTTATTTAGAATTTAACAGGAAAATTAGCAGAAGTGACGTTTTAATAGAAAAAATGTTTTAAGCCAGAGGCATTTATGACACTTTTGCGGATGTTGCGGTTGATCTGAGAGCTGAGCAATTATGATGAGAAAGTTGTCGTGTCTTTATTGTGTAAAAGATGTACAGATTAGAATTTGTAGGTCATACAAGCTTAACCTCCTTGCTCCAACTAAATACGTCTATGGTTTGTACTTGTATGGGATGGGGGCGACTTTTTTTCTTTCTTTTTGAGGGTATTCAAATACCGGAAGTCATCACTGTTGCGGATGTTTACGAAAGTTGAATTTAATATGGCTTCGTATTAGCCGACCCTCAGATACGTATATTTGTATATAATTTAAATATGTATGAAATATGTAACTATAACAGAACGGTCTGTGGAACTACTAGTTCGATAAAATTCGACTAAAGCCGAACATATATATATATATATATATATATATATAGTTGAATGATGAGGGGGGGGGGGGGGGGTAAAGTTCCATACAAATCAAAGGTTAGAGCGAGAAAGTAAAAGTGAAAAAGCACAGAAGTATAATTATATAATTATTCATTTTTTCCTTTAATCGGACAGATTGAATAATTTTATAATTGTTACATTAAGTGGATTTAAATGTTATCAAATATTACAGGTTTCGAGATCAAGACTTACCCCTGGACAAGTCACCAGTTCATCTTAGGGTTAAACTCCCGGCTATTGCTGCTACTCATTTTCAACTGAGTATACCGGAGCAACGTGAAATGAAGTATTTTGCTTAGGAAAACAACACACAACCTAGTTTAGGAATCGAACCCTCGACATTATGATCGTAAATCCAACGCAATTACCACTAGGCCACACGCCACCAAATTGTTACCGACAAAGCCTAATTTTGAAAACTCAACTTTTATATTAACATATAAGAAGAGTGAACAGGAAAATGCAATAGAAGTGAATAAAACAATGCAATAATGGTATATTAGTCCCACGCTTAATAGACCTGAAAACCAGACTTAATGAATTCGGACGCTAATCCTTCATCGGCAAATAGACACAGAGAAAAGTAAAAAGAAGACAGCAGAGAATAAAACAAATCAGGAAATACGAAGAGAGGAGAAACTACGTATCGTTGTTAGTCAACCACGAGTATATATATATATATATATATATATATATGTGTGTGTGTGGGGGTGTGTGTGTGTTTATTTTGCTTGAAATAAATATTTTCTCTTGTTTGTATATTTCTGACAATGTACCAGTTATATTGTAGCAGGTGTTACAGACAAAGCCTAATTTTGAAAACTCAACTTTTATATTAACATATAAGAAGAGTGAACAGGAAAATGCAATAGAAGTGAATAAAACAATGCAATCATGGTATATTAGACCCACGCTTAATAGACCTGAAAACCAGACTTAATGAATTCGGACGCTAGTCCTTCATCGGCAAATAGACACAGAGAAAAGTAAAAAGAAGACAGCAGAGAATAAAAAAAATCAGGAGATACGAAGAGCGGATAAACTACGTATCGTTGTTCGTTGTTAGTCAACCACGAGTATATATATATATATGTGTGTGTGTGTGTGTGTGTGTGTGTGTAATAATTATTTTCTCTTGTTTGTATATTTCTGACAATGTATCTACCAGTTATATTGTAGCAGGTGTCTATGATAATGCGGAGAAGCCGAATTCCTTCCATGTTTGTTACAAACAATTATAGAAATATGTTGACGGTAACACCAAAATATTAAACACGGACAACAACAAAGAAAATAGATATAAGCACTACCGATGCCAGGGGCAACGCCTCGTGAATCAGTCATGGCGACTGTAGTATTATTAAAGACAATATAATCACAATGACAACAATAGTTATATAGGATTTGGATCCTCCAATCAAAAACATGTTTCTAAATGTCGTAACTTCAAGTACACAGAGATATAACAAAACATGTATCACAAAAATACACCAGGAAAGTCAGCAATACCTCGCAATCGAAAATAATGGAAGGGACTTCCGTCGGTTTCGACGTCCCGTATTCTAGTAGTTTGCTCAGCGGATCACCCCACTCGTGAAATTACCGTCTAAGTGGTTGAACATTCCACATGACACATGTACACTTCACGTAACTCCCATGGAAATCTAACTGGCTTCCAAAGTCTCCACCAACCCATACCATTCCTCACGCGATGAGTCAACCCGAGGCTTGTGTCACACAGTGGGAATTAACTCTTTATCTAATGATTCAGTACCATTAACTCCGTTAACGGTACATGTGTTCGAAGAATGCTCAGTCACTTGCCCGATAATATCACGGGCAGGCTATTCTGCCGACGACCAGTAACTGGTATACTCATCGTCGTAACCGACGGAGATCCAACATGTGTTTATGGGTATGCATGTGTCTGTGTGTGATTCGGAGAACGGCCGTCAAGTGTAGTGTTATATTTGCAGGCGACCTCTTACATAATGTAACGTTCTTAATTGCGATAGAAGGAAGAATCGCTACGGTTAGTTGAGATTTTCTTGGCAAGGAAGCAATAAGTTTGGCTACCATTTGGGAAAACAAGAAAGTGTGTGATTATTCCGTCCATATAGTCTGATGAAACATTAATGATTACTATCAATAATTACACTTTACAATTATTTCCACCAGAAATGTTTAACAATCCGGCAAGTCGACAGAACGTCGGATAGAATGAAATACAGTATAGGTTGCGAGTTTCTGAGCTCTGAAATCAAATCTCGCTGAGGCCATTTTTGAATTTCATCCTTTAGAGGTCGATAGATAACTTGACAATCTAGTTTGGGGTTTAATTTTCCCTCTCTCTCTCTTCCTCAGACTCCTTTTTTTTCTAGAAGAATGCTTACATGAACCATTCTGTCTCTCTGCACCCTCTGTTCAAATTCAGGGCAACTTTGAAATCAGAACACATACACCAAGACGCTCTAACGACTCTTATCAATTCGATGACTGAAGAAAAGAAAAGTCGATACACACACACACCACATAATATACACACATACACCACACATACACCACACACACACACACACACACACACACACACACACACACACACACACACACACACACACACATACACATGGTGCGCGTGCGCTTGTAAAAAGAGAAATAATTTTTACTGCTTCAATAATTCACTGATATAATTTAACAGTTATTTAGTGTTCAAACAATGTAAATTACACACTTATATGTATGTTTACACAAGAACACATATATATTGAAGTACACGTTATATATATATATATGTGTGTGTGTGTGTGTGTGTGTGTATGTGTAAACACTTACAGGGATTGATCAACTAATTGATTGATTGATTAGTTGATTAAATTAATTGATTGTTTGTTAATTTCTTTCGGATGTTATCGATATAGAACAACAAGTTGATGTGTTTTACAAAGGAACATGGCCGATCACCTCCATGAGCAATTAATATGTACAAGTATCTATTAACTATGAAACAAGGTTTCAATAAATGGATCAACGGCACTGAACAATAGATTTTCACATATAAAGAAAAACAACATATCCTAGGAATCAATGAGCGAACACATTTACAACAATGTAGTTTATAGATTCAGTCTTATATCAAACATAATGTAACAATGAGTGTGTGTGAATATGTGTGTGTGTTTGGCCTCTTTTGGTTCGAGAAAAGGAACAGACTCCGAGATGTAATAAACACACACACACACACACACACACACACACACACACACACACACACACATATATATAACATGAAGGATCTTGAATAGTGTCGGGGCTAACTGCAGTTTTAAAAGGTACTCAATACGTTGGTAGGGTATAAACATCTCTATTATATATAGAAATGGCGTCTACAGGACTAGAACTGTTTCATTTTTATAACATCATCACGAATGTCAGATTCCTGATGACTTCATACGAATGAAACAGTAGTCACAAGAGAGTCATCTCTCTCTCTCTCTCTGTATGTATAGTATATTTGGCAACATACCATAAGTTTAATTATATATATATAGCGGAGTTAAAGACTCACGTTAATCCCCTATAATTTAATGAGCTCAAGGAATCGATTTCGGACTATTTATAAGACAGTATATAGAGAAAAATACAGAGATATTTGTTCAATTCACTCTGGTGGTAGTCTACCCCCTATAATTGAACACATACCTCTTTATGTATCTATCTATATATATATATATTTGAAAAAAAAAAAGGAAAAGAATGACTTCACCTGTAGTTCTAAACAATTTGATTTAATTTTATATTATAAAATGAAATCAAATTGTTTAGAAATACAATTGAAGTCATTCTTTTCCTTTTTTTCAAATATACATAACTTCACCAAAGATCTCACACATTTTCCAATATATATATATCGTTGCCTGAGTACTGAGCGTGAAATTGTAACCACTAAAGAATGTTCCACACACACACATATATATTTATTAAAATAACAGATTAAAGTTTAAGCAAAGAATTGCTGGTTTCACCCTTAACGGGATCTTCTGAAACCTTATCGAGCCCTCTTTGGATTTTAGTCTTCAAATTTATTATTACTACTATATATATATAGAGAGAGAGAGAGGAAAATATATTATATTATATAAACACATGGCAAACTGGCATATATCTTCCTAGCTTCTCGGAATTTCCCGATCATCATCAGCAGAATCGGACGCTGGCTTCCATTTTAACACTGGAGGGTCCTTCTAACCCCTTGTTTGGCAAGCTTTGTATGACTGGATGATTTTCCTAACACCAACCACTTTGTAACATGTACTGAGTGCTTTAATTGTGTAGATCACTAGCACAAGGGAGGCTGTGATGTCCTTGTCACAACTAAAGGGTCCTCCCAAACCCTTTGTTAGGCAGGCTTTCTCCAGATGGTTGCCTTTTTCATCACCAACCACTTTACAGCGTGTACAGGGTGCGTTTTTTTGTGTGTATTGTGTATTGTATGTATGGATGTATTTGTGATGTATGTATACATTAGTCTGATGTGTGTGTATTGTTTATTGTAGGTGTGTGTGTATTTGGTGTATGGATGCATTTGTGATGTATATGTTGTATGTTTGCATTTGTCGGATGTATATGTACTGTGCGTTGTGTGTTTGAGTGTGTGTGTTTGAGTGTGTTTGAGTGTGCATGTGTGTTGTATGTAAGATTGTGTAATGTGAATGTTAGTGTGTTGTTTGATTGTGTGTTGTTTGATATACGTGTATTTTCCCTTTGTTTGATATACGTGTATTGTGTGTTGTATGTGTGTGTGTGTATGTATGTGTGTGTGTGTGTGTGTGTGTGTGTGTGTGTGTGTGTGTGTGCGCATATGTGTTGTATGTATGGATGTATTTGTGATGTGTATGTTTTATGTATCCCTTTGTTCGATATATATGTGTTGTGTGTTGTGTGTGTGTGTATGTGTGTGTAAGTGTGCGCATGGGTGTTGTATGTATGGATCTATGTGATGTGTGTGTTGTATGTATGCCTTTGTTTGATATATGTGTGTTGTATGTGTGTGTGTAAGTGTGCATGTGTGTTGTGTGTATGGATATATTTGTGATGTTTATGTTGTATGTAGGTTTGTGTTGTTTCATTGTATGTGCTGTACATGTGATCTATCCTGTTTTAGGTCTATAAATTGATTACCATAAATTCCAAAGCGTTAATCAGCTGTAAGATAACATTAGACCCATCTAGAACATATATTATCTCCGGGATAATTTCAAGGCATTACTTCTAGGTAAAGCAATCATCATATGAAATAAAACAGTATTATGATTTTCATATAACTAGCAACAATATGTATGGAATATATTTAGTTTTAGGTTCATTGAGTTATTGAGTATTCAGTGGTTTTTCTTCTTATCGGTTGTTACTTTCAGTTAGTTGATTAGTGGACCGACAACTAATCGATTTTCCTCTCTCGGTTTGTGTATTTTATAGTCAGGTAAACAAGATTCATGCGGTGGTCTAATGGTTAGGCTGCTTGACTCACGATATTGAATTCAAGGTTCGTTAGAACGTTGGATCGTTGGGGGTAAATGATTCGGTACTTGTTTCGGTTCTCTGCGCTCTGAGTTCAAATCTCACAGATGTTTACTCCTTTGTCTGTTCCAGCCGACTGGCTGAGGCCATGTTGAGGAACCATCATGAATAAACGTGCATCGGCTGGGAAACTTTATCTTTTTTCTTTAGGGATCGATAAATAAAGGACCAATCCAGAGGGTGATGGAAGAACAGAAATATCAAAGAGCCTGATAACGCTGATAGAGTGCCTTGTTTTATCTCTGTGTAGATTTCTGAGTTCAAATCCTGTCTATTTCTCTCGGTAGTTGCACCTGGCAGATAGTATAATCAATGGGAAAACCAAATGAAACATAGTAACCGTCTACCAAATTCCTCTCGCAGAGTATTGGTATTGGTTAACCCGAGGTTATATAAGAAGACATTTACTCGAAATTCTACGCCACACCGTTGGAGCAAGATCCGGAGCGTATTCGTTGCGAAATAAACTTCTTAACTACACTTTTTTTCTTTTTGTTGTTCCTTTATTCTACGACTACTAGAATTCTAGTATGGTTTAATTACAGCCTATCAGCGATTTCCGAACCTCCAACAGTTTGCTTTCAATATGCAGATGAAAAAGCAATCTTCATGGACTATTCCAATATTGCACACCAGCAACACGCAAGCAGAATCTTCCGCCTCTCACCATTGTTTGTTGCTCATCTTTCAACTCACTTCTACAAGTTCGTTTCGTATATTATCCCTAATGACCCTCACAGCCGCGAACAAAACAATTCACACAGAGACTGATATTCACAAGCAGCTGTGATATTACTAGTTATTGCAAACAATGCTGTGTTCAGCTATGTTCAATGGAAGTCTTTTTTCCTAAGAGCGTTATGTTCACACATGTCAAAAGTTAATGGCGGCTAATGGATTTATTTAGTGTTTCTTCCAAATTATAGATAGATAAATAAATAGACAGACAGACAGACAGCTAGAGAGACAGATAAATAGACAGACAGACAGACAGCTAGAGAGATAGATAGATAAATAGCTAAATAGATAGATAGAAAGTCAGATCTGTAGATGGATAGACATGTAGATTGATATCTTGCTAGCTAACTAGCTAGAGAGAGAGAGATGAATGGAACGAACAACCAACCAGACACACGCCTATGCTTAGTAGAACATTCTTCTCTCATTACTTGTGTAGTTATATCGTCGTCACCCTTAGCAATGTTCCTGATACATGGATATACACGGATATATTCATTTCAGATGAGAATTCAATTGCATCATTAGTACAATATAGAAATTGTTTTCTTTTGTCTATTTGATATAAAGTCATATGCAGGTAGAAGGTAGATAGATGGAGACTAAATAAACAGGTTTTGTGTTTCTGATACCTAAATATGGAATGTTAGGCGATGCGCCCCCCCCCCCCCCCCACACACACACACACAGCCCCGGTGGACAGGATGGAGAAAGCGTTCCCGCGGAGGACGGCAAGTGAGACGCGCTGGAAAAGCCACGCCAACTCACGGGGCTCACAACTGCCGTTGGCCAGCTCAGCGCCTATGGTGGTGAGTAGGAAGGTAGCCCTGGGGCCGAGGACACCAGACGTCCCCACTGCTAGTGGTAGAACCGCAAACTTATCGGAGAGCGACCGGTATTTGAGGAGCTTGGCCTCCTCAGCCCGACGTGCAGCAGAACCTGGGTTCGTGGTAGACTGCACCAGGTTGCGGCTGCAGAAAGTGTCGGTGCATGTAGCATTCCCCCCCCCCCCACACACACACACACGCACGCACGCACACGTGTATGTGTGTGTATGTATGAATCTGTATGTAACGATAGTTACAGGCAGATATGTACATATATAAATATACAAACATATGGCGTTTTATTATGCTAGATATTTATATTCATTAAACCTAGGCACAATGCGTCAGTTAATCATGTTTTCATTAGGCTTTATCTGTGAAGGAATATTAACCTGCAGTTAGTTGGAAGGGAAGGGAAGGTAGGGAAGGGAAGTTTAACCCCTGTCGGTTTTCACGATGTGTACTTCAGTTGTTCGATCCTTACACATTGACATGTACATCTAATCTACTTCTCAGGGAAATTCAACATGACATATTGTGTGACAAGGTCGGTTCTTTGAATTGCCGGTACAACTCATTTTGTTTTCGATGAAAAACTACCATTGGAAACGTTAAGGCTCTCTTTCCATACTGAAGAAGATAAGTACTGGAGGAGATATGATCGACATATCCCCTTTAAGGAGGTGCCTCGGCATGGAATAACTGAAACATATAAAAGAATAAAACGCCACCAACAATATGTGAAATTTCTCTTCCCGCATACATCTAAGGCGCATTGGTTAGTGCAATCGAAAGGTTGTGAGTTCAATTCTCGGACCGGGTGATGTTTTGTTTCCTTGAGCAAGACACTTTACTTCTCGTTGCTCCAGTTTACTCAGCTATAGATAAGAGATGATAGGACTGGGGTCCCTATCATTAAATTACCCAAGACACCGCCAGCGAGATATAACTTGGAGGAGGCCAGCTAAACCTGCATAGGTGTGAGCTGCCACACACACACACACATAGGTGTGAGCTGTCACACACACACATAGGTGTGAGCTGTCACACACACATATTGCTATAACACTTTCTTTACGAATTTTGTAATAAAATACATTGCAACTTTCTTAATTTAATTATGAATAATTTGGAAAGGATTTACTAGAATTATTAATTAGTATATGTAACATAAGAAACGGTTCTTGTATAGAATAAACAATGCTGGAAGATAGTTGAAATAGGGGCCCTCTAAAATAGGTGGTTTTGTTCCACTAAACAAGAGGCGGTTTTCCGGGGTTTAGTATCAAAAGGCTTAAAGTTTTTTTTCTCCTACTTCATCCTTTGCGCTCAATGTAAATTAGGTAATAGGCAACGAATAAGTATTTCATTTAATAGCATTCAGGTCTGACGACTTCACTTTTCAAAGATAAATTGGTAATATTTGATCCTTAATGAAGGATTATGTTTCCCGTTGTCTTTGATCATAACGACATTTACATCCTCCAAGAATATCAGCTTCTATATCACAATTTATGGAGCCATACCTATATGTCGCCTGACAAGCTTTAATTTCCTTCTAGTGAAATAGATAAATGAACAGAAAAATGAATGATGAAAGCCATTTTGTTAAAACATTTCTGTTTATTATAACACTTTACGCTGGAACAGTGAATCATAATGTATTTCATATATCATGTTAACCAACTGACTGTAGAGGAACATCATGGAAATGAATAGTTATTATTGATTTATTAGATACAATGCCATCTACTTAAAGGCGGCATTGTCGTTATGATCAACCCCAGTATAATATATATATATATATATATATATATATATATATATATATATATATAAACATATGTATGTATATGTTTATATATATATATATATATATATATATTTATTTATATATATATAAACATATGTATGTATATGTTTATATATATATATATATATATTTATTTATATATATATAAACATATGTATGTATATGTTTATATATATATAAACATATATATATATATATATATATATATATATATATATATATATATATATATAGTTCAACAAACAAGTACAAAAACTCTTATTAGTTTCCTGATTTATATGGAAAGGGAGAAAGGAAGTTCGACGTGTCGGCCTTTATCACTTCTTCAGGAGTAGAAAAATGGAGACAGGTCCACAAAGGATAAATACAGAAAATAAAGGTAGTCAAAGGAAAGAAGAAAACAAGAAAAAACATGTGTATACATATATATAAATTAGGTAGTAACATGTGCTTACGCTGTGTTTGATTAAATAGAATTAGTCTGTTAGTTGGGATTTTAAAATGCCTCTGAATGGGAAGAAAAGGGTCAGTATTGATGTACATCGGACACGAACCAACATCTTTGGTTTGCCGGACTAATGTGTTAAGATTACCCCAACACGCAACACCCGCTTTCTTCCCTTCAGTTAGAAGCTATATGACCAGAGCAGGTATATCTATGTATGACATATAGGATGACACAAAGCAGGCTTTGTTTAGAAACGGCGAGTGAATTTGAAAATTGGGTAGTAACATGTGCTTACGCCGTATTTGACTAAATAGAATTAGTCTATTACTCCAGGAATTTGTTGAGTGCTCTAAATCAGTTATAAACATTTATATGTATATTTGTCGGATTTCCAACAAATTAAATACTCCGTTCTACTTATATATATATATATATATATATATATATATATATATATATATATATATATATATATATATATATATATATATACATATATATATATATATACATATATATATATATATACATATATATATATATATACATATATATATATATATATACATATATATACATATATATACATATATATACATATATATATATATATATACATATATATATATATATATACATATATACATATATACATATATATATATATATATATATATATATATACATATATATATACATATATATATACATATATATATATATATATATATATATATATATATATATATATATATATATATATATATATATATATATACATATATATATATATATTGTTATAGTTTGGGAGGGTCATGTTGCCAATAATATATATATATTATTTCTGAAGACAGCATATATATGTGTAGATATATATATTTCCTCTGATAGTTTGTGAAATGTTTACATAGATCTAGATGATATACATACCAACACACACATATATATCCTAGAAACGATCGTAAAATGATGAATTTTTTAATATAAGGAACTGTTTCTTTGTTTTTATTCATTGTGTTTATTAATTTATATATATATATATATATATACAGACACACACATGAGATCCTTTAGCTTCAATTCTCTCATTAAGCAATCATAGAGCCACATGATCGATATATTACATATCGATTATCTTTTTTGTTATTGCATATCGTTTCGAGAGTAAATGGCAAGAGCTCAGCTGTCGGGCACAAAAGCTTTAGAATACCAATATAGGTATATATATATATATATATATATATATATACGTGACTGTATGTATGTATGTATGTATATATATATATATATATAAAAATAATATATATAATATATGTATATGTATATAAATAGATATTTGCAGTATCTGTATATATATAAATAATATGTATATGTATATATATATGTGTGTTGGTTTGTATGTGTTTATATGTATAAATATGTATCTATATATATACATATTTATATATATAATATAAATACTATATATAATACATATAAAGCATAATATAAATAAATATAACATATATATATATAAATATATAACATAATACATATATATATATAACATAATATATATATATATATAACATAATATATATATATATATAACATAATATATATATGTATATATATATGTATATATATATATATATATATATATATATATATATATATATATATATATATATATATATATATAACATAATATATATATATATATATATATATATATATATATATATATATATATATATATATAAAACATTATATATATATATATATATATATATATATTATATATATATATAACATAATATATATATATATATATATATATATATATATATATATATATATATATATATATATATATAACATAATATATATATATATATTATATATATATATAACATAATATATATATATATATTATATATATATATAACATAATATATATATATATATGCACATGAAAATAGACAAAAAAATATGTACTTACTACAGATATATACTGTATATGCCTACGATTACGGAGTGTTTTACATTTGATGTCAATTGTTAAAAAAATGTCTACATTTTCGGTAAAAGAAGTATATATGGACGCAGGTGTATTCAAAATACGATTTTGAAATCTTATGTTGACAAGATATTTGATAGATTATGAAAATGTTAATATAATGTTACGTAAAAAAAAAAGGAAAAGCATAAAATGTTATATGCTCCATATTGAAAAAAATGTTTTTTCATATAGATATGTGTGTTTGTATGTGTGTCCGTACAAATATATCAATGATATATGCGTATACACATATAATGTCTTTATATATATATATATATATATATATATATATATATATATATATATATATAGATAGATAGATATAGATATGTATAATATGTATACATGTAGTATATGTGAATCTATGTATATATACATATATAGACATATATATATATATATATATATATATATATATATATATATATATATATATATATATATATATATATATATATATATGTATATATACACATACATACATACATGTGTGTATATGTGTGTGTGCGTGTATATGTATATATATGCATACATACATATATATATATATATATATATATATATATACATACATACATATATACACATACAGACACACAGCCACACACCCACACACACATACGTGCGCGCGCGCGCAACAACAGGCGGTTATGTAAGAATAAAAAGAAACATATTTAAATTACGGTGAAGGTGCAGATAAAGATGGCAGTTGTAAATTCAACATATAAATATTTTTTTCAAAGATTTTAGGGAATGTTTGAGGTTTCCTTTACGAAGTGTGGAAATAAAACGTAACTTTAATAAATACTGGGATTATTCCAACGTTCAAATCACCAATAGGAAACCCTTAAAACATGCACAGCACACAATGTAAAAATAGAAATTTACCTAAGCCATTAGCACTATTTCTTTCGAAGACAATGATAAAAGATAAAACACATTAAATCCATTAGTTGAAAGCCTTTCTGAAACAATCACAAAGG
>OZ024755.1:11807472-11812472 GCA_964016885.1 Eledone cirrhosa
GAAGAAATGACAGTGGTAGATAGGCGGGGCGATGTTGTAACTGTAACAAGTTGTGTTATATACGAGCAGCTTCTGTAGTTCCCGTCTACAAATTTTGAAATTTCACTTCCAAATCATTGCTCAAACCAAGGCTATAGTAGAAGATACTATCTCTAGCTGTTGATACACGTGATTGTGAAAGGAATAGTTTCATAACACAGCCATCCTAATGAATTGTTAATGAAGCCAGTTGGTTCTATCCACAGGATACCAAACATGTATATATCTCTTCTAACCTTCTGCGTTGTGACATTCATATTGATGTATGTTGTACTGTATACATAAGAAAATGTAGCCCTCCCAACCTAAATCACTATAATAAATGTTTCTACTTTTCAGCAATTTGAAGGAAACGGTAAAATCGATTAAATGGATTTCAATGCGTTTGTGGCACTTTATTTCATCGACCCCATAAGAATGAAAGATAAAACTAACATCAACGGGATTTGAACTCAGAACGTAAAGAGACGTAACTATATGCCGCAAAGCCATCCGCTGCCCTATTATAATAATTGTTTCTACCTTTGGCACAAGACCAGTAAATTACCCAGTGCATTACTGGTACTTTATTTTATCGACCCTGTAAGGATGAAAGACAAAGTTAACCTCGGTGGGATTTGAACTCAGATCATAAAGGGCTGTAACTCTTTGCTGCAAAGCATGGCGTCCCACTCTCTACCGATTCTGCCAATCCACTGCCCTATTATAAATCGAAGTTGAGGAAATTCTGTCTCTACGATTACTCCAACCGATATTTTATTTTTTCATACATAATATACTGATCGACTATTATAATATTCATTTGCATTGGAGTGACTACATTTTAGATTTCAAATATTTCACTACATTTTACGTATATGTCAACCATGGATATATTTCAAATTACAAATATTGTTAATGTTCGTTTAGAGTTGATTAAATATTTATAATATTAAAAATGGTTATAAACTACATTTTCACAATGCACAATATGTAATATTGCAATGATTTTTGTAAGATATCTCACTGCTGCAGATGTTTAGAGAGATGCCCCAAATATAAAAATATAAGCAATCAACAAATATATATATGCAATAAAGAAACCATTATAGATAAAATATGTGTCTAAAATATTTAATTATGATTCAATATATATCTATATATATATCATTTCAGTGAATATTGCATGATATTTTAAATATGAATGACACCAGTATTGCACGATGGTGAAATGGACCTCCGTCCGTTTCGATGGTGACTATTATAGTTATTCGATCAATGGAAACAGACGCTGTATGAGATTAATCTGCATGTGGTTGAGAATTCTGCAGATATGTGACGAACGTTCCAAAAGTTTCCGTCAACTCAATTTCATCCACAAGGTTTCAGTTGACTCGTGGTTGTGGTAAGTGACACTTGTCCACGATATTGCGCAACTGAATCGAACCCGGGACCTACTGATTGTAAAGCGAACTTAGGTGGTTCTAGTTTTGTTTTGTTTTTTTCTTAGACATTGGTGAACACAGTATGATGTGCTATCTTCGTTATCAGTAATAAACACCTGTACTGTAGAATGATATAAAACATATAAACTAATTTTGAACTGAATAAATAAACATTTATGTGTTATATATAACACTATAAATGTACATTTTATATCACATATAAATTGATAGTTATATATAACAGTATGATTTATATGTTATATATAACTGTATAAATGTACGTTATATATAACTGTTATATATAACTGTATACATTTATGTTATATATAACTATAAATTTATGTTATATATAACGATATTAAAAGAATTAATTTCGTTCGCAAAAACTTTTGTTTCTTAAAACTTTCGACTTTGTTTGCAGGAACTATAAAAACAAAACCTTCACAATTCTAAGACGCCTATATTTATTGTGCACCTATTTCGAGTTTCTTGTGCTTTGAAGATTTGCAATATTTTAACATTTAATCACAAAAAGAAGCAGTGTTCGACCTACGTACGTTGAAATGAGGTGTGTTTTAGTGGTTCAATTACATAGTACGTGTCGTGCGGAATCACGACACATGTCTTTGGAATGCTCAACGACCTCAACATTAATTTCACAAGCAGATTATTCCGTTAATCAAACACTGATTGTTGAAATCGATGGAGATCCAACATTGTGTGGAGGTGCTGTATTGTTGCCATATATATATATATATATATATATATATATATATATATATATATATATATATATATATATATATATATATATATATATATATATATATATATATATATATATATATATATAAAGAAAAAATAAACATGTAACGTTAAACGTCACTTCTAGTCTAATCACAAATCTTTTAGTAATAGCCACATATTTACATCCGAAATAAGAAAGCAGAAAATAAATCAACTAAAATCAAGCCTATCTATCCAGCAGTCAGTTATTACTAGAAACCGAGCATAATCTAAAAATGATGCCATTACTTCTTTAAAAATATCTTACTTCATTGTAAACAAGAAGAAACAAAAGTTCATTCGAGGATGGTGAGCTTTAAACGAATAATTTGTGAGTGTCAGTAATAGCTTATTTAACGGATTTTCTAAAAAATGTGAGATTACGTCAGCTATACAAGCCTTACATTTATCAGACAAAACCATTACATAAAGAATACATGTAATTTCAAACGGACTTGCAAATTCTGAGAAAGAGTGACTTGCTAATTAATATGGGGATGGTTCTTAGTACACTTTGACGAGATATATAAAACACAGAAGCTAGATGATAGTTGAGGTAAGAATGACATCCAGTGATTTTTCTATAACAGAAGAACTATTGAAAATGTTGCCAATGTACAACATATTTATCTCTATCCTTTGGAACACCTATTCAGGTAAGAGTAGAAGATTTACAAGTAGAGATTTTGGACCTTAAGAATTACATCTTTTGTGCAGAGAATTATTTTAGGAATTGATTTGTTAGAAGATTCGCATTCCAAAAAACAAATAAGCAAAAGGCAACAAAGACACAGGCATCGCTGTGTGGTTAGTTAAGGAGTTCGCTTCATGTTTGTGTTTATATCCAGCGGATCGACAAAAAACAATTCGAATAAATATATACCAGACTTTAAAAAATAAGTACTTGGGGTCGATATGAGCGACTAAATTCTTTCAAGGTGGTGCCCCAGTTGTCTAATGACTGACAGCAGTAGAATAATAAACGAAAATGTTAAGCTCGCATTTCGAAGATGCCGCTTTGATCGTTGGAGATGATCCCACATTGGTGAGAGGTCTATTGATCTGTTGTTTAGTTTGAACTGTTGTGGGATCATGGCAATAGGAAAGAAGAGGTTAGATGTGTTGGAATGATTACAGAGTGTTGTAATTCAGGACAGGAACGAATCTCACAAAGGTAGTCTTCAGGATAATTATATGGCATAATTGTTAGAACGTCAGATAGAATTATTTGTGGTATCCATGCCAGCTCCCTGAGTTCTGAGTTCAAACATCACCGATACTCGGGTCAATTCTTCCATTATAGCTCTTTATTGCTCTCCTCTGTATATATATATATATATATATATGTGTGTGTATGTGTGTGTGTGTGTGTGTGTGTGTGTGTGTGTGTGTGTGTGTGTGTGTGTGTGTGTGTGTGTGTGTGTGTGTGTGTGTGTGTGTGTGTGAAGAAATGACAAGACAAACACAGAGATGCAAAAACACAAAGTATCACGTTTAGGAGGAAGTAGAAGAGATGTTGAAGTTCCGGAAATATGCTCTTCTTTGGGAAATGAAGAGTTCAGAGAGATAGAAAAGGTTGGAACATCGAAGTTTAGAGAACGTCTCAAACGTTAAGACTATTTTCCTACTATATCAGGCGTTAAACTAACATTTACCATTATTGCATTGCATGTTGTCCTATTTTCTCCTTTGTCCACTTCTCTCTCATATATATATCTATGTATGTATGTATGTATGTATGTATGTATGTATGTATGTATGTATGTATGTATGTATGTCAGGTCATCAGTTGGTGCTACTGGTAACATGTATCACAGTACAACCTGTCTCATGGTCGGGTCGTTGGCGACTAAACTGGCAACCCCACCAAGGTTGCTTGGTGAGGAGGGTGACTTTGGACATCCTGCAGGACTAAAAACAAAACCTGTCAAAGGGCAAAGGAGCTCTTAAGAGTCAATGGCCATCCAAAATCACTGGGAGAGATGACCCCTTAGCCTTTGTCAAGGCAGAATTCTAGGAGAAGGAAAACTCTGATATAACACCTGCAACCCTGATGGTATCCAATGATGTTGACTTGTTCTTCTTTTTGGTAAATATCATCTTGGTTAAGAGAGTGGGACTGGCTTTGTGCAGTGCCTTTGCTCACTATAAAAGCTTCACGGCACAGGCATTGCTTTATATCTGGAGAACTCTATGCACTTGTCGTCACATGGTACCATGGGCCCAGCACTGTGTCAATAATTGTCACAAGTGTAGTGTTTGTACCAGAGTTTTCAAGTCGCTGGCTGGACTAAAAATTCACACTCGTTCAGCGCATCGGTAGGGGTTCTGCTACATGGATATAAAGTAGTGGCCGTACTCGAAAACGAGTTGGCAGCCACCATGTATGTATGTATGTATGTATGTATATATATATATATATATATATATGTATCTGTATATATATATATATATATATATATATATATATATATATATATATATATATATATATATATATGTATATATATATATATATATATATATATATAATATATTTAGAAACACAGATACATGCGGACACACACATATACATGAATGCATCCACACCCAACCGTGAGTTAATGGTGCCAACCTTACCGATGTTGCTCAATGAATGACTGGGACAGACCAATCCGGTTGAATTAGACTGAACCAGTATCAGAGTTAAAAATACATTATGAAGAGAGAATGTATATGTATGTATGTATGTATGTATGTATATATATATAT
>OZ024755.1:11819972-11824972 GCA_964016885.1 Eledone cirrhosa
ACAGCGGATTTTTTTCTTTCTTTCTCGAAGAAAAATAAAATGTAATACAACCACTTGTCTGCATAAAAATTACTTTTAAACACAAAAGAGAATTGCACTAGTGAATAAATAAGAATCGTAATATCGTCAGAGGCTACGTTCACACCACAAAAGCTGTTGACTGCTGTTGTAATGGAAGGTGGTTTCGTGGGAAATATTGTGAGGGTGTGGGACTTTATATTCTCCCCTATAATTAATTCATCATCAGCAACATTTGCTTGAGGTGAAGGGGATGAAGAGCTGAAACACGTATCCAAAGTTGTTTGAAGTTTACGACCTACCGCCCCTTTGTACACGGCGTTGAATTTGCTGAGTCATTAGGACGTCGGATTATAAATGCCACGACATTTTTTACGGCTCACTCGATTTTGAGTTCAAATAGCTCCAGAATCAACGTTGCCTTACATCCTTTCCAATACGATAAATAACATGGCAGTACAGGGATCAATTTTTCCTCAATTCTGTGAAAGAAATCAGTTACTTTCAGATCGGGTGAGGAAGGGGCTCCTGCCTAAGTTACGCTGTGTAAAGACGGCATCCTAAAGCTCCTCCAGGAATTAAGGGTTTTTAAGCTACACTATGTAAAGACGGCACCCTAGAGATCCCCCAGGAGTTAAGGTTCCTTTAAGTTTTACCTTATTGTATACTTAACAGTGTTATGAAGAAAAGAAATTGTTGGGGATATATTCTAATATCACATTATCATAAAAAATCATTTAAGTTCATTGAATGGCCTGTTTAAAAAAAGCAGCACCTTGTTAGATATATTATCCTCGGCACTGCATCTTTCTACAGCAAAGCAAAACAGTTTATAAACCACTCTTCAAAAAGCCTTTTCGTCAATACCTTCTTATATGAATGCTAGACCATGGGTAAATAAAACTTTGCGGAGCTCTTGAATGTCGTTGGATTTTCGAAGTGATACACTAGTAAAGACTTAAATTTAAGATCACATTTCTTCTTCTCAGAAGAAACACGCGATTTTTGAAAACATTACGTTTGGTTGTTTTATTCTTCGCGAGAAATAAAAATCCTAGCAGGCCTGCGGTTTCAATAAAACACAACTTTATTAATGTAGTATATTTTTCATGTTGTGTAGATTCCTTCAACAATAATTTTCTTCACCCCCCCCCCCCCCCCTCCGGATAATTAATATTAATAAAAGAAAAAAAAAACTCTATCAGCACTGGCAGCTTCACAGGTCATTTTAATTAAAACATTTCTTAGACCTGTTAAAACCAGGTTTTATTAACCAGGAAAAAGTCTTGCCTTACAAGCTTCACTTTCATTTTCTTGCAAGGCACCATACAATTTTTTAACTCACTTAAATGACTAAGATATGAATTGCAGATTACTTATTATCCTACAGAAGATCCATACACTCAAGAGGTGTTACATATTAATCATCGTATTAGAGCCACAGAATAATAATATCGGAGCAGTTAACAGAGTAGCTTCTTGGGCATTTAAGCTAATCTTGTATTTATTGCTATGTATTGTTTCCCCACAGTTAAACATCTTAATTTTCTTATTTTGACGTCGTTATTCTCACCAATCGAATTTCTTCATTTCATTTCCAACAATGAACATAAAAATGAACTCATAACTACTATTTACTATTTTGTGCTGACGACACACAATAAGGTAGAGACATACACTATCGTCCACAGCTTGGACTAATGAATTTCAATTTATCTAATTCATTCTACTTATATTAAGACAAACATGGTTTCGATAAACGTAATGCTTTCAATTATTAATGAGAAAAAGGAAGACAGAAAGGAGAAAAGAACCCACACAATTCCCTCCCTTGTTAAATAAGAGAAAGCGCTAAGTTTGACCGTCTCCCGAAATTAGTGGTTATACTTTACAAATTCCGTAACCGCAGAATTCGGTGTGCGTGTATATATATATATATATATATATAAAGTGAACAACACAAAATATAACTACGGAATTACCCCCGAATTCTGGTGTTACAGAATTTCTAAAGTATGACCACTAATTTCGGGGGACGGTCCAACTTAGCACTTTCTCTTGTGTATATATATATATATATATATATATATATATATATATATATATAAATTCAGCGAGAATCGCATTTCGGCGGGTAGAAAAAGCGAAACGAAACGCAAAATCATATATATATATATATATATATATATATATATATATATATATATATGTGTGTGTGTGTGTGTGTGTGTGTGTGTGTGTGTAGAGAGAGAGAGAGAGAGGTTATATTTAATTTGTTTAATTATGTTTTAATTTTAATTTTTAATCTTATTTCTTCTTTCACTTCTTTCACTTAGATATTTCTCCATTGATACTTATTTCTTCATTCACTCTATCTTCACTATCTCTCTCTCTTTCTCTCTCTATGTATATATATATATATATATATATATATATATATATATATATATATATATATATGTGTGTGTGTGTGTGTGTGTGTAGAGAGAGAGAGAGAGAGAGGTTATATTTAATTTGTTTAATTATGTTTTAATTTTAATTTTTAATCTTATTTCTTCTTTCACTTCTTTCACTTCTTTCACTTCTTTCACTTAGATATTTCTCCATTGATACTTATTTCTTCATTCACTCTATCTTCACTATCTCTCTCTCTTTCTCTCTCTATGTATATATATATATATATATATATATATATATATATATATACATAAATGGGCGGATTAATTCACAAGGAAATGTTGACAGTGATCTCGAAGTTTTTAACTTTGCCTTTCATCCTTACGGGGTCGATAAAATAAAGTACCAGTAATGCACTAGTAATTGCTGGCCTTGTGCCAAAAGTAGAAACAATTATTTACTTATATGAGTCGGACGCCATGCTTTCCAGCATAGTTACGTCCCTTTACGATCTGAGTTCAAATCCCGCCGAGGTTAACTTTGCCTTTCATCCTTATAGGGTCGATAAAATAAAGTACCAGTAATGTACTGGTGAATGGCTGGCCTTGTGCCTAAAGTAGAAACAATTATTTACTTATATGAGTGATCACTTAGACACTGTTCTGTTTTTATTTGTATAAGATATAAAGTACACATATACATACATATAGATACATACATACATATAGATACACATATAGATACATACATACATATAGATACATACATACATATAGATATATACATACATATAGATACATACATAGATATTTGTGTACAGACATGTACACAAAACCACAAACATTTACACCCAAATATTCATGCACACACACACACACACACACGCATATATATATATATATATATATATATATACATAGATAAAACTGATATATATATATATATATATATATATATATATACATATATATATATATATATATGTATGTGTGTGTGTCCCTGTCTGGGTTTGTTTGTGTGGGTGTGTTCACACACACACACACCCCCCTATCCCAGAGACGCACTATCTCTACAACATACGTGTACGTATATAAGGGTGTGTACATGAATTTATATTAGTGTATGTATGTGTGTATGTGTATGTATCCCCCTTCATACACACCCGCACTAACCATGCGGCACACACGTGTGTGTATATATATATATATATATATATATATATATATATATATATATATGTGAGTGTGTGTGTGTGTGTGTGTGTGTGTGTGTGTGTGTGTGTGAGAGAGAGGGAGGGAGATAGAGAGTGTGTTTGCGTGCGTGTGTGCACGTGTATTTGTATGTGTGTATGTATATGTGTGTGTTTATTTACAGCAGCCAGTTAACTATCTTCCGACCAGTAGGAAAATGTCAGAATGACCCACCACTCGCTTCATATAACCTAGAGTTGTATAACTTACAGGACATTGACCTAAAGCTTTGTGCGTACGTGTATGTGTGAGTGTGTATGTGTGAGTGTGTATGTGTGTGTGTGTGTATGTGTGTGTGCGTGTATATGTGCGCGTGCGCTTAAGGATGTTTGTATATGTGGGTGTACTTAATTATGTGTATATATATATGTGTGTATGTATGTATGTATGTGTGTGTGCTGATGTGCGTGAGCGCAGATGTATGTGCGCATCCGTGTGCGTGCTTAAGGATGCGTGTATATGTGTGTGTATGTACGTGTGTGCGTGTGTGTGTATATATGTGTGTACTTAATTATGTGTGTATTTGTGTGTATGTATGGGCGTGTGTGCTTATGTGCGTGAGCGCAGATGTATGTGTATGTGTGTGTGTGTTTATGAGTGCGTGTGTGTGCTTCAGGATGTGTGCATATGTGTAAGGCAGTGTGTATGTGTGAGTAAATATGTTTGTGTATTTTTGTGAGTGCAGACGTGTGTGTGTATGTTTGTGTATTTAAGTATGTGCATATATGAGTGTGCGTCTGTTTAATGATGTGTGTGTGTTTAAGGATATGCATATGTGTGTGTGAATACGAATATGTTTATGCTTAAGTATGCGTGTATGTATGTATGTGTGTGCACTTAAGAATGTATGTGTGTGCACTTAAGAATGTGTGTATATGTGTGTGTATGCTTAAGAATGTGTGTATATATGTGTGTATACTTAATGGTGTGTGCATATGTGTGTCCTTAAGAATAACAGTATAAGTGTGTGTTTGAGGATGTGTATACGCGTGTACCTAAGGATGTGTGTGTATAGGTGTGTGCTTAAGTGTGTGCATATGTGTGTGTGAGATTAAGGGTGTATAGATGTGAATGCGTGTGTATATGTACGTGTCATTAAGGATGTGTGTTTGTGTGTGTATGCGTGTTTATGTTGATGTGCATACATATGTACAATGTTTTCGTGGGTTCGCTGGGAGGGAACGCCAAAGTTTGTGTATGTGAATGTATTTTTAATGTATGTATATATGTGTGTGTGTATGTGTATGAGTATGTATGTGTGTATGTACGTATGTATGTATGCATATATGATTATGAATATATATATGTGTGTGTGTGTGTGTGTAGCTATGGACT
>OZ024755.1:11832472-11839972 GCA_964016885.1 Eledone cirrhosa
TATGTGAATATACATTTAGCTGTATGGGTTTTTTTTTTTTGTGTGTGCATATGTGTTAAAGAAGAGTGTATATGTATTTATGAAGTGAATTGTATGTGTGCGAATATCTTAAGCGAAGTGTGAATGTGTATTTATGAAGGGAAGTGTATGTATGCGTATGCGTAGTTGTGTGTTTGGGCGTGTGTTTGTGTGTGTGTTTGTGTGTTGTGTGTGTGGTGGGGTATATCTATGGATGATGCTGTGTGTGTCTGTTATGTGCAAGAGTATGTGTAAGCTTGTATAGAGTGCTTCTATGTATTGGTATGTAAGTACGAATGTTTAGTGCGGGAACAGCATCTGTGTGTGTGTGTGTGTCTGTCTGTGTGTGTGTCCGTGTGATGTGTGTGAGTGGGTGTGTGCTTGTCTGTATGTGTGGCTATGTGAGAACAAGTGTATGTGAATGCGTTTATCGGTAGGTGGCTGCGAGTGTGTGTCTGTGTGTGCGACTCTCTTCCGCCTCTTAGTTCTTCTCTCACTCTCTCTTTCTGTGAATGATGTGCGTCTGTTTCCGTGTGTGTGTGTGTGTGTGTGTGTGTGTGTAGTTATGAATATGTATGTGTGTGTGAATGCAGTTTGTCTCACTCCGACTATTTGTGTACGCGTGTGTATATATACCATCTGTGTGATGGTATGTTTGTTTTTGTGTGAATGTGTGTGTATGTGTAACACTTTGTATTCATGTGTATGTATGTGTGTCAGTGAATTGGCGATTGTATGAAAATGTGTGTGTGTATGTATGTGAATGTGTTTTCGTGCGCGGATGTGTGCCTGATTGTACATCAATATATGTGTATATGCATGTATGTGTGTGTGTTAATGTTTGTTTGTGTGTAAATGTGTGTATACATGTGTGTGAAATGTGCCCACGCCCCCCTCCTCTCACGTCCTCTTTACCAGTACTGTGTATGTGTATGTGTATGTATGTACATAGTTGCGCATGTCAATGTGTGTGTGTTTATCAGCATGCTTGTTAGTGTATGTCTAAATGTACGGTTGTATGTGTCTATGTGTGTGCGCGCGCGTGTGTGGGTGTGTTGTGTGTGATATGCTTGTGTGACATCGCCAGTACCTGTATGTGTGTGTCATTGTATCTGTGTGTGTGTGTGTGTGTGTGTGTTTTCGTGCGTGCGTGTGTGTGATATACTTCTGTGACATCGCCTGCACCTGTATGTGTGTGTCAAAGTATGTGTGTACTTCAATGTGAGTATGTATGTGTGTATGTGTGTATGTGTGTGTGTGTGTGTGTGATAAGTCTGTATGACATCGCCCATACGTGTATGTGTCAATGTATTTATGTGTGTGTATGTATTTGTGTTTGTTATGTCTGTGTGACATCGCAATGTCAAGCTGACCCAAGTTTTTCAAGTTGACAGGATTTCGGGGGTTTTTAAGGAATCCCAAGGAGTTTTCAGACTATGCAGGATCTAGTGGTGGTAATTTCAACATGGCAGATTAGCTATATACTTCCTTCTTTCTTTTTTCCTTCCTTCATTCCTTCGTCCCCTCTTCTCTCTCATTCCTTCCCTCTTTCTTTCCCTTCCCTCCATCGTCGCTTTACATCTGTTCTGGACACCGCACACATTAGATAATATACTGGCAAAAACTGGCCACCTCTTATACCACCGCCACACCAAACACCACACCACATCATCACCTGGCCACAACACCACCACCACCAAACACCACACCACATCATCACCTGGCCACACCACCGCCACCACCAAACACCACACGACACCATCACCTGGCCACACCACACCGCCACCAAACCACACCACACCATCACCTGCACACACCACACCGCCACCAAACACCACACAACACCATCACCATAACCTGACCACACCACACCGCCCCCAAACACCACACTACACCGCCACCTGGCCACAACACACCGCCACCAAACACCACACCACGCCACACCATCACCTGCACACACCACACTGCCACCAAACACCACACGACACCATCACCTGGCCACAACACACCGCCACCAAACACCACACCACACCACACCATCACCTGCACACACCACACCGCCACCAAACACCACACCACATCATCACCTGCACACACCACACCACCACCAAACACCGCACTACATCATCACCTGCACACACCACACCGCCACCAAACACCACACGACACCATCACCTGGCCACAACACACCGCCACCAAACACCACACCACACCGCCACCAAACACCACACCACACCATCACCTGCACACACCACACCACCACCAAACACCACACCTCACCATCACCTGCACACACCACACCACATCATCACCTGCACACACCACACCACCACCAAACACCACACCACATCATCACCTGGCCACAACACACCGCCACCAAACACCACACCACACCATCACCTGCACACACCACACCACATCATCACCTGCACACACCACAGCGCCACCAAACACCACACCACACCATCAGCTGTACACACCACACCGCCACCAAACACCACACCACATCATCACCTGGCCACACTACAGCACCACCAAACACCACACCACACGACACCATCACCTGCACACACCACACCACACCATCACCTGCACACACCACACCGCCACCAAACACCACACCACACCACACCATCACCTGCACACACCACACCGCCACCAAACACCACACCACACCATCACCTGCACACACCACACCGCCACCAAACACCACACCACACCATCACCTGCACACACCACACCGCCACCAAACACCACACCACATCATCACCTGGCCACAACACACCACAGTCAAACACTACACCACACCATCACCTGCACACACCACACCGCCACCAAACACCACACCACATCATCACCTGGCCACAACACACCACCACCAAACACCACACCACATCATCAACTGGCCACAACACACCACCACCAAACACCACACCACATCATCAACTGGCCACAACACACCACCACCAAACACCACACCACATCATCACCTGGCCACAACACACCACCACCAAACACCACACCATCACCTGGCCACAACACACCACCACCAAACACACCACCACACCATAACCTGGCCACACCACAGCACCACCAAACACCACACCATCACCTGGCCACACCACACCACCACCAAAGACCACACCACACCATCACCTGGCCACACCACACCACCACCAAACACACCATCACCTGGCCCCAACACACCACCACCACCAAACACCACACCCATCATCACCTGGCCCCAACACACCGCCACCAAACACCACACCATCACCTGGCCCCAACACACCACCACCAAACACCACACTACATCATCACCTGGCCACACCACACCACCACCAAACACCACACCTTCATCTGGTCACATCACACCACACCAACACCTGGCCACAGCTACCCGCCACCAAAGACCACACCATTACCTAGCCACTTCACACGTGTCCAAACCAGAGAGCCACCAAATACTACAACGCGCCGCCAAGACACACGCCATATCACCACGCCCAAGATACACCACACCACAACAAACACCTGTATTACCTTACCAGTCCACACCACTCCACCACGATACATCAAACAATTACCTGTATACTTTAGCCCCACGGTGGGGTGCCGGGGTCTTACACGTCTTTGACACACCACATCACTACAACCCACCATAACACCATAGCAACGAGAGAACCTCTAGAAGATGGCTCTGCCGTCTAGAATTAGCAGCTAAATCTCCCTCAAATCACATCAGCATGACACACCACACCGCCAGGCATCGACGTGACGGTCAGTACCACCACCACCACCACCACCATCACCATCACCACCACCACCACCAGCTACACCAAGAACATCATCATCACCGTCACCACCACCACCATCACCACCACCACCATCATCACCAAGAACATCATCATCATCACCACCACCACCACCACCACCACCACCACCATCACCATCATCACCAAAAACATCATCATCATCACCATCACCACCACCACCACCACCACCACCATCATCACCAAGAACATCATCACCATCACCATCACTATCACCACCACCACCACCACCATCACCACCACCACCACCATCAACACCAAGACAATCATCATTATCATCACCACCACCATCATCACCAAGAACATCATCATCATCACCATCACCATCACCACCACCACCACCACCACCACCACCACCACCACCACCACCACCACCACCACCACCAACACCACCACCACTACCATCAACACCAAGAACATCATCATTATCATCTTCACCACCACCATCATCACCAAGAACATCATCATCATCACCATCACCATCACCACCACCACCACCACCATCATCACCAAGAACATCATCATCACTACCACCATCACCACCACCACTACCACTACCACCACCACCATCAACACCAAGAACATCATCATTATCATCTTCACCATCATCACCACCACCACCACCACCACCACCACCACCACCACCACCACCACCACCACCGCCACCACTACCATCAACACCAAGAACATCATCATTATCATCTTCACCACTACCATCAACAGTAGCTCCAAATTAATCATTATCACCGTCACTGTCAATACCATCATCATCATCATCATCATCAGCATCAGCAACTATATTATTATCACAACCGCTGCCACAATCACCACGACCCCAAACCCCACCACCAGCACCACAAACACTACAATCACCACGACCCCAAACCCCACCACCAGCACCACAACCACTACAATCACCACGACCCCAAACCCCACCACCAGCACCACAACCACTACAATCACCACGACCCCAAACCCCACCACCAGCACCACAACCACTACAATCACCACCACTAAACATCAACACCAAAACCACAATCACAACATGACTACAACAGCCATCACACAACACCCTCAAACCACTGTCACAACATGACCACACCACCGCAACATAGCACCACATCAACATAGCACCGCACTACCACAGCAACACATCATCACAACGAGAGCACCAAAGCCACTCTCACAATATCACATCTTCACCAAAGCCACTCTCACAACACCACCTCAACAACATCACCAAAGCTAGTATCACAACACCACCTCAACAACATCACCAAAGCTAGTATCACAACACCACGTCAACATCATCACCAAAGCTAGTATCACAACACCACCTCAACAACATCACCAAAGCTAGTATCACAACACCACGTCAACATCATCACCAAAGCTATCACAACACCACCTCAACAACATCACCAAAGCTAGTATCACAACACCACCTCAACATCATTACCAAAGCTATCACAACACCACCTCAACATCATCACCAAAGCTACTAACACAACACCACCTTAACAACATCACTAAAGCTAGTATCACAACACCACCACAACAACATCACCAAAGCTACTATCACAACAACACCTCAACATTATCACCAAACCTACTATCACAACACCACCTCAACATCATCACCAAAGCTACTATCACAACACCACCTCAACAATATCACCAAAGCTACTCTCACAACACCACCTCAACATCATCACCAAAGCTAGTATCACAACACCACCTCAACAACATCACCAAAGCTAGTATCACAACACCACCTCAACAACATCACCAAAGCTACTATCACAACACCACCACAACAACATCACCAAAGCTACTATCACAACAACACCTCAACATTATCACCAAAGCTACTATCACAACACCACCTCAACATCATCACCAAAGCTAGTATCACAATACCAACTCAACATCATCACCAAAGCTAGTATCACAACACCACCTCAACATCATCACCAAAGCTACTCTCACAACACCACCTCAACATCATCACCAAAGCTATCACAATACCACCTCAACATCATCACCAAAGCTAGTATCACAACACCACCTCAACATCATCACCAAAGCTAGTATCACAACACCACCTCAACAACATCACCAAAGCTACTATCACAACACCACCTCAACATCATCACCAAAGCTACTATCACAACACCACCTCAACAACATCACCAAAGCTAGTATCACAACACCACCTCAACAACATCACCAAAGTTAGTATCACAACACCACGTCAACATCATCACCAAAGCTACTATCACAACACACCTCAACAACATCACCAAAGCTAGTATCACAACACCACCTCAACAATATCACCAAAGCTACTATCACAACACCACCTCAACAACATCACTGAAGCTAGTATCACAACACCACCACAACAACATCACCAAAGCTACTATCACAACACCTCAACATTATCACCAAAGCTACTATCACAACACCACCTCAACATCATCACCAAAGCTACTATCACAACACCACCTCAACATCATCACCAAAGCTACTATCACAACACCACCTGAACAATATCACCAAAGCTACTCTCACAACACCACCTCAACATCATCACCAAAGATAGTATCACAACACCACCTCAACAACATCACCAAAGCTAGTATCACAACACCACCTCAACAACATCACCAAAGCTACTATCACAACACCACCACAACAACATCACCAAAGCTACTATCACAACAACACCTCAACATTATCACCAAAGCTACTATCACAACACCACCTCAACATCATCACCAAAGCTACTATCACAACACCACCTCAACATCATCACCAAAGCTACTATCACAACACCACCTCAACAATATCACCAAAGCTACTCTCACAACACCACCTCAACATCATCACCAAAGCTATCACAACACCACCTCAACATCATCACCAAAGCTAGTATCACAACACCACCTCAACATCATCACCAAAGCTAGTATCACAACACCACCTCAACAACATCACTGAAGCTACTATCACAACACCACATCAACATCATCACCAAAGCTAGTATCACAACACCACCTCAACATCATCACCAAAGCTACTATCACAACACCACCTCAACAACATCACCAAAGCTAGTATCACAACACCACATCAACATCATCACCAAAGCTAGTATCACAACACCACCTCAACATCATCACCAAAGCTACTATCACAACACCACCTCAACATCATCACCAAAGCTACTATCACAACACCACCACAACAACATCATCAAAGCTAGTATCACAACACCACCTCAACATCATCACCAAAGCTAGTATCACAACACCACCTCAACAACATCACCAAAGCTACTATCACAACACCACCTCAACATCATCACCAAAGCTACTATCACAACACCACCACAACAACATCACCAAAGCTACTATCACAACACCACCTCAACATCATCACCAAAGCTACTATCACAACACCAACTCAACATCATCACCAAAGCTAGTATCACAACACCACCTCAACATCATCACCAAAGCTACTATCACAACACCACCTCAACAACATCACCAAAGCTACTATCACAACACCACCTCAACAACATCACCAAAGCTACTATCACAACACCACCTCAACAACATCACCAAAGCTACTATCACAACAC
>OZ024755.1:11847472-11859972 GCA_964016885.1 Eledone cirrhosa
TTTACTAGTTTCAAATAGGAACATATGTGTACATGTTTATCTCGTACATCATATATATATATATATATATATATATATATATATACACATATATGTGTGAGTGTGTGCGCGTGCTTGCGTGCGTGAATTGTACTATGTACACTAGAATTGAGTCCTGTTTTTATAGTTTAATTCGTGTATCTCTGAGTGTATGTATGTGTATGTATATATATATATATATATGTGTGTGTGTGTGTGTGTGTGTGTGTGTGTGTGTGTAACATGAATGTATGTGCGCAGACACACATATATACACACACACACATACGTATACATATCTATGAATACACACACTCACACCCATTGATATTTTATGGTCTCGTTGTCTAGCTGTAAAATGTGATAATTCATATTTCTTTCAATGGTTTTTTTTTCATTTAAACTAACACCATTTCTCTGTCTCCACACTTTTACTATTTATTCATTTAACACTCCTATCTACTACACTACCTGTCTACAAGCCTAACAACACAATCAGTTTAACAATGGCTTGTTATATTTATATGTATATCTATAATAATTGTTTCTACTTTTGGCACAAGGCCAGCAATTTCGGGGAGAAGGAAAGTCGATTAAATAGACCCCAGTGTGTTACTGGTACTTTATTTTATCGATCCTGTAAAGATGAAAGACAAACCTAACCTCGGCAAGATTTGAACTCAGACCGTAGAAAGACATAACTCTATACTGCAAAGCATATTGTCCGACGCTCTACTGATACTGCCACTCCAGTGCCTTTATAATGGTTTCTACTTTAGGCACAAGGCCAGCAATTACCCAGTGCATTACTCGTACTTTATTTTATCGACCCCGTAAGGATGAAAGGCAAAGTCAACCTCAGCGGGATTTGAACTCAGATCGTAAAGGGACGTAACTATGCTGGAAAGCATGGCGTCCGACCCTCTACCGATACTGCCACTCCAGTGCCTTTATAATGGCTTCTTATAATGGCACAAAGCCAACAAATTGTAGGGAAAAGGGAAGTCGAAATATACCGACCCGAGTGCCTAACTCGTACTTTACCTTATCCACCCTGGAGGGATGAAAGGCAAAGCTGACCTCGGTGAGAAATGAACAAATAACATAGAAATTCGTAACAAAATACCTGTTAAGCAGCTTGACTGACGCTCTACCCATATTGTCAACCTATCTATATTAATAGAGAGGTGCTACACCCCAGTAAATTCGCTGAAAGGTGGATAAATGTGGGCGAAAATGGCCCGAGTGAATGGTTCTCTGTATATAAACCTGTAGGTTGAGGAAGATAAACAGAGGGAAGACGGGAACACCTACAAAACATGTTCCTGGTGTTGAGGGTTGTTCTATCCACGGAGTGTAAAATAACCCCGCAGTAAATTTCCCCCCTAATGGGGATTTCGATTGTTTTATTTTATATATAGTTTATTGTTATTCATCATTGTTAAAGATTTTATGTAAAACCCCCGCCGTCACGTCTTGTAATGTCCCATTTTTGTACGCCCCTGTGGCAAATAAGGAAAGATATCTATAATAATAAATGAACATGTCTGTACGTGTGTCCGCATGGCTTTCTGACTTCAGCAAATATGAGTACTGTCAGACGTGTGGCTGAGTGGTTAGAGAATTGGATTCATAATCTTAAGGTTGTGTGTTCGATTCCTGGACCGGGCGATGCGTTATGTCCTTGAGCAAGACACTTTATTTCACGTTGCTCCTTCTACCTGGAGTTGTGACCGATAGATAGTACTAGCAACTGGAAAGACAGACGAACGCATTGTTTACTCGGTCCGATATATATATGCCATGTCAACGGCGCTTTACTTTGGGGTGATTTATAATTGTGCCCTTGTAACATTTAATCCAGGTGGAGTTCACCCTTCTTCTCTAGTTCAAACATATTCGATTTCTTTAAAGGAGAGAGGAACGCGGAAGAGGGGGAGGAAACGACTCCAGTATTAAACTGGTACTTTATTTGTCAACAACGAAAAGATGAAAAGTAAAGTTGACCTCAGCGGCTATTTGAAATCATTAACGTAAGGATTGTAGTTGTCATAATTAGAGATGGTATTGGCGGGGGTGGATGGTGTTGGTGATGTCCTGATGCCAGTAATGTGGGGAATATGATGAGAGTAATTGTGATATGTTAGTGATTCAAACAACTCTGTCACTACTTACATAAATATTGTGCATAAGTATTACAGTAAATATACCGCAAATTCAAATATGTTCTCACATTACGATATCATAATATAAGTGTAAATCAGTGGATTGAGAATATCGATAAAGCATCGAACATACATTGCGTCATATAGTTACGATCCATTACTTTCCGAGTTCAAATACCGCCGAGGTTAGCTTTGTCTTTCATCCTTATGGGGTCGATAAAATAAAGTATCAGTAATGCACTGAAGTCCATTTAACTTCCATTTAACTTCACTTTATTTATAAAATAAGTGATTCGTTGCACTGAGGCTATGGGATATACGACAGTCGATACAGAAATTGATACGGGTTCAATTTTCTCAAATGTATTATGCTGGGATTAATTAAGTTGAGTAGGGCAGTCACCATGTTGTGGAGAATAAACGTCATTATGAAATATGGACCTTGACAGCAGAAAACCTGTGAAGTCTAGAACGAAATGAAGTGAGCTTCAATGGGCGTGTAATGTCGGTGTACATGAACGACGTAATATAAGCGAGTTGACAAATAAAGCATGGCATGAGAGGAATTGGACGCAGAGTGCAAGAGAGAAGACTGCGCTGGTATGGACACCTCATGCGTATGAAAGATGGCAGCTGTATAATGACGTCCAGAGAAGGCAAATCCAAGAAGATATGGGATGAAGAAATGAAGACCAGAATTAAATAAGGTACACAATACATTAGTAGAGAAGTTACGACCATGCTATCTCTCAATGGTTTCCTTACCACTACACTGTCCACCATTAGTTTATCTACCACCCTACTGTCTCCGCATGGTTTCCCAACCACGATATGGCCCATCAATGCGTTCCTTTCAACCATACGATCTCCCAATGGTTTATCTACCACCCTGCTGTTCCCCGTATGGTTTCCCTACCACCATATTCTCTCCTAATTGTTTCCTTACCACCATACTCTCTCCCAATGGTTGATCTACCATTATGTTATCCAGTAACGGTTTATCTCTTAACATACTATCCACTATATTAAAGAAACTGACTCACTTTGTCTCTCAATCCCACAAACCCAACAAAACAAATATGAAAACCTTTGTCTGGAGGTTTTCTCAGATTTCCCACAGCTGGTTGTGATTATAAAAGATTCGAAAGTTAACAAAGGGACGACCAACAAATGTCATTGCCGTCTTTACCCCCTCCATGTTTTTCAACGATACAGGTCATTTCCCACTTTTCTTTCTCTCTCAAGTGTGCATCGCCTGTTCTACATTGTTCTTGTTTTCTAGGTGTATTTGTAACGGACAAACAATATCCAAACAAACAATAATTACTTAAAATTTAGGCACAAGGCCAGCAATTTGACGATAGAGAGAAGTCGATTAAATCAACCACAGTATTTTACTGGTACTTTATTTAATCGACCCTGGAAGGGTGAAAGGCAAAGTTAACTTCGGCTGGATTTGAACTGAGATTGTTCAAATCCAGCCGATGTCAAACAACAAATAATAATAGTTTCTGACTTAGACACAAGGCCAGCAATTTTGGGGGAAGGGAAAGTCAATTAAATCGACCCCAGTGCGTTACTGGTACTTTTATTTGATCGACCCGGTGATGATGAAAGCCAAAGTTGACTTCGGCGAGATTTCACCTCAGATTGTTTAAATCCCGCAGAAGTTAAACAACAAATAATAATAATAGTTTCTTATATAGGCACAAGGCCAGCAATTTGGGAGGAGGGGAAAGTCGATTAAATCGACCCCAGTGCGTAACTGGTAGTACTTTACAAGGCAAAGTTAACCTCGACGGGATTTTAACCCAGACCGTAAAGGGACGTAACTATGCTGGAAAGCATGGCGTCAGACCCTCTACCGATATGAAATAAAGGTCTCTCCTTCACACATGAAAATTGCCATGTAAGTCAAATGACACTAGTTAGTCGGGGAGGTAGGTGGACTTGGTGACTGGGTGGGTTTATAAGTTCAAATTTTGCTACAGTCGTGTCCGGAAGGTCACTATCAATACCGGTTCAGTGACAATGATTATTAATCAGAAAACGGTTGTTGTGGGACATTGGTCGCTATATGGCAATTGGTGCTATGGGACAATGGTTGCTGTATGGCATGGTGCTGTGGTACAATGGTGCTGGAGGACAGTGGTTTCTGTGGGCCAATGGTCGCTATATGGCAATGGTCACTGTGGGACAATGGTTGCTGTATGGCATGGTGCTGTGGTACAATGGTGCTGGAGGACAGTGGTTTCTGTGGGACAATGGTCGCTATATGGCAATGGTCACTGTGGGACAATGGTTGCTGTATGGCATGGTGCTGTGGTACAATGGTGCTGGAGGACAGTGGTTTCTGTGGGACAATGGTCGCTATATGGCAATGGTCACTGTGGGACAATGGTCGCATTGTGGCAGTGGTTGTTATATGACAATGGTTGCTATAAAGACAACTGTTTAGTTACGACTTTCTACGTTATTAGTTGAAATCCCGCTGAAGTCATCTTTACCTTTCATCCTTCTGGGGTCAATAAGCTAAAGTACCAGTTAATTACTGGGGAAGATACGATGGAATTTCCACATCTTCTAAATGCTGGTTTGTGCCAACATTAGAAAGAATTATTATCTGGTAGGGAGAATCGTTGGCTTCTCGGACGAATTCTTCGTAGTTCTTGTTGCGCCCCTTTTACATTCTGAGTTCAAATCCCGCCAAGGCTAGCTCTGCCTTTCATCCTTACGGGGTCGATAAAATAAAGTACCAGTAAAGCACTGGGGCCGATTTCATCGACTTTCCCCTACCCCAAAATTGCTGGCCTTGTGCCTATATAAGAAATCATTATTATTATTAGTAGTAGTAGTAGTAGTAGTAGTAGTAGTAGTAGTAGTAGCAGCAGCAGCAGCAGTAGTAGTAGTAATTAGTAGTAGCATCAGCAGTGGCAGCATCAGCAGTAGTAGTAGTAGTAGTAGCAGTAGTAGTAGTAGTAGCAGTAGTAGTAAATATACATGTAGTGCATCTGAAAGGCAACGCGCGTGTGTGAATGAGTGAGAGAGAAAGTGAGGAAGAGGGGGGGGGGAGAAAATGAGACCGGCTGCATCATTGCTATAAATCTAGCAACAGGTTTTCTTTCCTTCACAATTGCATCTACATCAATTGAATGTTTTTCCTGGTTTTTAACATAATTCTTTTATTTATCTATTTATTAATTTATTTCTGCCTCTATTAATATCATCAAACGCATCTGTCTAGACAAGTATTATTTGTCATTGCTTGTGCACATAATACGATTCTATAATTTCATAAACTTTATAAACTCTTCGTTCCCCGACCACGCTTATCTCTCATAATATTAAATCAATGTTTTGCAGTAAGCGAGGTCTCATTTGTATTCATATTTACTTATCCGTTTATTTAGGTGGATTGGCAGAGTAATGGATTCGCAGAAACGTTAAAGTGGCTGACAAAATGTTTTACGATGTTTAATTCCGTCTCTTCACGTTCAGAGTTCAAATACCACCGAGGTCAACTTGGCCTTTTTTTCTAACAAGAGTTGATCAAATTTATTACCAGTAATATACTGGAGTCGATTTAATCGACTTTCAATTACCCCCAAAATGATGGTCTTGTGCCAAAATTAGAAACCATTTTTTTTTTTTTTTTGTTATATGATCTTATCTTTAACTTTCAAAATATAATGTTGTTGTTTTTTCATTTAGAGAAATAGATACAACTGCAGAGGTTGCATGGCTGAATGGATAAGAAGTTTGCTTTGCAACCATAGCCTTCAGAGTTTGATTCAACTGCGTGGCATCTTGGGCCGGTTGGGTAGACTGAAACTATGAAAACTCGTCCGGTAAATTAAGTCTTTTATTACACGTGGCTGGGCTTGTAGCATACAGGCCTTTCGGCGCTAAGGGGCTTTGGGCGCTTAAGCCCCTCCAATAATGTGTTTCAATATACTTGTGCTTTGGCTTTTACTACTCATTTTATATTATCTCTAAATATATTAGTATGATCATGTTTTTTTTATTCTTTCTTAGTTTCGTATTGATGATAAAAAAAGCATAAGCTTAGAATAATAACACATATTCTCCTTGAGAATTACGATAAGGGTACACATGCCTGTGGAATGGGGATGGTTAATCATTTTCACGCGAATTTTACGAGGTTATTGAATTGATTGAACAACTGGAACACTCATCGTCGAAACTGACGGAGAGAAGAATTAGCAAGACGCTTTAGACGGAAAAGTTAAATGTCGATAGAAAGAGAAGTTAATGACAATAAAGATAGAGAAGAAAAAAAAACACACAAAAGGCGAATCTGTGAATGCATGCAATAAATATTTTATTTTCTAACGGAAGAAAAAATAATTATAAATCGAAACAAATTTCTATTCTGACCTCCAAAATGATCTACGAATCTAAACTAATATTTTGTTTGCTAACTGGTTCTGGTTTAAACCAATTTCATTCTATTTCTTAGTCAAAGAATTATTTATGTTGTGTTTATATATTTTGATTTGTTTCTTTTTCTCAGATTTAAAGTAAATAAACATTGAAGTTGGTGTTTGTTTGTTCTTTGTAATTGTTAGTTGTTATTGTTGTTGTTGTTGCTGTTTCTTATAAGAAACAGTATTTATATGATAAATAATTTGAAAAATAAAATAAATTTAATGAAACCAAACAAACGAAAAAGATGAGAAACAGATTGAAATAAAATATAAAAATATGAAGAAATAAAAATGTAAAAATGAAAATCAAATAAATAGAATATGAAAAAAATATATATTTTTCTCAATTCATTCTATTATACATTTTCCAATTCACCATTTTTCGAAGTTGGTAATCGTTTTAACGGTTTGCAAAGTCTGACATTTGACATTAAAAGAGTGCGTCAAAATATTAATTCTATAGTTATTCATTTGTATTTATATTATTTTTAATTTTTATTTAACATTATTCTTTATTCTTTCACAGAGAATCTAGTTTCTTGTGTGTATGTGTGTGGGGTATCTGTGTATGTGAGTGAATGTAGTGGAGAGGCATTGAAGCTGGAATGTGGTGCGAACACTTTTATCGTGCCCACGACCATACATAAATATTTGAACTTCAACACTTCAATATTGACGAAATAATAGTTAATTATACAATTCTACTTCTATAAAGAACACCAGGAAAAGTTAGCTAAGAAACTATATATATATATATATGTGTGTGTGTGTGGGGGTGTGTATTGTTTTACCAGTAAATATTGTAAAAACATCATTTATATATATATATATAGAAAAGAAAATTTCGTTCTACATGGCTGAATACAGTAAATGTAATCTGAGTTTATCGAATATTAATAATAACATTCGATTCGTTTGCAATTATGCAAACAAGCCTCAATTTTATAGCCATGTCAGTAGAATGAACATTTTATTCTTGCTCTTGTGTTGGCATGCGAACAGAACTGCAGACACTAATGTTTCTGAGTATCACCCTTCATCAGTACAGCTCATTGTTCACCTGCCAAACTGTCAGAGCTAGTGAAAATATATGCTATTTTTAAAAAATACACAGTGACTGATCGGCCTGATTTGCATAATAGCAGGCTGGCTGATCAGTCAGATCTGCATATTAACAGATCCACTGATTAGCCAGATTTGCATATCAGCAGACTGGCCAGTCAGTTTCCAGTATACGAGCGATAAATGGCCGGCTCTGCCAAATTCAAATAAAAATAAAATAAAAAGGTGAACAGTACTGATGAAGGGTGATACCCAGAAACATTAGTGTCTGCAGTTCTGTTCGCATGCCAACACAAGAGCAAGAATGAAGTGTTCATTCTACTGACATGACTATAAAATTGAGGCTTTGTTTGCATAATTGCAAACGAATCGAATGTTATTATTAATATTCGAAAAGCTCAGGTTACATTTATTATATATATACATACAAGGAGAGGTACCTGTCAATACCTTAGTAATTTATGAAATTAACAATATATGTTGACACACGTTACAATAAGAACGGTATTTTCACTTAAATAGGAATTATAGCAGACTTCTCAATGCAAAGAATCTAGATAAAAACATTAATAAATTTGCCCATTGGTATTGTTTTGAATACTACTCCCTTTTACAGTCAGCCTATATAATACTTCGTTTATAGACGAGTCGTTAGGTGCGTTGTCAGTTAAAAGGGCAGGACCAAAAGTAAATTAAATTTTTTTTCTTTGTTTTCTCTGTCTAACCCTTTTTTTGTGGTGGCGGGTGGGGAGCTCAACCAAGACCTTCCAAACTAAAAGAAAGCAACCCAAAACTGTTTTGAAAAAAAAAAAAATAGTAATAATTGTTTCTACTTTTGGCACAAGGCCAGCAATTACGCAGTGCATTACTGGTACTTTATTTTATCGACTCCGTAAAGATGAAAGGCAAAGTTAACCTCGGCGGGATCTGAACTCAGGATGGCAAGGGCCGTAACGCTATGCGTCAAAGCATGGCGTCCGACCTGGCGAATGCATGAAAAATTTACTTATTCATCTCTGTAATTCAGGAACCTGTATTGCACTACAGCTTTCATCCCTTTTTATCCATAAAACAATAGGTTCGTGTTTCAGGGAGATCTGCTTTCTATTTTTATTACGTATAGCAACAGTTTTATTAGCTCCCACGAGACGCACACACACACACGCACACACAGTGGTTTTGATAATATCTTTACCAGTTCGAACTACGACAGAAAATAGTTCGTTTTGGGCCATATTCATTGAAGGATGGTGCTTCTGGAGTATCTCTCTTCATCCTTGGTCAGTTCACTGTCAGACTGGTCAGTTCACATTACATTAACCAAAGTATACATTTGTTTTATAGGAGCAAGGATATCCCAGTGATATATGGAATACAGATCATAAAATGGTCTTGTATCAATTCTTGTCATGATAACTAACAGCGATTTCTAAATAATCTATCCGATGTGGGTTCGTTACCTGGAAAGCGAACCGAAGACACCTTAGTGCAGATGGAGATACAACTTCTCCAAATGGTCTCCATGTCAATTATGGATATAATTCAATGCAATGACAATGAACGAGGAAAATGGCGGAAATATATTCACGACATTTCCTACTCTCTTATAAACGGAAATAAAGAATTTCGACGGTAAATCCAAGATCACGTGCAAGCTATCAAATAGTCATCCCCAGTACTCTCTAGCCACATTTCCCTCACATGCCGATCCGTTGCTATGGTTACGCCACGTGACCAACGAGCTGGGTATTGCTATCCAAACAGGATCCACATGTATTAGAAGTCAACGTCTTAACCAAAACACATTCGTTCCTATGTCTAGAATTAAAATATTTTTAGCAATTAATTTGTGTTTATTTCTTATAAACACACACGTACATATATATATATATGTATATTTGAATGCTTGCATTTCACTTACACACACACACACACACACACACACACACACACACACACACACACACACACACACACACACACACACACACACACACACACACACACACACACACACACACACACATACATACATACATACATACATACATACATACATACATACATACATACGTATGTTGTGCAGATATAGTGACCTTGGTAATTAACAAGGGAAACAGAACTGAATATTTATAATACAGTAAATATATAGAAGTTTAGTCAGTTTCTTATATATGCGTCTGTGTGTGCATACATACATATATATATATATATATATGTGTGTGTGTGTGTGTGTGTGTGTGTGTGTGTGTGTGTGTGTGTGTATGTACACACACACACACATATATATATATATATATATAAATATATAATATATTTATGTATATATATGTGTGTGTTTGTGTGTTCCACGAAATTAGAAGTGAAGTTGTGAGATAACATATAAACACATAGCACACATACGTAGAAATGTAACTGCTGCCAGACTGAGGTAATTCTATTTAGATTAAGACAATATTGGTCTCCAGACTGATTGCAGTCTGCAGATTGAGAGAGTAATAATGCTAGTGAGGCCGATATATAGTAACAACAATAGCAATTGCTATATACATAGCCAAAGTTTAAGCTAGACTTAGCTAGTCTATTGCAACTGATGCTAAATATACGTAACAATGGTTAACACTGATTAATAATGGTTAATAGTGGATGAACAGGGAGCAGCATTTGTGAAACCTAGGTAACATTTGGTAGCACAAACTGCTGTTGTTTATATTCTGCTAAGTAAAATCTACATTTGTTGTTGGACCTCCGTCGGTTCCGACGGCGAATGTAGCAGTTGTTTTTAAATCAGCAGAAATTTCAGAACAAGTAACTCAGCTCTACATATGTGCACACTTAACGCCGTTCTCAGGGAGATTCAGCGTGCCACACTCTGACAAAGTTAGCCATTTCAATTAGTCCTTCTGGTATTATTATGAAACCAGCAGAAAATCGCCGTTCAGGCGGTTTTCTGCTAGCATATGTAGTGTGCATATTGGTATTATACGCAAATATATATGCATATATATATATATGTAAATTAAAAAGTAAATTGACAATATCTTCTTCTTCATCCACTTATTTCTGAGAGGGTCGTGGGGACAGAGTCCTTCTCAAACACTCCTTCCAGCGAGTCTGTCAGTAGCAAACATCTCTAACTTATCCAGCTGGATCCCAAAGCGTGACCAGCTAAACTCATGGATGTTATCCAACTATCTTGCTGAGGGTCTACCTCTGGGTCTCTTGCCGGTTAGTTTTGCCTGTAAAGTGTGTCCAGCGATTCTTTACTGAGACATTCTAACCACATGCTCATAATATCGGAGTTGTGATCTCTCAATTCAGAGAAGTAGCGGCTCTACCAGGAGTGACTCTCTGGTCTCTGAGTTATGCACTTTATCGAGTAACGTTACTCCAAAGACCCTTTGGAGGAATCCCATTTCTGACACTTTTATTTGCAATCGTATTCTTTTGGTCATTACTCAAGATTCATGATCCTCGGTAAGAGTTGGCAGGAATACATGGAAGACAGCGAGTTTTGCTTTTGCACATACCCCTTCATCTGATTGCTGAGGCTGGCGCTTTACCGCATCAGCTTTGTAATTCTTGCACTTAATTCAGTCTCCTGCATTCCATCACTCATGAACACGGCTCCAAGATACTTGAACTTCTCTAACTGCTTCAGTAGAACTCCATTCACATGTATATAAATTTGAGGGACTTCTGTCCACCCGTCCATCACGCAATGTGTATGTGTGTTTGTGTGAATGTATGTGTGTGTAAAAGGAAGGAAAAGGATACACACATATATGTCTCTAACTTAAAAACAGTGACACACACACACACGTGTCTCTAATTTAAGAACGCCGACAAACTCACGCGCGGGCACATACACACACTGTCCTATTACCACTCAAGAGCTTTGGCCCGGGCAAACGTCCCCTCAATTTTGGAACCGTCTGGGCTGTCCTGAATTGATGGGAAAAGACTTGATGGTCTTATTCTGTGCTCCTGAAGTGCAACTTTGATAAGCAGTTAATTTGAAATTATTTATTTTTACGAAATTATTTTTGTTTACGAAATTGAGTAGATAAATTATGTAATATTCATTCATTCGCCGAGGTTAACTTTGTCTTTCATACTTACGGGGTCGATAAAATAAAGTACCAGTAATGTACTGGGTAATTGCTGGCTTTGTGCCAAAAGTAGAAACAATTATTTATTCAAAGTAATCCAACTTATGTTACAAACGGGATAAAAAAAACAACCTACGCAATCCCTCAGACCTTCCTTTATTATAGTTTAGATAGGGCGGTGGATTGGCAGTATCGGTAGAGGGTCGGACGCCATGCTTTGCAGCAAAGAGTTACAGCCCCTTATGGTCTGAGTTCAAATCCCACCGAGGTTAACTTTGCCTTTCATCCTTACGGGGTCGATAAAATAAAGTACCAGTAATACACTGGAATAATTGCTGGCCTTGTGCCAAAAGTAGAAACAATTATTATGAAAGTAGCTGATCATTCTACAAATGCGTATATCCTTAACGTAAGAGTCAAGGAAATTCATCGCAACTCAATGACTGAGCCTTTCAATTGTTGATACAGTCCTTTTAACCCTCTCAGGGCCATTCAACGTGATAGAACGTGTGAGAAGGCTGGCTTTTTGAATTGCATGTGCATCTCATTTTTTGCCAGCTGAGTGGAATGGATCAACGTGGAATAAAGTGTTTTGCACTTGAAATCGAGCCCACAACCATTCGTTCGTGAACCGTACACTCTAACCACTAAGCCACACAGGCTCCACACACCTTAGATGTTTCTGCTGTATCATT
>OZ024755.1:11862472-11869972 GCA_964016885.1 Eledone cirrhosa
ATATATATATATATATATACATATATATACATAGAGAGAGAATGACATATATAAATAGAGAGACACAGAGAGAGAGCGAGAGAGAGAGAGAGAGAGAGAGAGAGAGAGAGAGAGAGAGAGAGAGAGAGAGAGATAAACGGGTAAACAGATAGATATATAGATATGGTAAGGTTTTAACACACTCTGCTGGCTGCAGTTAGTTATGAATACTACATCAGCATCCGCGGTAATGAAAACACTGGAGCACATTGAAATTGTACAGCTACAGCTTAATTAACTTTAGTAAACCGGAAAATACGTCATATCGTCTCCTTCCTGTTGTTTAACCACAATATTATTATTATCATGTCACGTGTAGAAGGGATCCGGCTATCAGCTGAGTCCATCGTAAAAATTTCCCCGCCGCCCTCCTTTAGCCGAGAAGGGCAGGCAGTTTTTATCTGCCTGGTGGCCATGTTAAAAGAGATTGTATGGTGGACACGCCTTAAAGGGTTGAAGACGGGTACTTTCCTCTTCGGTGACGCCCTCATTAACTTTTTCAGGTTTCACCTGAAAAGGAAAATCAGGGTGCAGAGGGAAGTGCTGACCTCCAGCCAGTTTGTTGAAAGGTGGGTGAGAGAGGCAAGAATGGCCCGTGTGAATGGACCTGCCCTGAGCGTATGCCTGTAGCATTGTAGGAGGAAAACTGGAAGAGGGCATTTGCCCTAGCGATCAGGGTAACCGTCGCTTTTCTTGTGGGCTTTCTCCACGAGCAACCCTCGGATGTCTCCTCCCTATTGGGGAATTTTTCATTGTTTCCTTTTTTACCAATGCTCTGTTTTTGGGGTTTTCTTACACGCAAAAATGCCCATTTGTATTATCCTATGTTGTCCTTAATGTTATACTTTGTGTCAACCCTTGCGGTTAATAAAGATAACATTACTATTATCATTATTATTGTTCTTTGAGTCTCAGTCATTGATGTTAGTTAACTGGAAAGTTTGTTGAAATGAATATCAAGCCACTACCTGCAGCCTCAGATATTCAGGACGTATCGGAGGGTTCTTGCTGTTCCCAGCAAGCATGCCTTTTGAAGTGTTCCAAAAAGCGGGGCGGGGCCAATTTTCTTTAACCATCCCTGGAAACCTTTTGAGATAGTACCTAGTGCGCCTATGACAATCGGGACCACTTTGACTTCATGGCAGTTCCAAATCCTTTTTACCTCCCACTTTAAGTCCTGGTATGATTATCATTATCATTATTATTATGATTATCTGTCTGGTGGCCATGGCGAAAGAGATAGTATGGTGGACACGTTTGAAAGGGCTGAAGACGAGCACTTACCTCTTCGGTGATGCCCTGATTGCCTTTTTCAAATTTCATTTGAAAAGGAAAATCAGAGTAGAGAGGGAAGTGCTCTCTTCCCAGCATTTTGTTGAAAGATGGGTGAGAGAAGCAAGAATGGCCCATATTGCCTCATTTCTCCCCATTTTGGGGCACTATATTTCGTGGTATTTCCCGTTTGGATTTTGAATGGTTGGCAATTCTTAGATGTATAAAAGGAGAGCTGTACGCCATATATTCAAATATATACACAGGGAACGAGAGAGAGAGAGCGAGAGAGAGGGAGAGAGAGAGAGAGAGAGAGAGAGAGAGAGAGAGAGAGAGAGAGAGAGAGAGAGAGAGAGAGAGACAGGCAGACAGACAGGCAGAGAGATAGAGGCGGCGATAACAATGTCATCAATGCTATAATAGGTGATCGAAAATACTATGTCATAGATTTAAATAATGACTATATATACAATAGTCAGTCTCTTATATGGAAAAGCTGTGACATGTTTTATTGTGAATAGAAACTAAATTAAACAGCCACAATAGATACAATTGATAATCAATATCTATATGTGAACTGAATAAAATGTTTCATATAAAAAATGACTAAGACGAGTTCAATAATGCACACAGAGACGCGTGCATACATATGTGTGATTTGTGATTAGCGAGTTCGGCTCACGATCGTACAATCATAAGTACGATTCCGGGATCGGGCAGCAACTTCCGCCCTTGAACAACACATATATATAGAGACACTCACACACACACACACACACACACACACACACACACACACACACATATATATATATATATGAATGTATATAAATGTAAAAGTTAAATATAAATAACAAAGCAAACGACACAGTATCGTGAAGAAATATATTAGTTTAACGTTTGTAATTGATATATATATATATATATACATATATATATCAATTATATATATATAGATAGATAGATATATATACATATTCACACAAACATATATATATATATATATATATATTCATATATATATATATATGCATATATATATATATATATATATATATATATATATATATATATATATATATATATATATATATACATGTATATATATATATATATGTGTGTGTGTGTGTGTGTGTGTGTGTGTGCGTGTGACTTGTAATTCGAAATCTATATTATTTCCACTAAATTTATCTTTTACCTTTATATAGAACGGGATTTTACTGAGTATAGTAAAAGAAGAAATTATGATAACTAACTCTACCACTATTAGATGAGGTATATTTTAAGTCTTCTCGCCCTCTCCACATCGCTTCATTCACAAAGATTAATGAAGCTGGATTACAATCTGACCTATGGTTTGTTTATTAGTTGAGAACACACATGCTGAACTCTAAATGGCCTAATTGATTGCACGCTAAAGTGGTACTAAATTAGTTCAGGAAAATATACCAGTACAGTCTTGAAAATATAAATATTTATTAAAAGCAAAAAATACCATGCACAGAAAGAAAGAGAGAAAGAAAGAAATAAAGAAAGAAAGATAGAAATATAAGAGACTGGCCAAATAAGGATTTACCAATATTTTGGGAATCAATGAACTAATAGGAGACAACTTATTCGGATAAAGAATAGCATACGAAGGAATATCATGACACTTCTAGATTAAAGTTATAATTATTGATTTATACTATAGGCACAAGGTCAGCAATTTACTTATTTTATCGACCCTATAAGGATGAAAGGCAAACCTAACCCTAGCGTGATTTGAACACAGAACTCAAAGGATTGTTACATGAAAGGTAAGTGAATTAGAAATATTAGGCAGAAATCTAAAAAATATAAAACGAGCAAAAATAGACTACACAAATGTTCACACAAAACCAATATTTTTACCACAAACATAACGAGATGGCATCTACAACCGGATAACTATTATCATATATACTTTATGACTTGGAAAATATCTACTCTTATCTAGATATTTAGATAGAAAACTACCTAATAGTATTTGAAATGAAACTAATGCATGCCTAAAGTTATAAAGAAATAAAAAGTGTTATCCGTTTTCATAAGAGAAAACATATGGACGAGAGATAGAGATAGCAGACAGCTAGGAGTATGATGGTGGAGGAACACGAAACGTACAGCTGTTGGTCGCAATCGAGTATTAATTGGTATTATTTACAATGTTTTCGCAAAGTGTTTTATGAGCCCAGCCAGCCGCGATTAGGCACAGCCACTCTTTCGACCCTAAACCGCAGAACATCCAGCAGAACATCCTGGAAGTGACAATTGGAAGGAAAGAAGGTTGTACCAGCACTGAGCTGGTACTTTCTTTATCGACCTCGAAAAGATGGAAAGCAAAGTGGATTTTGGAAGGATTTGGACTCAGAATACAGATACCCAAAACAAATAGGCAAGGCTCTGCTACATCGACCACCTTGAAGAAATGCCAATAGAAAATATTAAGACAAAATAAAACTTAACTTGAAATAAGAATTAGAAAATGTCACGCTAGGACGTTGACTAGTAAGAGATATACATAGTTAATATATAACGATACTGAACAATGCCATGTGGCTTAGTGGTTAAGGTATTGGAATCACAATTGTAACGTCATAATGTGTGTAAGTGCATGTGTGCGTGCGTGCGAGCGTGTATTGGGCCTCCGTCGTTTCCGATGACGAGAATTTCAGTTGCTCCAACGACTGAACAACCTGCCCGTGATAAGCCGAACACGCTAACCACTAAGCCACGTGCCCTTTGCACATGCGAATTAACTAGGACGATGCCCCACAGGAGTCTTGTTGAGTGTGAAAGTTTCAAATAACACATTCCGCCAGCTTAATAATGGGAATGTTACTTATATTTCACACACACACACACACGTGTGTGTGTGTGAAATTTCTTGAAGAAACCGAATATTACTTTACTTATTCAGTCTGTGAAACAACGGATTATATATCAGTTACTAATAATGATCATCATAGTACTATCACTACTACTACTACTAGTACTAATCCTGACGACTATAAGATTACACTAAATTCTGAATTGTTGTATGGCAACAAGCCTAAAAATTTAACGTGCTGCATGTATGCTAAGTTAATTAATTTTCTAGTTGACCCGATGTTGTTGGTCAACCATCTACTCTAACCGAATGCATTGGTATAATCGATAGAATTCTTCCTACCAATTGAAAATTCTCTCTATAGATTGGAAAAGCTGTTAGAATCTACTATGTGAAACCCTTATTTTTTAAATATACAGTGTGTACCTAAGATGATATTCAAAATTTTCCATTACATTAATGAATTCCATCTGATACCCACTGGATGTAACAGCATACTGTTTGTCTTATACGCTGTCAACAGGAGGCATAAGAAAGCACATAGCTTAATGGTTAAAGCATTCGGCCTACGTTAGCCAAATGGTGCGTTAGGTTTCTGGCTGAGCTTTGTGTCCTTGAGTAAGACGCTTTTTCACCTTGTTGTCTACTCTGCTGGTGAAATCAGTTGTACCTGTATTTCAAAGAAGGGTCAGCTTTGTCACTCGTTATGTCACAATGAATCTCCCAGAAATCTACGTTATGGGTACACGTGTCTATGGAATGTAGAACAACTTGCAAGTTAATTTTAGAAGAAGGCTGTTCTGTTGATTGTACGTAAATAAAAAGATTGAGGTAGCGGGAGAGAATTTTTTTCCGTAGAGAATTGGAATATAATAAATGTCTTCTACAGAAATAACATTGTTTCATTCCGCTGAAATCCTAATGATTTTAACCGAATGAAACAGTCATAATTCTGTAAAAGTCATTACCATCTGAAATGTCAGAGAATTGGTAGTATTGGTAGAGGGTTGGACGCCATGCTTTCTAGCATAGGTACGTCCCTTTACGGTCTGAGTTCAAATCCCTTCGAGGTCAACTTTGCCTTACATCCTTACGGGGTCGATAAAATAAAGTACCAGTAATGTACTGGGTAATTGCTGGCCTTTTGCCAAACGTAGAAACAATTATATATAATATATATATGTATATAAATAAAGTGTTTTGCTCAAAGACGTCAATACATGGATCGGTCCGAGAATCGAACTCACGATCGTTAACCCAGCACACTTGCCACTAAACCAAGTGCATTCAGCTACAGACTAATATCGATTAATTTAATTATATCCATAGCTCTAAATGTGTACTATGTGTTTAAAAGAGTAAATGTTTTCAAAGTGCTAAGACCTTATATTTAAATCTAGGTTTATGGGGTGATACAAATATGATATATCAAGCATGCATCCCACGCGACTGAATCGAACTTGGGGCCTCACGATTAACCATTTTACCAAGCTGCATCGGAAAAATTATTAATACAACAAAAGAGAAAATTTATTTAAATTGCGCGTAGAGGGAGATGTATGAGTAATAAATTAATAAATAAATAAATAGATTAAGAAATAAAGAATGAAAGAAAAAGAAAGAAAGAACGATGAAAGTCGTAAAATATTGGAGAGGGGCAGTATTTGTAGTAAAGCTAGACAGTTTGAATAATGACATTTGATAATTTATCTAATTAAATTATACAATAAACTTAATACTGAATATTTCATATCGTGCTAACTAAAGCTATTGAGCTTGAGACAAACATGGCTGTGTGGCGAAAGAATTTGCTTCGCAATCATATAGTTTTGGATGCTCTCCTATAGTGGGTGCAAGGTGTACAAGAGTCTTCTACTATAACCACGAAAAGTGTTGTCTCCAGAAATAATCTACCCGAATAGCAAGAGACTGAACAATGTTGTATTTAATAGCAGTAGTAGTAGTATCAAGAGAAATCGGATATGATCCTTAATACAGTCAGATCCTCTGTCAAATTTCATCCGAAAATAGGAGGAAAAAATAAATTATATAAAATTAGAAAAAAAGACTAATCATTACTGGGCAATGTAGAAAACGGAGGGTCAAATACGAAGGAGAAGGACAGCCAAAAATAAAAAAGTTATATCAATGAAATGAAAACATTGCGGAAGCAATGGAACAGTTTAAACTAGTTTTTTAAAAGCTGTGCCGCGACGCATTGGTGTACCGCAGGGGTTTCTAGGTGCACTTTTGATGTAAAAAATATTTTAATGCTTTAGAAAATCAATGTACATCCTAGATATTCTTGAAAAACGAATTATTCATTATATGGATAATGGAAGATACCAATAGTTTCTATATTTCGTTGTCGAAATACTTAACTTAAACAGTTTTTCTTTTGACTTTCAATGAGAACTGTACTCATAATTGTATTTGATTTGATCTCCAATGCGCTCTGAATTGAAAACATATTCAGAAACATTGGTTTAAACAAATCATATCATCAAAAGCACAGGGGATATAACGCAGAGAAATCCGTGAACACATCTTCGAATACAACAAGATATTCGAATCAAATATCTAAAGACATTTACAAGGAATGGAAGAGGAGTTAACATAAAAAGAAATACAAGAATACTGAGATGGAATATGATACTGAAATACTAATCACACTCACACACAACCACCGCCACCACCATCAAAACCACCACCACAATCAGACAAATATTCATTAGAAAGGAGGGGTAAAAAATAACATGTGCTTGCATAGTCGACCGTAGTCGGAAAGAGGTTTACCAGCACTTAAGAAATGCAAGGAATTAGAAAGAACCTGAAATTGACATGGTCACCTATTTCTGGTTGCAGCTCTTTAATTGTTGCCATGAGGCTCGATGAGGATACATATATGTCAAATATATAAGAACCCTAGAGAAAATCGTGAGCAACGTCAGGCCATTCTGCTAGTAATTACTAAAACCAAAGTCCGAAGAAGGATCTTTGCAAAAAATTTAATCTGTACTACTACTACTAATATGTGTGTATATATATATATATATATATGTGTGTGTATATGTGTATATATATATATATATATATATATATATATATATATATATATATATATATATATATATATATATATATATAAATAAATATATATATACATGTGATCCGGCTTGTATATTCAATTATATATATGAAATGCTTATGTCAATAAACAACCTAATAACCTCGCTGCGAATTTTTAAAGTCTGTGATCAGGTCAGTACTATTCTTAGCAACAAAGGGGTAACAGCCAGACGGATATATATTATATATATATACACGTATATATACAC
>OZ024755.1:11874972-11882472 GCA_964016885.1 Eledone cirrhosa
CGAAAGAATGGAAGGCAAATTCGATCTTGAACGATTGTTCGACAGACATCATTGGGGATTGTGAGACAGTGTTTGAAAACTTTGCATATATATATATATATATATATATATATATATATATATATATATATATATATATGTATGTGTAAAGTTGATAATGAGTAGAGAAGTCAGGCTGTTCTGACATATGTTGTGGGTGTTTTCGGATGCTGCTGAAGGCGAGAGCAGAATGGTACGATCTCATTAGAGCATTGTTTAAGCATCTTTGTTTAAAAGTCGTGTACAACTTTTCGTAAGATATCGCTATGGCGTATGTGCAAAAGATCATCGCCGTCTGAAAGTTGTATTGAAGAAAGAAGTAAATGTTATGTAACAGTATGTCGTTCATTATGGTAGAAATAAATATATATAGAGAGAGAGAGCGGGAGAAAAAGAGAAAACGCCCGTGAGCCTGTAAACGACCGCCCGCGTTGGACCTCCATCAGTTCCGACGACGAGTATTCCAATTATTCGATTAAAAAAAAAAAAAAAAATCAACCCGTTCTGCCACCCAATATAATATTAGTGATCCAAGAATCACAGTCTATGAAACTATGTTGAGTAGTGAATTTTCCGTTGCTCCTCGCGTATTTCAGACATTATTTAAAACTTGTCTGACGCATAATGAACAAATATTTAATGACATTGTGTGTGTGTGAGAGAGAGGGGGTGGAGGGTGGTGAGGGAGGGAGAGGGGCAAAGAAGGAGAGGATGAGAGAGAACGGAAGAGAGAGAGAGGGGGGCGGTTGTGTGTGGGGGTGTAGAACCTCACCATCTGTTATGACTAGTGTTCTATTATTTCGATCAGAAAACAGCCTGCTCATAAAATTACCGTGCGCGAGTACCAGATAGTATCAGCAATGGAAAGACCAATGGAAACATTGTTACCTTGGTTTAATCTGATGATCCGCTCCTTTCCTTTCTTCTACCAAGAATCGCGAGTACCAGATAGTATCAGCAATGGAAAGACCAATGGAAACATTGTTACCTTGGCTCAATCTGATGATCCGCTTCTTTCCTTTCTTCTGTCAAGAATTGCAGCTGGCAGATAGTAACAGCAATGGATAGATGAATGGAAACATTGCTACCTTGGTCCGATTTGATGATCAGCTCTTTTCCTTTCCTTCCACAACCTCTGTAAAACCTATGCTATATTCGATTGTCTGGTGTAAGCATCATCCTTTTATCGCACGTGTAGTCGTACTACGTCGATTTAATCTTCAAACAATATCTGTTTCGAACGAATTTAGAATTTCAAAATTCTTATTCCCCCATCTCAAAACAAAGCGTAAACAAACCAAAAATAAAAGAAAACTAAAATCAAGAAAATCGATAAAAGAAAACAAAACAAACCTAAACAGATAACTGACTTTTAAAGAAAGTGAAATTTTAGAATATTAAATAATTTAGCAAGTTATGAAAGTTATGATTTAACACACTCTAAGCTAAAAGAACGAAAACATTCTAGAAGATTCTTGCGTCTAGAAGAACATTCCACTGAGAAATGAAAAATTTATACACAAGTTTTCCTTCATTTAGGTCTCTTCTGTTTATTTTTAGTTCCATCTTTGTTGTTTATTTGTTATTATTTTTGTTTTTTTTTCTCCTCTTCCTCTTCTTCCTTTCAGTTTGTCTCTATTTTTCGATAATTTTATACTGATTCTCAGATAAACTCTATATAACATGTACCTCAGATGAAATCCCATCGGGTCTCAATGTTACGTTCTATACCTCCTAGGTCAATATTATGTTTATACCCTGGTCAATCTACTAGATTTTACTATTCTTATATAAAACCAGACATATTCCTCAGATACTAAACCTTATGAGAATTGTAGAAACAAGATGAAAGCTACTGACTAGTATTGAACACAACGTCCCGGTTTCAATTTTGCTTTATATGCAAATCACGTTACCTGTGTGTTGAACCCCTGTCGGTTCTAACGAGGACTGCTCCACGGACTTGAAATTGGCGGTTAAGTAGCTGAACATAATATAACCATGTACTTCTCAGGAAGATTAAGCATGACTGTGTGACAGGGCTGGATAATTGACTAGTAGACTGTCCTTTCGTGGGAAATAACAGGCCTAAAAATGACCAGGGACATTCTTAAATAGCAGCACTTTGTACTCAGCCATAAGCTGAGTTAACGTTTCCTTTCCTTTTTAACCTGTAACTATGGGTAGAGTCGTAGGGGGGGGGGGGGGGCATAGTAACATACGGCATTTCTTGGGTACTTTTTAAACGTCACGGAGCCCATCTTCTCTTCAGCTCTAGACAAAGCCGATTTATTTCAGAGAGAGAGAGAGAAAGAGAGAGAGAGGGAGGAAGAGAGAGAGGGATGGAAAGAGAGAGAGAGAGAGAGAGAGAGAGAGAGAGAGAGAGAGAGAGAGGGAGAGAGAGAGAGACGGAGGGAGAGAGAGAGAGAGAGAGAGAGAGAGAGAGAGAGAGAATGACAAAGAGATATAGAGAAAGAATTGATCCTAATACTGGTTGGTATTTTTTTTATCGAGATCGAAAGGACGAAAAGCATGGTTGACTTTAACTGGATTTGAACTACGAGCGCAGAGAGTCGGAATGAATACCGTAAAGCATTCTATTCGACGTTCTAACAGCTCTCGCAATTTGCCGCCATGAAATAATGATTAGAAGTACTCCGAATTATTAGGTCATGACATGTTTCCAGTTGAAACACATTTCTCTATTTTCCTGTTAGAAATGTTTAAATGTTTAAGTACGTTTTGAACTTAGCATGGAATGATTATTTGAAACGATTCATTTAGTAATACCCGCTGTCATGGTAAAAAAACGGACTCGAAATATTGTACTAACTAGTGGAACCGTGCTTTCAGTAATGACATAGAGCAGTGAACCTATTTAATGTTTGGACTCCAGGCTTAGTATGCAATATATGTCAAGATTTCTGGATATGTGGACAATTATACACAATGGAAAATTACATTTTGATGAATTAATGATTTTCACAACATAAACCCGATAGTTTTATGTTGATTACCAACGCGTGGAAGGGATTAAATATAAAAATGATATTTTGATCATTTATTTCTAAGATATAATTACATATTACACATATGTTCAACATATATGAACACATGACATTCAAGATTAAACGTGTATGTTAGTCTTGAAAAATAACTATTTCATGGGGACAAATGTCTAGTTAAAACCCAGGACCTAGAGACTAGGAAGTGATATAGAGAGGAAATGCATATTGGGTATGCGTATTTGTTTGTGAGTGTAAATTTTAAAGCATTACAGACAAATATATGTATATTGGCACCAGCATTAAGTTAGCGTTGTGTACAATAGAGGTGGATTTGAAAACATATACGATATGTTTATGTACAATAAACAAATGAGAGCCTTCCTATAAAAAAAAAAAAATATTTTTCTTGTTCTGTGAACATGTAACAGGTATCTCAGTAGCCGTTGAGAATGACAGACAACTGATTCTAGATTCGTTAATCTCTCATTACTGACATTCACTCAACCGGTACTAAGGTGAAAATAGACTAGAGCCTATATAGATTTTACGTACTGAACATTTACTGGATATGCTCAGGATGTGCTCAGGATGTACTCAGGATGTGCTCATTTGCATATAACAAAAAGAAAACATCAGCTGGAAATGCTTATTTGCATATAGTACGAAATGGCTGTTAGTAATTTTGGAGATAGCGTTGTGCATAATATGGATATTATGTTTGATGTATTAGAAGGTTAAATATTAACAAATTAAGAGGCATTAGTCCCTTTACGATCTGAGTTCAAATCCCGCCGAGGTTGACTTTTGCCTTTCATCCTTAAGGGGTCGATAAAATAAAGTACCAGTAATACACTGGGTAATTGCTGGCCTTGTGCCTAAAGTAGAAACAATTATTTGGCTTCTGTTAATCCACTACCAATAACAACAACGAAATTTAGCCAGAGATTAGGCATTCTCCGTAGATTGATTAAATCGATCCAAGTATATTACATTTACATATCGATTCTTGTTATCTAAATCAAAACATAGAGAAGAGATAGATCTACATGCCACAAAATGTTCAATTGATACTCTATCTATGTTGTTACTTGTCATATAACAACTGTAAAAACAGGTTATAATCTAGATACACGGCTAACAGGTTTAGAGGAAAGGAAAATCGATTATAACCACCCCAGTGTGTGATAGGTATTTTATTTTATCGATACCATAAGGGGGAAAGGCAAAGTTGACATCGGCAGTGTTTGAACTCAGAACTAAGTTGGAAGAATCCCCGTAAAATATTTTTTAGGCGCTCTAACGATTATGCCATTCCACCACTAAAATAATAATTCTTTCTAAAATTCGCACAAGATCAGCAAAGGCAGACAAGCATGCATGGGTAACTAGTGGCCTTCCACAATACACTTTGTCCAGAGAGGAACATTCCTAATGCAAACTCATGGTCATCCATAACCGAAGAAGACCCTAAACTCTCCCAAAATGTTCAACTGATTGCGAGAAATAGATAATGATTTCTAACATTGGTCCAAGACCTAAACAATATTGGGGAAGACAAATACGGTTAACCCGACCCCAACATTTTACCAGAACTTTATTCTGTGGAATCCAGATAGACGAAAGACAATTTCACTCAGAATATTTGAACACAGTATGTAAAGTGCCGAAACTAAATACTTCAAGACAGTATACTCGCTTTGAATCCACCACACTGAAACAAACAGAAATAAATTCTGAATATTTAGAGGCACATTAATTTCTGAAATAGTTTCAAGGCCTCAAATCTACTGAAAGGTATAACAGATCATAGCGAGTCAATTGTTTGAGTGGTACTTCATTGTATTGGCCTTAGCAAGGATGAAAGGGAATAGGAAGGTTTAGTAGGGTGGAAACAGCAATAATATGTTTTGCACAATTTATATAATTTTGCGATCGGTAGTCATCTCTTACTGAAATCGATTTTGCTTTCCTCCCTCATTATGAGATTCAAAAGATACATATCATAAGTACCACAATCGATTAATTACCATAATTACTGGTTTGATTAAATCGAATCAAACTCTTCCTCAAAATATATTGTAGTTTCTAAACATAGATAACATTTACATTGGCAACAACAGATGTCAGCAGCAGCTGTTTTATTGATTTCTACGTTTGGCACAAGGCCAGTAATAGGACTGGGAAGAAAGCGTTGATGAAATCGACCCCAGTATTTGATTTTGCTATTGTATCTGCATATCTATCTATCTCCCCCACCCACCCTCTCTCTCTCTCTCTCTCTCTCTCTCTCTCTATATATATATATATATATATATATATATATATATATATATATATATATATATATATATATATATATATATATATATATATTGTTATACTTTGGGAGGGTCATGTTGCCAATAAGAAACACACGCACCAATAGCTTTCACTTCAATTTATTATAAATTAAATTTATAAATTTAGGAATTTATAAATTTCCGGTTTAAGATAGAATTGGCCGAATACGTTTTACTAACTACTTATAACATGCGTGTTAAACCCCTTTAATTCTGTATCAGTTCTGGTACTACTCAATTTCTACAAGTTTTTTCTATTCTCAACTTATTAACCTGTAATTGTAAGATAACATTATGATTTTTTTATTCATTTCTCACTATCTAATTTTATATATTTTTTTATTTCTTTCTATTATCTTTTATTATCTCCTACTCTCATTCGATTTACCTATTCTATAACCTCCCTCTTCCACTTCATACACTATCCTTAGAATCTGCTGTATACATATCACTTTCAACGCTTGTCCGCTCCACTCACTCCCCTATTGTTCTACAGGCAAGTTTAGCCACCCCTACCTCCCACCAAATGCCATGATAGACTTATTTGTGTTTACAACAAATTTTAACCAATCCTCTTGACAACTACAATCTTCCCATATAAGGAAGTACCCCCTTGAAAAGTTCCAGCTATTTATTCACCAGGCTAAAAATTCTAATTTAGTCCAGAAATAGCCGTCGAAACGGCTTCAGCTCTGCCGTCGGGGTCATACTTTTTCCTATATATATATATATATATATATATATATATATATATATATATATATATATATATATATATATATAAAATAAAGTTAAATAAAAAGTCAAATGATTAAAATTTACCTTCGTTTATTACTGCTATATATATTTCAGTGACATCCATCTTTGGCTGTGACCTCTTCAGGCAGTTTGAAGAAGTATGGTATAGGCTAGTACATATGTTGTTGAGGTGTATAATATTATCAATACTCTGATATGCCCAGTTCCTGGTTGGGTTGTTATTTCACTGAGGAACTGGAATCAAACCAACCTGCGCACCACGTCGAGTGCTCCAGCCTGCATACTGAGGTGTTGGTATACAACCAACATAAACTCAAAATCTCTCTCTCTCTATATATATATATATATATATATATATATGTGTGTGAATGAAGTAATTCCGTCGGAAAAGTCCAGGTAAAAAGAGTACATAACTATATATATATATACACACACACACACACACACACACACACACACACACACACACACACACACACACACACACAAACACACACACACACACTCTCTCTCTCTCTCTCTCTCTCTCTCTCTCTCTCTCTCTCTATCTCTCTCTCTCTCCCTATCCATCCATCTATCTCTCTTTATTACTCACTTCCTCATTCTGTACTGTGAAGTATCAAAGTCTATTGCGACATCCAACAATGCATCTATTGTCTGTTATATTATTTTTCTATCCTGTAATATTCTTGATATACTTTCTCCCCACATTTCATATTATTGCATATAACTAATACCCATGTTGGTGAATGGAAAAGATAGAGGTAGAAGGCTAGATGGCTGTGAAGGGAGAGAGGTGGGGAGGGAGTGGAGAGAGAGAGAGAGAGAGAGAGAGAGAGAGAGAGAGAGAGAGAGAGAGAGAGAGAGAAAGAAGGAGGTTATTATAATGACATCTTATTTGGAATAATATTGCAACACATTAAGAGGGATGGCGCAGCTGTGTGAAAAATTGAACATCATTAATGCAGACGATAATTAAAGATTTTCCATTTTCAAACCATCACCTTCAAATTAAATGCAACGACAAAAACAACATCAAATCTACTAGTGGGGGGGGGGGGACGATGACGACGACAATATTGTCAATATGACCTACAATAACAAGTACTGTAACATCACAGTTACAACAATACTACAATAGAAGCAACAACATGGACAATATAGCCAACAACAACAATATGGTATTAACAATAACTGTTGTAGACGTAACAACAACACATCTAATAATTCAATAGCAACATTAGTACAACAGGAGCAAGAACAACACCTGCGACAACACAACAGCATCAAAGCTACAGCCAAAGAAGCAACAATAATAACTCCATCTCCTACAAATGACCAGCAACAAAGTTACA
>OZ024755.1:11887472-11889972 GCA_964016885.1 Eledone cirrhosa
TACAACACAATATTTTCAACATATAATTATCGTCACACCATTTTCCCACTATATGTGGAGAGAAAGCATTGTGAAATATATTATAAACAGCGTGTAACACTTTAAGCTTCCTCTTTTATTTTTATGTATTTCTCTGAATCTATTAGGGAAATAGTTTTTCTTTTCTATTCCCGTAAATTCACAACTGCACTTACATAAAGCCATACTGCAAACACTGCAAATAATATGGTAGCAATGTGTATATAAACCTGGTGGTTTTGTGTGCATCAGGCTCACTGGGGTATCTTCATGTGCTGTGAAACCTAATTTCCTGTAACAAAGAAAACGGTGAAGAATTGATTGCTTGTAACCTGTGTAGCAATAAACCATTCCGAGAAAATATCTGTCTTCTGTAGATTATGTTGATTGGGTGTTAGCGTACAAATACACACACATAATATATATATATATATATATGTGTGTGTGTGTGTGTGTGTGTGTGTGTGTGTGTGTGTGTGTGTGTGTGTGCGCGCGCGCACTCACACATACACACACATATATATGTATAATATATATATATATATATATATATATATATATATATATATATATATATATATATATATATATACACATACATATAACAGGATAGTATCCGTCAAAAATGACTGGGTTTATAGCAAGAATATTGTATTTAATTACATCTAAATTACTACTCCGGTCATCTTTGTATTTCATTTTACATTCAGTTAAATCAATTACAATAATTTTCCTCTATATTGTTTAATCATTATCAATCATATATCTACTAAATTCTGATTATATGCATCCATCCATTATATGGCGAAAGAGGTTGTATGGTGGACAAGGTTGAAAGGGCTGAGGTCAGACACCTTTCTCTCCGGCCAACAACTGATTCTTTTTTTCAAATATCATTTTGGAAGAAGAATCAGGATGGAGAGAGAGGTGCTGTACCCCAGCAACTTTTATGAAAGGTGGGTGAAAGTGGCGAGAATGGCCCGAGTGAATGGGCCTTCTCTCTATATCAGCCTGTAGGTTGAGGAAAAGGAGGAGGAGAGGAAAGGAGTACAAACTCTTCGTACTCCTAGAGATGAGGGTTGCACATTTTTTCGGGGGTATGTGTTACCCATATGAACTGTCTCCCCCTATTGGGGAAAATCGATTAATTTTTAAATTGCATTTGTGATAATATTTTACACGTTTTTATTGTATGTAAACTTCCCCCTTTATATTTGTCCCCTTCTGTTGTGCCCCTGTGGCTAATAAAGAAACATATCTATCTTTGTACTGATATTGGGATTTGTGCCTTCTCTAGATATTGTTGTTCTTGTCCGAAAACAGATACATAAGCTGATAATAATAAACATATAAGTTGACAGACAATCAGGCAGACAGAAAGATAAATAAATAGCTATTTAAGTTGATGAACAGAGAGAGAGAGAGAGAGAGAGAGAGAGAGAGAGAGAGAGAGAGAGAGAGAGAGAGAGAGAGAGAGAGAGAATGACAAACAGACAGACGGATGGGTATTGCTGTTTATATTGTGCGAAGCCCTGTAGATATATAGGTAGATAGCTCTAGAGATATGCTGTTCTAACACTCTCCAACTTGTCATCAGTGTGTGTGCGAGTAAGTGAGCAAATGAGCAAATGAGTGAATGAAAGAGAGAGAGAGAGAGAGAGAGAGAGAGGGGGAGAGAGAGAGAGAGAGAGAAAGTGAGAGAGATAGAATAGAGAGAGCGAGAGAGAGGATGTGTGTGTGTGTGTGTGTGATAAGGAAGAAGATACCATACCAAATTACCATTTCCTAGAAAAAGAAAAATCTAGCACAAATAAGTTGGGGAGAAAGAGAAACGTATTAAAGGAGAAAGCGGGAGAGGGAGAGAGAGATACAGAAATCGAAAGGAAAAAATTGATGCAGCGAAAGAAAGCTAGAGAGACCAAAAATAACAGTGTTTACATTAAAAGAGACAATGCCAATACCATATTGATCTTTAATTTCCTAACGACGTCTATTTAGAAGGATTCCAATGGTAGATACCCTTCAATCCATCCATTGTCGAGTATTTAAACTCCGTAGAAGTTTTCTACCAATCTTTCACATAAGTCATGCATATGAATAACATTTAGTGTATATGTGAATTGCTACGGGGTCAGTAATATATGTGTCTGTGTGTGTGTGTGTGTGTGTGTGTGTGTGTGTGTGTGTGTGTGTGGTGTGTGTGTGTGTGTGTGTGTGTGTGTGTGTGTGTGTGTGTGTGTGTGTCTACACATTATTTCTGCTGCGTAGAATATTTCAATTTAATCACAGGATTCCCACTGCTTCCGACATGCTGGAATTATTTCCATTCCATCGGTGACAAAACCATCCACATTCTTTGGGTTCATGGAATGAAGCAAAATGGATCCTCAATATATTTACCATCAATTATGAATTTCGTTGTTATATCACAAGTAAGCCGAGCCGACAAACAAGCAAACAAAACCAGCCTTCAAGCCAGCCA
>OZ024755.1:11893601-11916101 GCA_964016885.1 Eledone cirrhosa
GTGGCATGGTCCATTGTTTATTCGTGCGGTCATGTGCGTTTGTTTTTGACACCAAGCAGATGCACAAGTTTGTAATTCCAATGCAGATAGAAATCTATTTTTGCTCACCCGACATTGACGGAGGATCCAATATTCCAAGTTCAATATGTGTTTGCTGTTATTTTAGTCGCACAAATCAATCAATTGGTTCAATATATATATATATATATATATATATATATATATATATATATATATTATATATATAATATAAGATCAAAAGATGGTTAAAGAGTTCCAAGTATTTTATTATGCGCATTTCAAAAACAAATATCATCTGGGATGATATCTGCGTTTCATCAGATACAATAGGGATACATGATATGAAGCTTAAAAAAACACTTGTGAATAGTGAAACATATATATATATATATATATATATATATATATATATATATATATATATATATACACACACACACCCAATTAATATATTAATCCGTGGTTTAATAAAAAAAAAAAAAAAAAAAAAATTCATCACACACATTCTTACCAGCACCTTTCCATAAAAACTTGTTACGGCGTGGGACTTAAAAAAACTCCACCACCACTCTTTTTTATTCTCTTTCACTTCCTACCCTCTCCCTCACACAGACACACCACTATTGCAAATACGCTGTTACCATCCTTTTACCATGTGATCAACGTTTTACGTGAAATATACACCTGCTTAACTATAATAGACTTACACAATATATTTTTTTTAATGTGAGAGACGTTACTTTTGCTGGAAAAAGGTTATTTAACCTTCATCCATCCGTCTATAAACCTTTCGTTACTTATTTTTAATTCGGAGTATAGAGAGCCGGGCCAAATAGAAAAGCTTTTAAGCCGATGCTCTAACAATATCAATTTAGAAGAGAGGAGTATTTTAGATTAGATGCATGGCCCGACAAGACTAATACATTTTTGTTATCCCCCGTCCCCACTTCGACCATGTAGAAAGCAAAAAAACGATCTCAATTTGATAACAATACATGCACCACAGAGGCGCAAGACAACACACAACAAACACAAATATAATTAACTAAATATATATATATACACACACATATATGCATCCATATATATGCATACATATCTATACATAAACATATATATATATATACATACATATACATATATATGTGTGTGTGTGTGCATATATATATATATATATATATATAAATTCGTTACCGTGTTTTTTTGGGGGTTTTGTTTTCTTATTCAACCATCTAACCACAACCAATGAAATAAGCATCACTAATAATTTTATGTCGTTTCAGTAGAAATTTATCCGTATGCCGAGTCAAAATCTAGCAATAAATTCTGTTTCTCTTGCAATAGCATCATTTTTAGTATTTTAGTATTGTTGTTACTGGTAGCTAAGTTGAGAAAATATTGTGTTCTTGTTTCTAGTTGTAGTTGAATTTTATTCTTTACTGCAATATTAATTCTTTCCTAAAAGATATTTATTCACTGACTGATTTATGTTCAGCACTGCGCACCAAATACCCATGAAAATGTCAAGCTGGTGAGTGAGTTTCGGCGTGGTTCTGTGATATGGTGTATGTGTGAGTGTGTATGTGTGTGTTTGTGTAAGTGTGTAGTGGAGTGTGTGTGTGTGTGTGTTGTGTGTGTTTTGGATCTCGGTCGGTTCTGGAGATGAATGTTCCAGTGTTTCGAACAACGGTGCAGTCTGATAGCAGAATTAACGTATATGTGACTGGGCATTCCACAGAGCACGTGCACCGATAACCTACTTCTCAGGGAGATTTAGCGTGACACCGTGCATCAAAGTGATGCCCTACTCCTGAAATAACCGTGTATGCGGCTGAGCATGTCACAAACACGTGTACCCTTAACGTAGTTCTCAGGAAGATACAACATGACACGTGTGTGACACGGCTGACATTCTGAATTACAGACACAACTGATTTTTGCCCGCTGAGTGAACAGGAGCAAATTGAAATAAAGTGCCTTGTTCAAGGAAACACACGTGAAATAATCATGCATTTAGCTGAGCATTCCATATATACATATGTTCACTTAACGTAGTTCTCGGGATGATTTAGCAAGACATGTGTGAGATAACGCTGACTCTTTCAGTAACAGATACAACACATTTTTGCCAGCTGAGTGGACTGGAGGAACTGGAAATAAAGTGTCTTATTCAAGAACAACATACGCCGCAGGGATTCGAAGTCACGATCTTACGATCCTAAAGTGAGCAACCTAACCATTGAAATACGCGCCTTCACTATATTTGATCTACTAGAAACTGCAGCGAAATCACACTCTAAATGTAAGAAAAGAGACTAAAGATTAGGTAAAATTAATTTCATCTCCCTCCCTTTCTCTCTCTCTCTTTCTATATATATATATATATATATATATATATATATATATATATATATATTTTATTTTTAAAGTAAACAAAACCAAAAAACGTGGCAGTACAAGTGTTATTATTAGTTTCACGCTTGAAAGTGAGGGGTGGGGGACGACGGTTCGGGCATAAGCCCTTCATCAGGAGAAAAGTGAGTAGGAAGAGAGTTCCGAGGGTGTGTAGGGGAGTGGTGGAAAGACATTAAAAAAATAATAAAAAAATATATATATATATGTGTGTGTGTGTGTGTGGATATATGTATATGTGCGTGAATGCATGTATGTACACATGTAAGTACATACTGTATATATGAGCAGGTTAATAATCTTATTATTTTTTCCAGGTGTCGTTAACTGAGATGACTATGATTAACTAGGCGACTTATAATCTGAATAGTTTTGGGAGTTAGTAGTAACAAGAGCTCCTGTCATTGTCATTGAGAATGTTCTAATTACATTCACGGATCTAAGTTGGGCGATTTGACGAGATTTTTAGGAGAAAGCTAAATTAATTAATTGTATGAAGGAGTGGCTCATTGCGTGAAGTTGGAATACACGTTAAAAATCCTTGATACGAAATTCTAAAATTTAGTGCTGACATGACATGCCATAACTCCTTAGTAATTCATACAAAACAAGGTTGTGCTGCAGCCTGGTCGCAGTCTAATAATTTAAAGCAGTAAAAGAATAATATTTAGGGGATATGTAGTTTACATAAAACAAGTTGGTGCTCAAGCATGCAGGAGTCTAATGACTGAAACTAGCATAAGAATAAAATAATTGTTTCTACTTTAGGGACAAGGCCAGAAATTTGAAGGGGAGGGGAAATTTGACCCCATTACTTACTGCTGCTTTGTTTTATCGACCGATAACCAACAATGTATACGTAATATATACAAAAGCTACCTACAGGCTATATGTAATTCATGTAAAACTATCTTCAGGATATATGTGATATATATATAACTAACTTCAGGATCTATATAACATATTTAAAACTATCTTCAGGATATATGTGATATATATATAACTAACTTCAGGATCTATATAACATATTTAAAACTAACTTCAGGATATATGTGATATATATATAACTAACTTCAGGATCTATATAACATATTTAAAACTAACTTCAGGATATATGTGATATATATATAACTAACTTCAGGATATATATAACATATTTAAAACTATCTTCAGGATATATGTGATATATATATAACTAACTTCAGGATCTATATAACATATTTAAAACTAACTTCAGGATATATGTGATATATATATAACTAACTTCAGGATCTATATAACATATTTAAAACTAACTTCAGGATATATGTAACTTACATAAAACCAGTATAGAATAATATGATATTCAACGTATAAGTATTTTACATAGAACTGCCTTTAGTGTATATATAATATAGATAGAACTACCTCCAGTGTATATGTAATATATATAAAACTACCTTCAGAATATATGAAATATGTAATATATACATATAACTACCCTCAGTGTAATATATAATGTATATAAAACTACTTTCAGTGTATATGCACTATATATAGAACTAACTTCAGAGTATATGAATATGTATATAGAGAATTACATCTAGCGTATACGAAATTCATATAGGACTACCATCAGGATATATGTAATATATACACAATTATCTTCAGGATATATAAAATTTATATAAAATTGTCATTAGGATATATGTATAAGGTATATTATAAAATGGATATTGTGTTTAGGCTTGGGCTCCAACCCCATAGACCACTTTATGGATGTTCGAATGCTATTCAAGGTTTTTTCGCCTTACATTCCCCTGGTTTTAGGACTATACTGTAAAATAGTCCGTAGTAATATGTTTGTTAACTTACGACCACGTTTTAATAATCGATAGTTTCTCTATTTTCAAGAATATGGAATATAGGCTCAGGAGTGCAGGTTCGAATCCTGTTCAAGGGTCTTCGCATTATTTTCTTTATTTTTTTATTGCGTGTGGCATTGCTGTAAAACTTACTGCAGTGAAAAAGCAGCAAAACTGAATATTTAAAAAGTATGCTTTGAGGTCATTAAAGTCTGATCATCTGCGTAACATATTGGGCAACTATTGTGTCGGACCAAGCTTTGTGAGTGAAAGTCGGTAGGCGAAAGCTGTTTGGAAGTCCATCAGATGGCAGTGTACCCGTATTTTAAAGAGCTAGCTTTGTCATACACTGTTTCACGTTAAATTTCCATGAGAACAAAGTTTGTGGAATGCTCAATCACTTGCACGTTAATACCAGGAGCAGGAAGTACTACCGATTGAACAACTTCAACCCATGCCGCTGAAACCGACGTAAGACCAGTACATTATATATCGTCACCTTTGAAGACACCACTACCGTCCAAGCTATACATGCAAGAGATGAGAAGAGCCCGTAAAGTTACGAAACTCTCCTTATACACACTGAGAGAACTGAAACAATAAAAAGCCTGCTGCCATGATCCAAGGGCCAATGAATATTTAGAGAACATATTTTTTATTCATTGTAGGGTAATCAAAGTATCGATTAATCCAGAATTCCCAATATCCCATTCTCTCTTCAGCTATATCGACATACATACATAAATATCTAGATGCTTCTATATTTACATATATATGTGTGAGTGTACATATGTATGCGTATGTATGTAAGAATATATATATATATATATATATATATATATATATATATATATAGAGAGAGAGAGAGAGAGAGAGAGAGAGAGAGAGAGAGAGAGAGAGAGAGAGAGTGAGAGAGAGAGAGAGAGAAATATATACAGACACTCATGATATATATATACATATATGTAAACGTAAATTTACATACATATATCTGTGTGTATAAAATATATTATTCATTGTAGAGAAAATAATGGGGGAATCGATTGATCCAGAATTTAGTGTTGGTCGTCACGTGTTAATAGTGGAGGTCATGTTGTCCTAGCCTTCATGTTTAAGACATAAAATCGACAGTTCTGCATTTTATAGCCAAAAGGAGTGTCTGTGGTTGGCGAGAAATTGACGTCTGCATTGAATATGTGATATTATGTTATGTTATGTTATCTTCTGTTATGTTGTGTTGTGTTATGTTACAACGCAGAGGTTCTGTCACCACCATTAACTATGTTATGTTGTATGTTGTATTATGTAATGTTACAATTTAGTGAATCTACCGTTGTAGTTATCTGATAAGAAATAAAGATGTCCTGACTGAACGATGTAACCCAACCATGACTGTCACTTATAATTTTGAAATTATTGCAGCACAGTTTGGCTTAATCAAGATATAAACTGCGCATTTCAAAGGTATGTTTTGATATAAATAAGCATATCTCGCTCTCCATATATATTTACTTTTATATTTATTATTCTTTTTCTCCTTTTCTTCTTCCTCCAGCCTCACTTTCATATTTATTATATTTTTGTTTTTCAAATCCACTTTCAATAAATACACCATGATTTTTTTCATTCTGACTGAAAGCAAATTTGTTTGCTTTGAAGAAACCACTGGTAAATGAAATAATTATCTTATGTTGTTTATTATATATATATATATATATATATATATAAATATATCTACTATGTGATGGGTTAAACTAATATATATATATTTATATATTTACTATATCAAGGGTGAAAGTAAAATATATATTTAGTGTACCGTATTGTTTGCCTTGTTGTTTTCCATTTACTTTTCGCACGTGTGTATGTGTGTGTATACATGCGTATATATATATTTATAAAGCGTTGAAATATCCGAGACCCACAGTAGACAACTGAAAAGGACCCCAACCCCACCCACCCCCGATATTACTCTCTTCTTATTCTCATCTCATAATATATATATATATATATATATATATATATATATATATATATATATATATATATAGGGCGATGGATTGGCAGTATCGGTAGAGGGTCGGACGCCATGCTTTCCAGCATAGTTACGTCCCTTTACGATCTGAGTTCAAATCCCGCCGAGGTTGACTTTGCCTTTCTTCCTTACGGGCGCGATAAAATAAAGTACCAGTAATGAACTGGATAATTGCTGGTCTTGTGCCTAAAGTAGAAACAATTATACATATATATATGTGTGTGTGTGTGTGTGTGTACGTATATATTATGCATATATATATATATAGAGAGAGAGAGAGATAAGTAGGTCTGTACGTAGACATGCATGTATGTATGCATGTATGTACGTATGTATGTACGTATGATATGTAAATGTGTGTGTGTGTATATATATGTATGGTATATATATATATATATATATATATATATAAGAACGAATAGGACCCCGACGGCTGAGCTCAGGCCGTTTCGACGGCTAATTCTGGACAGAATTAGCCGTCGAAACGGCCTGAGCTCAGCCGTCGGGGTCCTACTCGTTCCTATTACCCACTCTACTACCCTAAGTATTGAGTACTTTGGTGCGTTATGGTCCACCTGGTTCCTTACCACATTTCCTTCGTTATATATATATACATATAAGTGGTTACACAACGGTTAGTTCACCATACCGAGAAGAATTGTTTCACCCTAGCGGATTCTCAGCTCGTAATATATATATATATATATATATATATATATATATATATGGTTCCTTACCACATTTCCTTCGTTATATATATATATATATATATACATATATATATATATACATATAATATAAGATCAAAAGATGGTTAAAGGAGTTCCATATATTTTATTATGCGCATTTCAAAAACAAACATCATCAAGCAATAATATTTGTGTTTTCATCAGATAAAACAGGAGAACATGATATGTAGGCTAAAAAACACTTGTTGATAGTGCAGTTTTAAATCAACATATGAAAAGTGGTTTTAGATTGATGTGTGATATTGGGAAAAAATATTTTATTTAGAGAGGGGGGGGAGGATGAAAAGGGAAGGAGATGAGAGGGAGAGATGGGTGATAGAGAGAAAGAGATAGTTTTTATAACTGAGAGGAGATATATTTTTTACATAGAGGGGTTGAAAACCGTTGGAAGATACTGTATAAATTAAAAATTTTGAAAATTAACGAAGGGAGGATATGTGCGAGGAAAAAATATTTTATTTAGGGAGGATTTCATATATCTCATCAACAGGCGCACACATACACATACATAGAAGCAAGCACACAAACACACACTATATATATATATATATAGTGTGTCTGTGTATGAACATGTGTGTTTGTGTGCTTGCTTCTATGTATGTGTATGTGTGCGCCTGTTGATGAGATATATGAAATCCTCGTTCGAAAAGAGCCTGAGATGTGAGATGGGAATAACCTTCTATTGTGTGTGTGCTGGGGTGTGTATGTTTGGAGTGGTTAAATAAAATATTAGCTGTACATCGGGTTGGCTGTAAGGTCCACCTCTGATATTCCTCATTATTGGAGGGAAATAACACTTTTAACAATGGATAACGTAATACTTTTGAAATATAAACATATCAATAAATATTTGAAGAATATTTTAACAATATACATATGTGTGTGTGTGTGTGTGTGTGTGTGTGTGTGTGTGTGTGTGTGCGTGCGTGCGTGTGTGCGTGTGTGCGTGTGTGCGTGTGTGTGTGTGTGTGTGTGTGTGTGTGTGTGATATGTGTATGTGATGTGTGCCCGTAATGAGGGAGAGTAGTTGTGTGTGTCAGTGTGTACTATATGGGTCTGAAGTGTGAATGTGCGTACGACATGTGGTAGGGTTGGTGTAATAAGTGAGTGTCACGTAGTTATGTGTATGTGTGTGATGTATGTGACTTGTGTGTGTGTGTGTGACGTGTGGGTATGTGTATGTGGGTTTGAGATGTGTTTGTAATCTTTCACCGTCTTCAGACAATACCCTGTGGCCATACTATATAGACTATATAGAGAGATAGAGAAAATGACAGCAATATGATAGGAATAGAAATTGCTGTACACTAGATATAAATATATATATATATATATATATATATATATATATATATATATATATATATATATATATATATATATAGATATAAATATATATATATATATATATATATATATATATATATATATATATATATATATATATACGCGTGTGTGTGTGTGTGTGTGTGTATTCACCCATACATACATGCATGCTTATGAATCGCCCAGAAAGTAAAAAAAAAAAAAGAAGCAACGTCCAAAACCAAGACAAGACTGGATTGAATTATCATATTGGACGTATGGACGTACGTACCTGTGTGTATATGTATAAATGAATATATATATATATATATATTTATATATATATATATGTGTGTGTGTGTGTGTGTGTGTGTGTGCATAAAGGGATATATATATTTATATATATATTTACACACATATATATATATATATATATATATATATATGTGTGTGTGTGTGTATGTATATTTGCATATATGGATATATGTATATATGGATATCTGAATATTTGAATATATCTATATATGAATTTGCGGGTATATAGATATATGATTATTCGGCTGTAAAATAGAGCCCAAGTGTTGAAGAATTCCAGAATCCCGTCCATTAATACCTCAGGAAATTGAATTGATAGAGAATTTTATAACGAACTTTTATTGTTTCTTTCAAAAGATTTGCTTCTCAATGACACCAACTCCAATTAACTTCTGGAGATCCTTTATTCTATTTACTATATCTCATTCTCTCTTTAGTTATATGTACATACTTACATACATACAAATGCGCACATATATAAATATAAATATAAACATATATATATATATATATATATATATATATATAAGTAAGTAAGTATGTATGTATGAGTGGATATATGTATGTATGTATATAACCTCAATGCGAAACAAGTGTTGCCTACTGAGTGCCTTCATCATCCAATGATAATCTTACACTAGATTGTTACCCACTGGGGTATAATATATTTTATATTGCAATGGCCGCCACACCAACAGCATCGTAGCTTCTTCTTCTATCTTTCTCTCTCCGCTCATCAGATCTTTTCTTTCCATGATGTGATTTTCTGTGCAGTCCAACACAGAAAACAGGCGTTGCATGTTATTATTATTATTTTTGTTATTATTACTATTATTATTATTATTATTAGTAGTAGTAGTAGTAGTAGTAGTAGTATTACTATTATTATTGCCACACATTGCATATTGCATGTATTGCATTATACTACTGCGGTTTCCGTTGCTGTTGCATTATGTTGTAACATATTTTATTTCTGCTGAAGTATGTAGTATGGTGTATGTAGTGTCTATGGTTCTATGAATAAACAACTAAACATTCTTGGTTTTAGTTTTCATCTGACTGCAGTACTGGAGCCCATCATTTAGTTATTATTTCCACTACCTATTCTGTCCTCTATGCAAATATGTATGTATGCAATGCGTGTAGGCAAATATATGTATGTATGCAATGCGTGTAGGCAAATATATGTATGTATGCAATGCGTGTAGGCAAAAATACACACACAAATACACACACACACACATATATATATATACATACACATATATATACACACACACACAAACACACACATATATATATATACATGTGTATATATGTATATATATATATATACATATATAAATATATACACCCACACACATGCATACATATGTATATACATGCATACACACACGCATACATATATATATATATATATAGAGAGAGAGAGAGAGAGAGAGGAGTGAGAGAGAGAGAGAGAGAGGGAGAGAGAGAGAGAGAGAGAGAGAGAGAGAGAGAGAGAAGGGAACAAAGAGAGAAAACAAAAACGAAATAAATAATCCAAATGAGAGTAAAAGGAACGTAGAAAGAGAGACAAGAAAACGAGAAGAAATACAGGGAGACAGTAAAGTGAAGAGAAACCATGGAGAAAGTGGCAAGGATCTTCCCAGCATCAGTTACTCTTCGCCGAATATCATCGCAGACTTGAATGGTTAACACGACCCTCGCAAGTAATCAACTTTGCTTGGAAAATAAATAATACACACGTGTAACGAAAGTTAAAAAAATAAAAACAAACATACATGTGTGGAAAGTCAGAAAATCACAACAAAAATAGATGTATGTAAAAAAATGTAGTAATATATTGATATTACAACATTGTTCCAAACATTTATTATGATGCTTTGCTAAATAAAAGATGTAACGATTTTCTCTCTTTGTTGCTCAGTGAAACAGCGGAGAAGCAAGCCTAGCTCCAAACTTTTTTTTCCGACTGAAGAAATTCCTGTCTAGTTCAGTTTAGAAATCCACTTCAGAAAGGCTACAACGGAACACAATACCATTCATCTTTCATCTCTTAATCTGAAATCTACTGTCAATGTAAGAGAGCGCATGGCTTAGTGGTTAGAGGTGTCCAGCACAGTATCGTAAAGTCGTGACCTTGATTCTTTGAAAGGGTGTCACGCTGTGTCCTTGAGCATGACACTTTGTTTCACGTTGCTCTAGTCCATTCAGTTGGCAAGAATAAGTTGTACCTGTAACTGAAGGGACCAGCCTTGTCACACATTGTCTCTCTGAGAACTACGTTAAAGGTACACGTATCTGTAAACTGCTCAGCCAAATGCCCCTTAATTTGACGAGTAGGTTGTTCCAGCTGGAGCACTCGTCGTTGAAATCACCGAAAATTCGACAACGACAACCGGCAGGGAAGCAATATTGTAATTATTGATCAGATGTAAATTTACTGCAAATATTGATGATGATGATGATGATGATTAAGCCTCCGTCGGAATATAGTGTGTGTGTGTGTGTAGTTAGATATATATATATATATATATATATATATATATAGAGAGAGAGAGAGAGAGAGAGAGAGAGAGAGAGAGAGAGGGGGGGGTTATAATGTGTGTGTGTGTAGAGAGAGAGACAGGACTGAAATATGTTGTAGACGAAGAGACCGAGTGAGAGAACAAGAATATAGTGTGTAGATATAGGACTGGAATATAGGAGATAGAGATAGAGAGGGGGAGGGAGGGAGAGGGAGAGAGAGAGAGAGAGAGAGGTAGAGGGAGAGAGAAAGTGAGCAGGAATATAGTGTATAGAGAACGGTCTGGAGTATATAATGAAAATGGAAAAGGGACGGAAGTAGGCAAACTCTACACACTTGCCTTGACGATTTACCGCAACTGCGCCCCACGGTCAAGATGCCGAAATTCATTGCGGCTGAGAACAGCCAGCTACAACCGTTTCCTCAGCCATTCCATTTCATGGCGGTTTCTCTTTCCACAGATAGGATGCACTCCTCAGGATTAAGTGGATGGAGGAAAACATCAGATAAGACACCGAGAAGGATGCAGTTGTTTAAATTCAGATATTTCGTAGGAAATGTCATCCGTAAATCACACTAAATTACTGGTAAAACAGTTCGATATATTCGTCATTGCTTTACTCTAATATCTTTCGTCTCGTTTCAGTCATTACACTGCAGCAATCAGTTGTTGAAGTGGATCATACTGCCCACAGTACTTCACAAGCCAAATACATTTTCTATGGATCTCTTTGTATCGAACTACTTAATGTGTTGTGTGTGTTTATACACGTATGTACGCATCTGTACAGATGAGACACCGATGAACCCCCAATATATATATATATATATACATACATACATATATAGACATACACACACATTATATATATATATATATATATATATATATATATATATATATATATATATATATACATACATACATACATACATACATACATACATACATACATACATACATACATACATACATACATACATACATACGCACGCATACATCTGCGTTGTGCGTATGTGCATGTTTATGTGTCATATATATTTGCTAATGCTAGGTTTTGCCGAATGCCTTCATGATATATTCCAAAAATAATCCATAATATACGAAAGCTGACATATAATTGCAGGTAATAAAGGTATTACAGGTAATATGTTACATAATTGTGTGTAGACTCTACCTTATGCAGGTGTTTGTGATGTTTTGGATAATATAAATGTTGTGTTTGCTGTGTTTACATGGAAATGTTATAAAGAATAATCAAATAAAAACATTTATGAATTCTCTGTGCAAATAAATGCGTTTTTAATTGTGACTTAGGATAGTTTTGTGAGCAATACATTCTCGGCAAGTGAGTCCCTGTCGTCAAAACTGGCGGTAATTCACATGTATATTAAAAGTTATTCATATCCACGACTTATGTGGAGGAATAGGAGAAAAGTCTACAGATTTTAAAACACCAACAATGGATGGAGGTGGAAGAAAAAGGAGCTTTCTTAGAGGATTAACTACCTATTGGAATCCCACTAAATATTTGTCGTAAGGAAATTCAAAGTTTAAAATTTAATTAAAGCAATTTTTTTTACATTATACTCTCTAACACACTTTCCACCCAGCTCTCAATTTTCCCCTCAAATTTTCTCTCTTGTGAATAGTATTTGTGATGTCAAGCTGTACATTTTCTGAATACTGATATTCATTTTATCGGGGACTTTCACTTTTTTTTGTCAATCAGCTAAGTTACGGGTGCCTGTAATGAGGCTTTAGCATCTCCTTCTCTTGCACTCTCGCGTCGAATGGGCATTATTATTATTATTATTATTGTTATTACTCTTTGAGACTCAGTCATTGATGTTAGTTAACTGGAAAGTTTGTTGAAATGAATATCAAGCCACTACCTGCAGCCTCAGATATTCAGGACGTATCGGAGGGTTCTTGCTGTTCCCAGCAAGCATGCCTTTTGAAGCGTTCCAAAAAGCGTGAAGGGGCCAATTTTCTTTAACCATCCCTGGAAACTTTTTGAGATAGTCCCTAGTGCGCCTATGACAATCGGGATCACTTTGACTTCATGGCAGTTCCAAATCCTTTTTACCTCCCACTTTAAGTCCTGGTATCGGTTAATTTTCTCCCTCTCCTTCTCTTGCACTCTCGTGTCGAACGGGCAGGCCACATCCACAATCAGGCACAATCTATTTTCCTTGTCCACAACCACCAGGTCAGGTCTATTGTGTTCCAGTTTCTTGTCCGTCTGTGTCCTAAAATCCCACAGCACCTTCACCTGATCGTTTTCTATCACCGCCTCTGGCTTATGCTCATACCACTTCTCAGAATGTGGTAAATTGTTTGATTATTATTATTATTATTATTATTATTATTATTATTATTATTATTATTATTATTATTATTACTGATTCTTGTTAAATAATCTTCAGCACGTAGTTATCACTATCACTATAATCACCATTATCTTAACACCATTGTCATTTTCATTTCCTCACATCATTAACATCATCATCGTCATTGTTATTAATTTGTCCATAGCCATTGGCATTGTTGTCGTCATTAGAACCATCATCATTATCACCAGCATCACCAGCATCGTCGTCATCTCTACAGTTATATTTCCATCGTACAATCATCCTTATCTTTATCACAGTAATTATTAATACGACTGCGTGAATGGGTGTTTCAGTCGATCTATGTTCATTGGATCATGTATCTTTCATTATCAATAGAGATATAAAAGAGGGAGAGAAAGAGATATATGTATATAGAGGGAGAGCGAGAAGGAAAGAGGGAAATACTAAGACATATGGAAACGGAGAAAGAAGACTGGGGGTGGGAGGTAAAGTGGGAGTGAGGAAAGAAAAAAGTCGAAAAGAGCAAGAGAGAGGGGGGAGGGAGAGGAAAAACAATTTTAAGAGAGGGGGAGGGAGTGAGGAAGGGTAAGATAAAGTGGAATAGAAGAAGAGAGAGGGAAATAAGAGAAAACAAGATGCAGTGAGGGGAGCAGAGAGGGAAACAGAGGAGAGTTGTGGAGAAAGAGGAAAGGAGCTTCAGACAGAGCGACAAATATACAGAAAGACAGACAAATAGAGATACAATTATAGATACTGTACTTTAGTAACAGCTGTATTAATAATCAAGGGAGATAATCAATTAATCAAGGGAGATAATCAACGCCATCATGTATCCTACCGACATCATCATTACTATTGTAATAATCATTTAAGAGAATAAACATTGTCTGACCTCGTTGTTATCGTCATATTTACAGGAACATAACCCTTATCGCAATCATCATCACCATCACTAGCACAAACACTACCATCATTATCATCATCATTATCATCATCATCATCACCACCATCATCAGCGCTCCCAACACTACCATCATCGCCACCAATATCATCACCACCGTCATCAGCGTTCGCCACACCGTCATCACCACCACCACCACCATTTTTATGCGATTCCAACTTTATCATCGTCACCATCATTATCGTCACTAATATCAGCATTACTAATACCACCATTATCATCATTATCGTCATCGCTGGCATCATCATCATCATCAACAATACCTTTATCATCACTATAAACATCATCATCATCATACACATCAATTTAATCTAACTTTTCTGCGAGAAAATCCTTTTGTCAATATATTTAACGTGCGTGTGTGTGTGTGTGTGCATGTGTCTGTTTGTGAGTGTTTTGGGCCTCCGTCAGTTCCGACGATAGGTGTTCTAATCGTTCAAACATAAGAACAGCCTGCTTACGAACTTAACGAGCAAGTGGTTGAGCATTCTACAGACAAGTGTACCCTAAACGAATTCTCGGTTAGATGAATCAGCATTTCACGGTGCGTGACAAAGCAGGCCCTTTGAATGAGAGATACAAATCCCTTTTTATTCCAGCTGAGTGGACTAAACCAACATGAAATAAAGCGTCTTGCTCAATGTCACAGAATAAATACGCATATACAGACTCTCTCACATACATACCTGTTTTTTCCAGTTCAGTGAACTGGAGCAACGTGAATAAAGTGACTTGCTCAATGACATAAAATAACCACAAGCACACACACAACCCATTTTATCTAAGTTGAATGGACTGGAGCAACGTGAAATAAAGTGACTTGCGTATAAAGTCACTAAAAATAAACACACATATTCATCGTGTAGTTAGAGCATAATTCAGTATATTCTGTAAAGAAATGTTGTTTCCTAGATGGAATATTCTTGTATTGGTTGTACACTTTCTTAGAATCAAACACTACAGAAGTCAACATTTTTTTCGAAAGGGGTAATATCTTGAGTAAAATTAATATACAATGATTGAATATAAAGACTTTAACCGAAAACCCCTACTGCTTAAGAATCATATCATGCATATATGGATTATATGGATAATTCATTAAGGGCTTTCCGACTCTCATTGGATTCATGCTGAATTGTACAACTTGATATATCTGAACATTAGGTGGATTTCGGAAGGGAATTTAGGTAAATTATATTGGTTCCTAACTGAAGGGTTGATAACATTGCGTGAGCTATTAAATTACAAGGTTTATAGAGATCCCTCCTTGAAATAAACCAGCAACCTATGGAACAACAGAGGCAGAGAATAAACTTTAGAATCTCACATGATCTCAATTTAATGTGGAAGATATAAAATAACTCTGGTTAAGATACCCTAGCTTAAAGACGACAATATCACATCATTAGTAGCAGCAAAAAGAAAGTATCTATCTTTATATCCTTAGACACACAGAGGTATCACAAGTATAAGTAAATGCTAAATGTAAATAAATCAAAAACTAAGGCACATCAGCTTTATAATACAAGGAGCTGAATTACAATCTCAAAGGATTTTAATATAAAACATATTACAGTGTTTTAAGGTAATCCTTTAAAGATTTTGATGATACCAAACAGCCTGAAACTACCGCTGGCTCTACGACACAAAACTTTTCAATCTAACGGGTATATATTTATCTAAAAACCTTCCATCAGGATTTTATGTTAGAACATATGTTCCAGATACCAACTTAATAATGAGAAAGCTAGTTATATAATTAAATCCTTTCAAGTTTTTGATTATTTTTAATATTATTTGAACCCTAGAAATTGTCTTTCATTAGAAATATGATAACGAAAGGCTTAATGCATATATTTATCTAAATACCTTCGATCATAATTTTATGCAAGAACATCTGTTAAGCTCTGCTTCAAGCCACAGTTGAATAATGAGAGACTTAGTTTTGAAAATAGTCAAGGAATTTGAGCATTTAAACCCACTGGTGTCCGTCCCCCTCCAGTCGATTTCTTCTTCTTTTTGAGAGAGAGAGAAATCACTTCAGAACAGGGCTGGTTTCGACCTCGAAAGAATTAAAGGCGAATTTGACTTCGGTGGGATTTGAACGCAGTGCAGAGAGCAGGAACGGAATTCTATCCAACGTTCTAACTACTCTATCAATTCACCACTTATTCCTAGATACAACATTGTTATATTTATCACTATCGAATTAAACATCAAAGAAATGACTCTTCTTAATCAATAAATTCTATTCATTTGTCGCTCTATTCTTCTTCGGCTTCATCAAAAAACAGTCTGTTTTACTCCGTTCCTCAGAATATAAAGACGTCGTCTAAGAGGAATAATGATTCTTACACCTTATATGTCTGTATCTCGCTAAGTGACATATCTGATAAGACATAGGATTTGTCATTCCGATACCAACACGTTTGTGGAACTCTCCTATCTCATATATTCCTTAGATAAACTCTTTAGATACAAAACCGTCTGAAAACACCTATGCTTTTAAAAAATTGTTTGTTTAAAGTGCACATATCTAAAGTTAAACCTTCCATTATAACTGCATGTAAGAAGCTTTTGCTGTCAAACACCAACGTAACGAAAAAAAAAAAATAGTTATCTTACCAAATCTATCCCTATTCTTTATTATTTTTTTAGAATAAGGCGGTGGATTGGCCATATCGGTAGAGAGTCGGACACCATGCTTTGAAGCATAGAGTTACGTCCCTTTATGATCTGAGTTCAAATCCCGCCGAGGTTAACTTTGCCTTTCATCCTTACGGTGTAAAATAAAGTACCAGTAATACACTGGGTATTTGCTGGCCTTGTGCCAAAAAGTAGAAACAATTATTTTTTTAGAATATAATTCTCTACTAATTGAAACGCATCGGCATTGAATTTCATTAGAAATGGCAATGAAAGGAAGGGGTAGTATACAATAACAACTAATAACATAAACGAGCCTAAACATAATCGTTTGAGCTGCTAGAAATATCAGCCAAGTATCCTTCAAATTTCACCACAACGTCATGGAAAGGTTTACTTAAGTTTGATCATATAGACCTAGATATACATGTCGAGGTTATAGTAGAATACACTGCTACATATACGTTGCGTGTATTTTGTGTTGGTGTGCATATCTGATTATGCATATATTTTTCCAGTTACATCCCTCCCGTCCCCTGAATCTATTTTATTTCTCATTCTTTCTTCTGATGAAGGACTAGCGTCCGAAACGTTACGACCCTCTTCCTGCTATATCAAGCGTTAACCTGATATATACCTTCCATATACTGTACCGATTGTGTTGTTATTTCTGTTTACCTTTTACACACACACACACACACACACACACACACACACATATATATATATATATATATATATATATATATATATATATATATATATATATATATATATATATATATATATATTACAAGTAATATGTTACATAATTGTGTGTAGACTCTACCTTATGCAGGTGTTTGTGATGTTTTGGATAATATAAATGTTGTGTTTGCTGTGTTTACATGGAAATGTTATAAAGAATAATCAAATAAAAACATTTATGAATTCTCTGTGCATATAAATGCGTTTTTAATTGTGACTTAGGATAGTTTTGTGAGCAATACATTCTCGGCAAGTGTGTCCCTGCCGTCAAAACTGGCGGTAATTCACATGTATATTAAAGGTTATTCATATCCACGACTTATGTGGAGGAATAGGAGAAAAGTTTACAGAGTTAAAACACCAACAATGGATGGATGGAGGTGGAAGAAAAAGGAGCTTTCTTAGAGGATTAACTACCTATTGGAATCCCACTAAATATTTGTCATAAGGAAATTCAAAGTTTAAAATTTAATTAAAGCAATTTTTTTTACATTATACTCTCTAACACACTTTCCACCCAGCTCTCAATTTGCCCCTCAAATTTTCTCTCTTGTGAATAGTATTTGTGATGTCAAGCTGTACATTTTCTGAATACTGATATTCATTTTATCGGGGACTTTCACTTTTTTTTGTCAATCAGCTAAGATACGGGTGCCTGCAATGAGGCTTTAGCATTATAGTAACAGTCAATAGTGTTGAAACACATGTTGCATACACCTCAGAAACAAAATGCATCAGTAATTATTTTAATGTACAGTTGACCACCACTTGTATAGTTCTAAATCTAATTCTGTGCAGTAAGATTACATTTTGTGTGAAATACTATGTTTACGTAGTAAATGATAGTTAAAAGACTACCTATTACAAATGCTTCTCAAACTCAGAGAATAGCAAACATAAGGTCATAGAACTTGTCTCAAAGATTTGGGCAATTCTAAAAAATTTTTTAAATCTGAAATGCACACTTAAAATTTTCTACAGAAATAATATGCTGCTACAAAAGGAACTTCAAACATCACTGGTGACAACTCGCTATATTATACTAAAAGAAGAGAAATAAATAAAGAAATATATAGAAATATATTTTTGTAAATAAGACAATAGAAACGTGTGGAAATGGAAGCACCAATTGAAACATAAGTTTTAAATCTCCGAAGCCGTTTATGGAAGTATTGAAGAAGACAAGAAAACACACTTCGATCTTCCGACGTGGAAGAGGCTTCTATCAGAAGAAACCGTCACCGAATCATCATTTTTCTTACCTGTTGTACAAACCTGGCTGGACACAGAACACTGCACAAACATTCTAAAAGTTCTATAGAGTTATGAAATAATACATATGAATAAGCCATAGATGACGAACATCATTAGGTAATGTCAGTTTCATGAGGAGATAAAACGCCTCCATCCTTTTGAAGAAAAAAAAAAAATGAGTATAAATCCTGGAAAACTGTAAGTCCGGTATTGAAGAAAAAAAAAAAAAATCACAAGGGATTGACACTCCACATTCACTATTCTCCTTTTACTTTGCTCCACTTTTCAAATTAAATGACACGACGGTTCAGTTATATTCAAATATTGTAAGCGCGTCCATTGAGAATATTAAATACCATTCTTTCATCTAATACAACACAATAAAGACTAAAGTGTTTAAAAGAAAAAAAAAAATTGATGTTGAAGTAAAAAAAAAAAAAAATGATATCCCCTACATATGATAGTGCTCAGCCGTTTGTTATTTCATAGGAACTCTGCGTACAAAATAAAATCAAAACTATATTTTAAAATCAAAACTATATTTTTAGTTAGTTACCTACCTACTTTACAAATTATTCCCTGTGGTTGTTTCATATGTTTATTTTATATATATATATATAATTATATATATATATTGGCAACATGACCCTCCCAAAGTATAACAATATCGGTTTCAACACACGTTTTCAAATAAAGAATGCTAAACAAATTCAGAAACGAAATATATATATATATATATATATATATACGTAGGTCCCGGGTTGAGTCGGGGATAACCACAGTAAGTAAGGTACTCAATACATGGCAGAGTAAATTTTTTTATTTTATAGAAGGAGCTTCTACAGGACTAGTACTGTTTCATTCAGATGAAATCTTCAGGAAGCTGGGTGTCATATTAAGTTCTGGTATTTATACATTTAGGTAGAGGCAAGGGAGGGTGGTGGATGGGGGGGGGGGGGGTATTTAGATACACAGGACCACTACATGGCACAGGCCGTTTTTTCTATGGGGAGTGGTCAATTAGCCAGAGTGCTTTTTTGAAATAAATAAATAAGTAAATAAATAAATAAATGAATATATAAATAGATAAATGAATAAATAAATAAAATAAATAAATAAATAAATAAAAAATAAATAAATAAAGACCCCAAGAAAGGTAATTCAACAGATAGTATCTGTTGAATTACCTTTCTTGGGGTCTTTATTTATTTATTTTTTATTTATTTATTTATTTATTTTATTTATTTATTCATTTATCTATTTATATATTCATTTATTTATTTATTTACTTATTTATTTATTTCAAAAAAGCACTCTGGCTAATTGACCACTCCCCATAGAAAAAACGGCCTGTGCCATGTAGTGGTCCTGTGTATCTAAATACCCCCCCCCCCCCCCCCCCCCCCCATCCACCACCCTCCCTTGCCACTACCTAAATGTATAAATACCAGAACTTAATATGACACCCAGCTTCCTGAAGATTTCATCTGAATGAAACAGTACTAGTCCTATAGAAGCTCCTTCTATAAAATAAAAAATATATATATATATATATAATTGGATATCAGTAAAGTCGAATCTCTGGCGGTTTGCAAGTAAATTCGGCCTACTTATATGAAGTGATGAGTTAGCAAAGCACTCGATAAGGTAGGGCCTTAGAGTAATAACATACGTTTAAATAGCTTGACAAATCGAACATTGTGGTAGGCTAAACTAACACACAATATGTACCAAAGCAACGATAGAACTAATCAGGTTGAGAATATATATATATATGTCAATCAACTTCTAGTTGATATATATATATATATAATCATATCGTTAACACACGCATATGCTGGAGTGGCTCAAAAGCATGCATTATATACACTCTGCATAAATATCCATATAGACTTATTTACACTCACACATCTTTTTACCCTTTCAACGTTCGTTCAACCTCAACTAAGAAACAAAGTAACTTCATTTTGGTTAGAAATGAAGCGATAGGGTAAATATAAAATCAACAGATAGTAGCACAAGAACAACACAACTATATACATATAATACCACAACAACTGGAGAACTATATACAGATACTACAATAACAACAGATGCTACCAGAACAACAACACTACTATATATAGATAATACCACAGAAATAACAGAGCTGTATACAGATAGTTTCACATCAACAAAATTATCTACATATATATAGTACTACAACAAAAAGAGTAGAACTCTATATAGATAGTAGCACAACAACTACAATAACAGGAAGGAAGGGAGGAAAAGGTGAAAGACTACAGCTGGGTTGTTATGAAATGGTAGATATAACTTGAGGGCAAACCATGATCAAATCAGACAATCTCGCTAAGGTCGTCTGCTGTGACAGAAATTACTCGCTGGCTTTTTTTTTGCAGAAGATCAAACGTTTCTAAAGTAGCTTCCATTTTCCTTTCGGCTCAACGGTGTTTGTAAAACCTTATTTATGTTGTTTTTCTCTATGAAGGAGGGTGGGGTGAAAAAATCTACATTTCTTAAGATGTAACAGTTACACTGTATGTATGCATGTATGTGTGTACGTATGTATGTGTTTATGTCTGCACACAGATAGATAGATAGATAGATAGATAGATAGATAGATAGATAGATAGATAGATAGATAGATAGATAGATAGATAGATAGATAGATAGATAGACAGACAGATAAATAGATAGATAGATATACGTACTTACACAAAGCATGTATATATACATATATAAACTTGCTATGATTTTCAGTATTTGTTTTCCCCTTCCTGTCCTATAATACCGTCCTGTTATTGCTAGCAGGTATGTTTCATCTAAGAGATTTTAAATTATTTCGTAATAAAAAGACAAAAAAAAAACTGTTCCTACATGGAAAGCAAAGTGGAAGTTAAAGGACTTCAGACTTGAAGAGTATTTCAACTCTTTCCAACGATTTCCAGCCCCTCTCTCATCCTGATATTTATCTACTTTTATTTACTGCCAATTTCAAATTGTAGCGTGGTGTGGTCGAAGTTGTCTGAGAAAGGATCTATTGATAAATATTTCTTCCCTTGAATAAAACAGGTTTTACCGCAGGATTTACTCATGGGAGGATTTGAACTCAAATCTATGAAATTATGTTGATGCGTTCTTTGTAGGCTTCGACAATGATCATGTTTTTGTTCGATCAACAGAACGACGGACTCATGAATTAGCGTGTAAGTGGTTGGGTATTCTACAAACACGTGCACCCATAACGTAATTTTAGAGCCGAATCAGAATGACATACTGTGCGACAAAGCTGGACCATTAAGATATAAATATAATCCATC
>OZ024755.1:11923601-12003601 GCA_964016885.1 Eledone cirrhosa
GATCGGATTATTAGCGTTAAATCGAGTCGTACTGCCCTCCTGCAAATTCGACGTCGATAGATTCCTATAAATAAATACATATTATTGTTGTTAATATTAAATCATCAGGCAGTGGATTGACAGTATCGGTAGTGGGTTGGACGCCATGCTTTGACGCATAGAGTTACGTCTCTTGTCATTCTGAGTTCAAATCCCGCCGAGGTTAACTTTGCCTTTCATCCTTACGGGGTCGATAAAATAAAGTACCAGTAATGCACTGAGTAATTGCTGGCCTTGTGCCTAAAGTAGAAACAATTATTAAATCATTACTATTATTATATCTAAACTCTACTGGAGTACCACGTTGAACAATAGGCTTACTAATCGTAATTAGTAACATATTCGCTCTCTTTATCTATATCACTCTGTGTATGTATGTGTGTGTGTGTGTGTGTAAATATACAGGGTCAGCATAAAGTCTTTCCCTGATTATAAAATACCATATCTTTGATATTCTTCGATATCTTACTTTTTCATTGATTTGATTTATAAATTTCTAGTTTCAAGTTTTTCTTAACATGTTTTACATGTTCTCTTCTACGGGAAGTAGTTGTAATTTTCAGTAACAAATTGGTAGCTATGAAACAAAAAGGGAAATACTTTATGCTCTCCCTGTATATTAATAGAATACCCGACGATGCCTAGGTAAATATATATCTAAAAATGAACGTGGGTTCTTCTTAATGAAGGCATGTTCGGTTTAATGGAACATTATTGTATTTCTCTTGATATTTAGCTTTCATGTAAGCAATAAATTTCTATTTACAAAAAGTTTATAGCATTCCATTATCTAATGCACTGTGCTAAAGATACACGATCAATTTGAATAGTAAACTTCATAATTCAATTGTGTAAATCTGATATTGCTAATTCATGCGTATTATATAAGAACAGAGGATTAAGTGTATGAGAAAACAGTTTTAATTAATTTGAAACTATTACTGAGCGTTTTATTCTTTTTCTCTTGAAATACTTTAACCCTCAAAAGCCTTTAAAAATAGTAGAAACCAGAGTGTCGCGGGCTAAACCACTAACAGCACTACAACCACGCACATTATATATATATATATATATATATATATATATATATATATAAGAACCGTAGAGCAAATATTTATTAAAATAACAGATTAAAGTTTAAGCAAAGAATCGCTGCTTTCACCCTTAACGGGATCTTCAAGATTCTTATATATTTGATATATATTTATCCTTATCGAGCCCTCTTTGGATTTTATTCTTCAAATTTATTATTATTACTATATATATATATATATATATATATATATATATATATATATATATGCATCAGAAACTGTGAATCGCTTTGCATACATTCATTTATTCAGAACACTGCCCATTACTAGTAATATATATATGTGTGTGTTGTGTGTGTGTATAAGTATATATGCACATGTATGGCTGTGCAGTTAAGGAGTGCATTTCACTCCCACGTGATTTGGCTGACTAATGACTTGTAATTGGAATTAGGTAGACGTCGACTGCAGAAGCCGTTACTGTATAAATATGTGTGTGTGAGTGTATATTTTTGTCTGAGTTCCTCAAACAGACAACGATAAAATAAGTACAAGGTTCAATACTCTCTAATAAGTGTGTGCCCTGGCATAGCCGCAGTCAAATAACTGAAATCAGTAAAATTATAAGAGACAATATATATATATATATATTATAAAATAACAGGAGGCTGGACTGGTGTAAATCTTTGAAAGGTTTATTATGCTACTAGCAGTTTAGCCCGGCGTTGCTCGGGTTTGTTCATTTGCTATGAAAAGTTACATACAGGTAAACGTAGCTTGAAAGCGCATAAGCTTATCAATTAAGTGCATAAAGCAGTTGAACCGGTTATTAATAGTTACGAACCAATTAGAATTTTGGACAATCAATGATGGGTTAATAATCCTCTAATAGCGAATTTAGTAGACCAAAGTTGCAAGATGGTGGCCCTGATGCCGCTGGGTGTCAGATCTGTCCGCTATGGGTGACCCTACCAGTTTTCTAGACGGCATAGCTCCAACACCTCCAACACCTGCACCAACATCTATAGCACCTCTTTGTAGACGATATTGTATGTCATCCCTTGAGGAGTGTAAGCAAAATGTCCATTCCTGCTCCCTACGCGGGAACAGGCAACATAAAGTTGGCCATGGGAGAGAAGCCAGTTTCAGTCTGAACACTCTGGCAATGAGGTAATGTCTGTTCGAATAATTTTGCCCAGGAAAAATTTCACGAGTTACATTCCGATTCATATGTCTATAGCATTAATCTGTTATATGAAGTGTTATTTTGCGGGTTGTTATTTGCAATAAGCCGATTGAAAATGCCCCAGATAAGCCGTATGCCAATACGGAACGCTCCACTGCAGTGTTGTCATATAGTGAGTGAAGAGCGACAGAGAGAGTAAAGCAGTTAAATTATAGAGAGGTGGAATATACGGAACGCTACATTTTATCATATACATTGTTTCTCTCTCTGCAGTGTTGTCATATAGGGAGTGAAGAGCGACCGAGAGAGTAAAGCAGTTAAATTATAGGGGGAATATACGAAATGCTCCATTTGATCATATACATTGTTTCTCTTTCTGCAGTGTTGTCATATAGGGAGTGAAGAGCGACAGAGAGAGTAAAGCAGTTAAATTATAGAGAGGGGAGAATGATCATGATCGATTTTTGCCCTTATTGTTGATTGATTTGAAATTTGTTTGCTTCATGACCTTCTCCTGACCAAAAGCAATAATTGTCCCGACTTTGAATAGAATCCCGTGAAAAAGGTTTTCTCAATTTTTTGTCTCATATTGAGAAAAACAAAGAAAGAAAATTACCAAAAGGACAACAATAAAATATAATATCTTTGTTGAGAATCATGTAAATAAATGCTTAAGCGTCGTTATTGTTACGTTTGTTGTTTTATAAATTCATCTGTTGCTTTTGAATATTTGTTATTTGATGTAAAATGTAAGTGTGGAAAATGTAACGTTGAGAGAGCAGTATGTATTTAGTGTTATCGGCTTTTTAAATTTTGATATTTGATGTATGAGTGTCGTTATGACTTAGGTTCAAAGTTTGTGTCGCGTTCCTTCAAAAGAAGTTTCGTCGTTGTTCTAAACTGTAAAGGGTAGTAGACGGAGGCAGTAACCTTTTAAAGAGAGTTGCAGAGGAGATTGAGGACGGAGTAGAGAGAGTGATGAACCTTTTAAAGAGAGTTGCAGAGGAGATTGAGAGTGGAGTAGAGGAAAAGATGAACCTTTTAAAGAGAGTTGCAACATGTATGTAGTTTCATATATTTTGATGGTAGTAGTGAGAGGAATGAAGCGTGTAAGAGAGAGGGTTAAATCATGTATTTAGTTTTATCGATTTTTTTTCATAGAAGCAGGAAATTTTGGCAAAAATAATTACGCGTTGACCTGCCCTGGTAAATTTGGAGCACATTTGAAAAAAATTCATTAAAATCGGTAGAGAAATGTGGAAATGCATAAAAATCATACACACACACAGACAGACATCTCCCGTTATATATATATAGAGAGAGAGAGTTCAATGAGCGGGTTCAGTATGAATCCGGTGACATCATCAGGTAATTCAAAATATTACGAAGGAATATAATAGATAAAATCCATGGTGCTGAAAATCAGAGACAGGAGGGCGACCGACAATTTAGTAGCTTGTACCTCTGTCGACCGCCCTCATATATATATATATATATATATATATATATATATATATATATATATATATATATATATATGAATATATATATATATATATATATATATATATATATATATATATATATATATATATATATATATATATATACGTATGTGGTTGGCGGCTGATAGAAAAGAGTACTCAATACCGAAGTTTTATTATTCATTTTATTAAGGCTAAATAGTGAGTCTTGTTACTCTTGAGTTTTGCCTATATATATATATATAGAGAGAGAGAGAATGAGAAAATGCGAAGTAGTTTCAGATGTTAAAGTCCTTTAATAGTAATGCTGTGATACATATTTCAATGACGACAGTGTCCACACGATTCCGTGTACCCAGTGCCGTGACATCATCAGACAGCTTCTTATGTAATAAGGTTACGTTCCCAAGGCAATCCAAACAGAAACGACAAGGGAACGGCCATGGCGTGTGTTCTTGAATCGTTATATGTCTATGTGAATTGGTAGAGGGTCGGACGCCCTGCTTTGACGCACTGGGGTAATGGCTGGCCTTGTGCCAAAAGTAGAAACAGTTATATGTCTATCCTGGACACACACTGTAAATATCTACTGTTGCTTTTGAAAAAGTTGGGGGAAACATTTTATATAAACGTTATTCTAGTGGATTGTCAGTATCGGTAGAGGGCCGGACGCCTTGCTTTGAAGCATAGAGTTACCTCCCTTTATGATCTGAGTTCAAATCCCGCCGAGGTTAACTTTGCCTTTCATCCTTACGGGGTCGATAAAATAAAGTACCAGTAATGTACTGTGTAATTGCTGGCCTTGTGCCAAATGTAGAAACAGTTATTCTAATACACCAAGAGAGAAACCTTAACAGAAGGATTGCCTTACTCCAGTTGTATATTAATACACCGGACACTAAATAGCCGTGTCGTATAAATGTGTGGTAGACTGCTTGCTTAGAGGGTAAGGGAGTCCCTCGTGACAGTAAATTGGGGCCTACCGACCTATTTCAAAGAGTTGAGATGGAAGGTCTGTGTTTTTCTCACATCTGTGAGAAAAACCACAGACCCTCCATCTCAACTCTACTTTTGAAAAGCAGAAGAACTGCGAAACCGGTAAAAAAAAACAAATAAATATATATATTTTTTTTAAAATAAGACTCCAGTTGCATTTTCGATTTCATCTTTTTTTCTTTATATATATATATATATATATATATATATATATATATATATATATATATATAAATTGTGTGTGTGTATATATATATATATATATATATATATATAAATTGTGTGTGTGTATCTATATCTATATAAATATATATATATATATATATATATATAAATGGTGTGTGTGTATCTATATATATATATATATATATAAATTGTGTGTGTGTATATATATATATATATATATATATATATAAATTGTGTGCGCGTATATATATATATACATACATATATATATACATATATATATATATATATATTAATTAACCCTCTAAGAAGGTGTAATAAAAAATACAACCTTTTGTTGATGAGTTAACACAGAAGAAGTTGGACTATGATAATCATGATGATAATCAGGACTATGATGATGACGACAAGAAAGAGAATGACAAGTAGGAAGAGAAGGAGGTGGAATATAATGGTGGCTATAACTGCCAGTGATTGTGACAATATTATTGCAGACAGCCAACAATGTATTATTCACAATCACCATAGTTGGTTATCAATCATACATTCCTGCCTAGAATGATATTACCATATACTCATTAAATATAGATTTCATATATGTCGAGGAGAACCACTCATTGACATACATATAGACATATATGTGTATGCCTGTGTACATACATGCATAATTGTATGTATACTTGTGTACGTACACACACACACACACACACACACACACACACACACATATATATATATATATATATATATATATATATATATATATATATATATATATATATATATATATATATATATATATATATATATATATATATATATATATATATATAAATATATATATATATATATATATATATATATATATATATATATGATATTAAGTGTCTTTACCTTTTTATTATTATTTTCCTTGTATATATATATATATCTATCCTGGAGTTTCCAACAGTAATGGTTGCATTTTTTAAGGGTATGTCAATATTTATTTATAAAACTGATAACTGATATATATTGTATTTTGTCTGATGAAAGCATACCATAATTTAACGTGGTGTCCTTGAAATATGTATAATAGAATAAATATGGTTTTATAAATATAGTTTCCATTTGTTAATATCGTATATATATATATATATATATATATATATATATATATATATATATACACACACACACACACACAAGGCAAATAATAATGAGGATTTAAAGACACACTTTATGTGTTTTATGTACATGCACGTTGACAACATAAAACAAAGAGAAATTAGTTCATACAATATAAATTATAGGTTGTTCTTTTAATATATAGGTAGGTTTTCAGAAATAGTCATTATTTTCTATTTAGCTTTTGCACTAAGAGGTTTCATTCAGAGTAAATTTTCAAAGTTTCATTTTGATTTGTGTGGGAGTTCGATATATGTTCTTCTCTCTCACGTTTGCATATATGCCATATTGAGTTATATCCTCCATGTGCTATTGTTTGTCGCTTATGATCTTACCGTATCTTTGTTGTCGCTTATGACAAAAGTAAATACAACCACTGAAAAAATGTGTTATGCCATGTATTCCAACCCTTCTACAAGGACATACAACTAAATCTACTTAATCTACCAAGGGGCATAAAAAAAAAGAAACAGCTCTTTCAAAAGTAACCAATTATAATGGGTAAAGTAGCCAAATTCACTGAAATGAAAAAAAAAACGATGAATGGAAAATTGCAAGCTATAAATAAATAGACTGAAGTCAGAACATACAGCTACCTATAAGAAAACCCCAAATTTAACACACACACACACACACACATATATATATGTGTGTGTGTGCAATAATTTCCTATATGTGTAGAGGAGAAAACGTTCTTTATAAAAGTATAGAATTGTTGCAATTTAAAGACAAGGACAATAGAAGACTATATTTAACAGTAAGCAGAACCCGGCCTATAATAGCACACGAACTAAGCCAAAAACAAAAAAAAGATTTTAGTAAAGAATAAATTGCGAAGGCGACGTTAATTACATCGGGGGTTATCTAAACTCGGATTAAACATGTAAAAATGAGATAAAACATAAACCCGGAATCAAACACATTAACGAATGACTGTAAAGAAAATAAATAAAACTTGTACAAAGTCAGTATACTGCAGTTACTTAACAGAAAGGAAATACAGCAACATGAGACCTCTTCTTATATTTATTTATTCCGGTAAAATTTTCAGACTAGTCATTGACCTCCTGCATATAAAACAAGGACTTCTGTTATTTTCACTTTCTGTTTAGAATTTTCGAATAGTTTGTTGTCCTGTACCTCACATTACCCATTTAATGATCTCGTGAGCTAGATTTTGAAATATTCAGTCACTGTAATTAATTTCACTTTATATATTATACAGTAAATATTAGCGAAGGCCATACGAAGTTGTGCATACATTTATTCAGCTATTATACATATTTCCCGGCGAGTCGATGATTACTTGATGTAATCCCCCATGTAACCATCAGCATGAGTTCATCAGCTAACATTGAGAGATAAAGACAAACAACTTGTATAGGCCGGCTCCCGCTTGAGTGTTGATTGCACAACTCTAGTCAGTTAACACCTTATATATATGTACATATATATATATATATATATATATATATATATATATATATATATATATATATATAGATGTCTTTAGCAAATGACTAGCTCGGAGCTTTAATCAGTTACAATCAGCTTGATTTGTTCGTCAGACGTAATGGAGATGAGAATCAGAATATGTAATTCTCTGTGTTTGTAAGACCTCAGGCCTGCCTATATACAGGTTATCTACCACACGCAAATTAGTACAGATATAACTTTATCATACACTTTGGCTGCTATATATTTGTATGCTCTATATATTTGTGACTCCTGGGGCTTTGGTTATATATCATTTGGTTATGTCATTATGTTTTTTTTTTTATTATTGCCACAGCACTTATTATTATAGGTATTGTCTCTGTTTTCATCATCCACCAATAACGCCAGTACCATATAACAACAGAGATACTATCCATGTGGCTTCAAATTTATTTCGGACGTTAAATTTCGACTTAAGAACCAGTCTCACTCTTTGAAAGTATTCTTCTGTAAATTCTCGATTTCATTTCTTGTTTCATAACGCTATTCATCTCTAAAATTCCAAGATATTTGTTCCCGTCATCTTTCATCTGTTTCATGACTTCCCCTGATGGCAGCACTATTCCAGCAATATGTTTGATATTGCCTTTTTTCAAAGCTAATACTCTACATTTATTCAAGCCATATTCCATTTGAATATCAACACGGAATCAATACACAGTGTCCACAAGTGAGCTTATTTGCGGTTCATCTTTTCCATACAGTTTAAGATCATATATAAAAAGTAATTGAATGATTTTCTGTTGTTTCCCCTCAAAATCATATCGAGGCTTCACTCTTTTCAAGTTCATAATCAGCAGCACCCAACATAGTACAAACAAAACTAGTCATAAGCTGTGACCCTGAAATATTACTCTTTTGACTTCTATTCTTCACAGCTGGTTAACTCTGTTTGCCATTTATCCATGTTTTTACACAAAAACTGTTCAATTTCAAATTAGTATTATTACTACTATTTTCTCGTGAATTTCCTCGCACCTTCTCATAAAGTGTCATATTTATCATCTTGTGTGACGAATAAGCCCTGTACATACAGCTTTGAAACTCATTCACCAATTTAAACAATAAATATATATAAACACATATGGCTTTGTGTGTGATCGTGTGTATATGCGTATTTATGTCATCTGATAGAGTTTCAATAATCAAAGAAGTTATTATAATGAAGTATTAAAACGAAACTGGTTTTAAAATATAATTATTTTTATATAATTAATATTTATTCCAACACATGCTAAAAAGGAAGACGTGTCATCATTTGGTTCAATGCCCCGTACAACCTTAATTTAAATATATGTGTTGCTAAACATTTATTTTACGTATTAGATAAGCACATTCCGAAACAATCATGAATGTTATTAGTATTTAATAGAAATAATGTTAAGATTAGCTCCACTTTCATATACAATTTTGCCACAGAAATAGTAGAGATCGTAAACAACTATTTATATGTAATACATCATGTTCATGAAACGGAAATAACCCGATATATTGCCCATTAATTAATTAATGGTTTTCAAAATCGATAGTTTGTCGGGCAAATGTATTTATGGCAGATAATTTGCTTTCCAAAGATTAACGTCGAATTAATTAAAAATAATTTTAAGGACGAACTAATCAGCATCAAGTTTAGTTTTAAAATCCGAAAATATTTCCGTATACAAAATTAGGAAAAGAAGGGAACCGGTAGTCAGATCGAACCAAGGAAACAATGTTTCCATCGGCCTTTTAATTGCTGATACTGTCTGCCGATCGCAATTCCTGGAAGAAGTGGATGGAATTTAAAATCAGAACGTTGACATCCGGGTCAGATACTGCAAAGCATCCTGGTATTTTATCGAGCCAGAAAGGATGAAAAACAAAGTTGACTTTGGTAGGATTTGAACACAGACAATAGTGAGTTAGATCAAATACTAAAGCGATTAATCCAACGTCCGAAAGACTTTGCCAAATGTATACAATTTATATAAAACAACGATATTTTCGTTTCTTTTCAACAACAATAAAATATTTATTTCAAGTAATTAAATAGAACCCTAGATATCTCTACAAATATTAGGCTTCACAATCAGGAACGACCTATCATGAAGAACCCTAATTCTCTAGCTAGCTAGAACCACATCTCAATGACTTACCTTTCTACTTAGGGCCAGAAAATACGTCAACCCTTATCAACTAATGATCAACATATCTTATATTAGATCCTCAGTGAAATACTTCTACCACATGATGCTGCTGTCACTCACAGTGGCATACTAGACCACATCTCGAAAAAGAGCCACTCGTTTAATTGGTATAAAGTTTGTCTCCGATACTCAACATCCCCCACCAAGAGATTTACTGTCTCCTCCCTTAACCTCTTCTACTGTTACTACAATGGTTTCTGGTCCTTAGAGCTTACTATGCCCATACCACCTTCAACCAAGCACTCTCGACCCATTCCCCATGTTGCCTTTATCACCCCTACCAAGACAGAAGACCGCTCGAAACACTCCGCACAGTCTCTGCTACCGATAACGTCAACCCTCTGTAACTCCCTGCATGCTCAAGTCTTTCCAGAGAGTGTGGACCTAATCAGAACATCAACGGCGTTGATATTTCCCGTCTCTGAGAATATGTGAAGGTCATGGGCACTGCTCCTTCCTCCAAAGATAGTGTGTGAGAATTAAAATAGTTTGGTGGTTTAAATTTTTAATTATTTCAACTATTTGCTACAAAGATTTCATTTATACGCAAAAAAGATTGTCTGCAAGTTTTGAATTTTAAATAAGTTTAAAATAAAGAAAATACGCTACGTTCTTTTTATTCATAGATTGAATTATGATAGGAACTAGATAGAATACTGGGAATTGTCATTTTCTTCTCAATCTTTACATTAATATTTTCAGACTTTGTGGAATTGTTTATAATCATATATATAGCAATGAAGTGACTGAGTCGTTGAAGTGTCAGATTAAATGTGTTGGTATTTGACCTGGTTCTGGGCATTTTCTTTGCTTTACAGTTTTCTAGGTCGATAAATAAAGTGGAAGTCCATGGGCAGTGGATTGATGAAATTGACAAAGAATCAGATAAGGTGATTTGCGCTATCTATTCTGGCTCTGGGCGTTTCGAGTTCAAATCTCACATTTTGTCACCAGAAAATTGGTGACGCTTCTGACAGGAGTTGTGACTTGTAAATGGTATCACCAATGGAAAGACCATTGTCGGCTCCTTCCCTTGCTTTTCAAACACAAGTTGAAAGTCTGCACCAACCGACAGCACTGCCTGCCTTCATTAGCTCCCAGTGTTATATCTCAGCGCATCATTACTTACACCTTCCAAGAATCCTGTATAGATTGTAAAAGTTGACATTCCATCGACTGCACTGACCATAGCTAACCACTTTAAACGGCAAGATCAATTTAACTTTACTGGGTTTTGTGTATGCTTCTAATGAGACTCTGTTCAATTCTTTGAATGAGAGTGGAATGAATCTCTGTCAGTTATGACGTTGAGTGTTCAAAGGTTTGGTCAACGAAACAGCCTTCTACGAAATTAAAGTGCACATGACGGAGCTTTCCGTAGGCACGTGCATCTTTAATGTAATTCTCGGTGAGATTCAGCGTGATACAACATGACCTTCTGCATTACAAGTGTACCAGATTTCATTGTAGTGTAAGTGCCTGAGCATTCACTAAACACGTGTAACCTTAACGTAACTACTATCGTATGACAAAGATAGTCTTTTGAATTACAGATAAAATCTCTCCGACTCGTTACCAAACAATTTCCCTCGAAATGTTTTAGTCGACGCGAGATTCTGGTAAACAGACATGGATCGTGATGCCGAAATTAATTCATTCTTTTTATTAACGATTTAAAACAGATTTAGTGTTTCAAAGATGATTTTCCCCGATACGATTGGGAGAACTAATTTATCCAAAATAGACTACCTAAAGAAGTAACCCAGTATCCAGAATTGTAATCAAATGTTGATTGTTGGTTGTAAAATATTTCAAATCCGCATTAACGTTGGTGTAATCATTGAAATTCTTAAGATAAATCCACAATTTTGTCTATATCTCTAATTGTAGACACTAAAGTAATTAGTTTTACTCACGCTATATTTCCTAGTGATTAAAATTAATTGTTCTCATCATAGCATATCATGTTGGTATCTCTTTTCACCGTGTCACGTAAAGTGGAATTCGTGAGTGATATGCCCTTCCTAAGGGAATAGACATGTATCTCGGAAGGCACATTGCTTAGTGTTTAAGATGTTTGGCTCACGATTGTAAGGCCGTGAGTTCGGTTCCCGGTAGTGCATTGTGTCTTACATATAGACACATACACACGTGTGCGTATATATGTATGTATCCCATGAATCCAGGCGGAGTCGTAAGGGTGTCGTAGTGGCACGTTTACGACATACGACGTAATAAGACCTCTATAAACGACATACGACGTTTATAGAGGTCTTATTTATTAGACAAGATATTAATTTTTCATAATCAAGTTTGAGTCGAGACAAAAGCTAACGTGTTTTTATGGCAACTGAAGCAATAACTGTAGCAGTCTATCTACAGTAGTAGGCAGTGAGAAATGCTAAAAATAGCTCTCTCTCTCTCTTAAGCCGAACCGATATAGTGAAAAATCGGGAGTAGAAATATACAAATAAATGTATATATTCACGTATGCCTGTTTGTGTGTTTATGTGTGTGTGTACCTGCTTATGCCCCATAGCAAATGGGTTTAATAAAGCGAAATCGGTAAAAAATGTACCAGGCTTGAACAATAATAAGTAATTAGATCGATATGATTGACTAAATAACTGAAAAGAGACAGTGCTCCAGTATGGCCACGATCTAATGACTGAAACCAGTAAAAGAATACAACAAAAAGGATATGTACAAATAACATATATAAACCAAAACATAATATTATAATGTTAGACATTTCAAAGTTTTCTGATGTTTGTAAACTGTCTTGTGTTAGGTAAAACGGAAAGATATATGATGACAAAACTGTTAAAACGAAAATAAAAACACCTTAGTTGCCAGTTGTAGAAAGAAAGAAAAGCGTTCCTCTTAGTTTCTAGATTTTGTATTATGTCCTCTATTTTGTGTTTTGTGTCTGTGTGGTGTGTTAGTCTGTATGGGTATGTGCCTGGGTATCTGCTTATGCCATTACGTGTAGTCTTAGTCTGTATACGTTTGTGTGAGTCTACGTGATTGTGCGTGCATGTGTGTGTGTATCTGTGTATATCCGTATGAATGTGGTCGTGTGATTCTGTGTCTGTGAGCTTACGTGAGATTTGTGAGAATGTGTGTATGAATCTATGTTTGTGTGTCTCTGTGAGTTTGTGTGTCTGAGTATATGTATCAGTGAGTTTGCATCCGTCAGTGTGTGTCTGTTGGTGCCTGTATGTGTGTGTGAGTCTGTATGAGTATTCGTGTCTGTCTGCGCGCGCGTGTGTCCGTGTCTGAACGCGGGTGTGTGTGTATGTGTGTGAGTATATATGTGAATGGCCGTGTGTGTCGATATATATGTGTGAAGTGTATTACATATTTGTTACGATTAGTAATATTATAAAGAGTATTATTTTTTCACTCTCTAACCACCACCATAACAAAATCAACAACAAGAAGAAAACAAAGCAAAACAAAAATAAATACCATAATACTGTCTTAAATAATTGATGATAGAGTGGCTTGAGTGTTTTTTAAAACAACACGAAATATATCATAACAATACTTGTAACAATTTTATAACTGGAAAAGATTGTAATACCTTATGGTCACAGACACATCTCAATTGAATGGTTTAACATCTCTTAGATGGTTTGACTAAAATATAACCAAATATTATTTCTGTATCTGGTGAATGAGTTGGGGTTTTCCTAGGTGCAGGCATGGCTGTGCGTTTAAGGAACCCTTCGTCACATTGGAACAAAGAAATCTATGTTGCCAAAAATGCACTTACTATTTTTTTTTCTTTTGCAATTATTTTATTGGTTTCAGTCATTAGATTGCTACCATATTGGGGCACCGCCTTAAACCGATTTAGTCGATCATATCGACCTTAATATTTAATTTACAGTCTTGTATTTATTTTCAAATGACAAATTATGGATCATAAGCACAGGTACTGACACAAGTGAGGACAAAATACCCAGATATACACGACCAGCTGTCCAAGGTGGTCCACTCGAGGATATAGTAGGCGACACTTATGTACGTTTCCACGTAATAGAGTTGAAACTGAAATAACGCATTTAAGAAGCAAACTTCTTAACCACACAGACATGCCAGCGGCTATATTATTATCATTATTATTATTATAAAATAAAGTACCAGTAATGCACTGGGTAATTGCTGGCCTTGTGCCAAAAGTAGAAACAACTATTATTATTCTTCTGCACGCACTTTTCCAATGTCCGTGTATTACTGACTTGTGGAGTTGTATCGAACAGCTGCTGTCGTGTGTAGAACGGATCCGGCTATCGGCCGAGTCCATGGTGAAGATCGACCCGCCGCTTTCCTTTGAACAAGAAGAGCAGGCAATTTTGCTCTGTCTGGTGGCAGTTGCGAAAAGACTGAAGACAGACACTTTTCTCTTCGGCCAATCCCTCATCAACTTCTTCAAGTTTCACCTGGAAAGGAAGACGAGGGTGGAGAGAGAAGTGCAAGGGTACCTGAGTCACCCCTGGGTCGCCCACCTCCGGTAGGGGAATATATTTATTTTGTTATATTTATACATAGTTTATTTTATATTTGTATATCTTCATTGTTAAATTAGTCTTGCCATTGTGCACTTTTACTCGACCTTATTGTAAACCCCCACTGTCCCTGTCTTTGTATTGTCCCCTACATGTCGGCCCTTCTGGCCAATAAAGAAACCATTATTATTATTATTATTATTATTATTACCTTTCATCCTTAGTGTCGATAAAATAAAGCACCAGTAACGCGCTGTGATGGGAAACTTGTTCACAAGGCTAAATCCATATTGTAACTTGTACTCATTTTCAACTGCTCAAGGACACGACGCATCATCCGATCAGAGGAATTGAACTCACGACCTTATGATCAGGGGAGAGGGAGCATCACTCTAACCACTAGGACACACACAATGGGAAAGACGTGTTATAGTGTGAGAATTATGATATGTGATGACTAAAGCCACCTGTGTTGAATGTATTGTGAAAATCTAATACTTTTGAATGAATATGACATTCTTTGATAAATGTGATATCCTGATATTATGTAATATATACGACATCTTTTTTAATGAATATCATATATGATATTATGAATATTACATACTGTAATACGTAGGATGTTCTACGAATAATAAGGTGTCATTTCATGAACAGGATATTAACTTATAAATATATATTCTGTAATGTATATGGCATTTCCTTGATGAAATATAATATTTAGATGTAAATGTGATAATCTGTACAGAATATGTTATAGTGTAGGCTATAAGTGATGACTTCGTTATTTTGTAATAGATGTGATATTTCAAGATAAATATAAGACTTTCTTATGAATATGATAATATGTGACATTTTGAATTAATTTAATAATTTTTTAATAGATATCATATGATGTAATTAATATTTTAGGGTCTAATAGATAATGTATAGTGTATCATTTTAAAACTGCAGGGACTATATAAGGTTTCTAGTGATTACATTCATTTTTATGTAGTAGTTTGTTTTTTTATCTCCCCACCCCCCTCTCTCTCTCTCACACACTCTCCCTTTGGATCCCGAAATATAAGGTTGCATATACATATTAAGTGTATAACATTTAATATAAACTATATATATATATATATATATATAGGAAAAAATTGAACGGGAACAAAACAGAGAGGCAGTACGAACAAAGGTTTATTAGTTTCACGCTCTTGAGAGTGGGGTGGTCGTGGGGAACGACGTTTCGGGCATAAGCCCTTCTTCAGATTATCACATTTACATCTAAATATTATATTTCATCAAGGAAATATATATATATATATATATATTAAAATAACAGATTAAAGTTTAAGCAAAGAATCGTTGCTTTCACCCTTAACGGGATCTTCTTAACTAGCCCTCTTTGGAATTTAGTCTTCGCATTTATTATTATTACTATATATGTATATATATTGTTATAACTGGGGAGGGTGATATTGTTGTTATAATATTGCCAGAAATAATAACAGAACATATTCACTGTTTGGTTGGTTTTCGCTTCTGTATCTTTTATATCTTTTATAATTAATTCATTTGGTCCTCATTTTGGCGTAGACATACAATACAATACGAGGAACATAATAGTACCACTTATGATGTTGCAGATGTGCAACGAAAGAACTTTGTTAGACTATATATATATATTTATATCTGTATTTTTGACCGTTGGTCAGTCACTGATAAACATTGAGGACCAAATGAATTAACTGTGGAGATATAAAAGATACAAAAGCGAAAACCAACCAAACAGTGAGGGTGTTCTGTTATTATTTCTGGCAATATTATTACAACAATATGACCCTCCCCAAGTATAACAATATTTGTTTCGATAACGATTTCATATCAAACACCTCGCAAAACAAATATATATATATATGTACGTGTGTGTGTGTGTGTGTGTGTGTGTGTGTGTGTGTGTGTGTGTGTGTGGAGTAATAATAATAAATTTGAAGACTAAAATCCAAAGAGGGCTCGATAAGGATAAATATAAATCAAATATATAAGAACCCCAGAGCAAATATTTATTAAAATAACAGACTAAAGTTTAAGCAAAGAATCGTTGCTTTCACCCTTAACGGGATCTTCTGAAACTAAAAAAATCAATCTGTGAACGCAGAAGTAAATATTTCGAAAAACGTTACAACCGAAGGAAGACAGGAAGACGATACTTTGGTTCGAGACGTTCCCTGCAATGAACGGGAAAAAACGAATATAATACGTCATTATTTGGAGCGGTGAGAACAATTACACGCCAAGACAAAACCACGTTCATTTATTTAGTTTCAGAAGATCCCGTTAAGGTTGAATGCAGCGATTCTTTGATTAAACTTTAATCTGTTATTTTAATAAATATATAGATATACTATTTTATATATATATATATATATATATATATATATATATATATATATATATATATATATATATATATATATATATACATATATATATAATAGTCTCTCAATGACATGCCGCAGAGTGAATATTTGGTGGGATTTACAACGTCCAGGAGGAAAACCAAACTGTTCATTAGCTAGCTTGGATTCTACAAAAGACCTTATTAAATTTCTGATGTAGTATTGGGCTCTGTAATATGAACACCCGTCTCTAGTACAAAGTATCCACGGCATGAAGGAAATTAGGATCAGGGACTAGTAATCCATGTTTCTTTTTTGTTGTCAATCCTGGAAGTTCGTGTTAAATGACCACCTGATCAGTCAACTGATCGCCATCTAGTTATCTGCAGCCTGAGACTACTTAAAGTTTAAAAAGTAAAAAAATAAAAAATACAAAACTGGCATATTCAGCTTGACCTACAGGACAATATGGGAAGAGCTGGCTGGTAAGATCTGGACCAGCTATGCATCCAAATATATATATATATATATATTAATATCGGTAAGGTTTTTTTTATATCGATATTTGTCGGGCATCCACTGATGATTTATAAGTGCCCACCTACATATATTCCTACGGACTATGTATCGGCTTCTACATAACCTGAACATTATTTTCCCAATTTGTAGAAAATCTATAATGAAACGATCGTTTGGAAAGAGAGATGTATTTTAATTATGTCTCATATAAAATAATACAACTGGCCATCGGCAAAATACGTATAGTTAGCACCCCAAACGTATAATTGGGATTATACTAACTAAGGTATATCCTAATGTTTGTTGAGTGAGACGGAAGCTGGTCGGAGTATTGCTTAGAGCTTTCTCTGTTAATGTATTAAATATATATATATATATATATATATATATATATATATATATATATATATATATATATATATATATAAACATACAGACATACAGACATTCACGTACACTCACACACAGGTGTATGGATACAAATGAAAGTAAAGAGCAACCAACACTTGATATGAAAGGTGATTGTATTTATGTTAACTGTGTAACTTATTTCAGCATTATCCAATGTAAATGTTGGCACGTCTTGGACGCGTTGAAAGATTTAGATGTCTCTATGAAACGTCTGGTGAAGTAAGTCAAACTCTTAACATATATGTATTTATACTGATATAATTTTATGATATACTTCATACTCTCTCTCTCTCTCATATATATATATAACGAAGGAATTGTTGTAAGGAACCAGATTGACCATAACGCACCAGAGTACTCAATACTTAGGGTAGTAGAGTGGGTAATAGGAATAAGTATGACTCCGACGGCAGAGCTCAAGCCGTTTCGACGGCTATTTCTGGACTAAATTACAATTTTAATTTAGTCCAGAAATAGCAGTCGAAACAGCTTGAGTTCTGCCGTCGGGGTCAAACTTTTTTCTATCATATATATATATATATATATATATATATACATATATGCTCGTATATATTTTGAAGTATCACCTTTTTATTCGTTTTATTATTTTACACTTATTTTCCCAGGCGGAAATTAGAATTGCTGATTTTATTATTTTATTGTTGTATATTATGTACAATATAGTGTACCTAATTGATGTATATGTATAGGCAATTGATGTGAAGAAATTTGTATATATATTGGTTATATTTTTCTTTTTTTTTCCCATTATTTAAGGGTAGAAAGGGGTTTTAACTGAGTTAGATGACGGAAGATGATTCTCATTCTCAAAATATATGTAACCAGTTTCCTTCTTTGGAGGAGAAGAAAACCAAGAAAAATTCCAACTATTTCAGTATTGCAAAGGTTTTCCAAAAGCTCATGAATACTTTCTGCTACAATAATGCTAACATGAATAATGTCAAAATAATATGTAAAAATATAAACATTAACGCAGGCACAAGTAAAAATGTGTGTAACAACAGCATCGATATTGACAGAGACAGCAATAAGAGTATCGATAAATACTGAGATAATATCTAAAGTAAAGAAAGCAATGACATGACGTGTGGGCAACACAATTCTGTACGAGCTGTAGTTTCACATAAATTTGAACCTGAACGTAATGGCCGAAATAATAGAAGACATGCGGTTCGTTATATGTCCACGTGAGCAAAGAAAAAAGGGGAATATAGCTACCATTGAAATAATATAATGGTATTAACAAAAGAACTGTAACATTATATTTATAATCCACAAGACAGCAACTTGAAAAACCACCCGGAAAAGGCTTTATAAACATGATTAATGCCATCAGACCACACATAAATCAACAGGCAAAAAGTTTGTCATTATGTTACCTGTACCAAGGAACTTCACCTTAGTATTTAAGTATATGCTCTGTTATTCTTTTATTCTTTCATTGGTTTCAATCATAAGAATACGGTCATGCTGGGACACAAACTTAAAGTTATTTAGTAAAGCCTGCTGCTCATTTTATCGACCTGATTTTGTCAAACGACTACGTTACGGAACATAAAAAGTACACGTTGAAACAGAATCATATATATATATATATATATATTTCGTTTCTGAATTTGTTTAGCAAGATTCTTTATCTGAAAACGTGTGTTGAAACCGATATTGTTATACTTTGGGAGAATCATGTTGCCAATAAGAAACACACGCACCAGTAGCTTTCACTTCAATTTATTATAATAAATTTATGAATTTAGGAATTTATAAATTTCCGATTGGTTGGTTGGGTCCACAACCAGATGATTGTTCATATATTGTCAAAGTTCTTTCGTCACACATTCTGTGACCTCTTCAGTGACTGGGGATTCTTTTCTTTGTTTTTGTGCCTCTCCTTTGTTCTGTCCTACGCCATCTTGTTTTTGTGTGTGTTGTGTGCTTAGTTTGCGCATGTGTTACATCCGGGTGTCTGTGTGTGTTTATATTTGTTTATTTATTTGTTTATTTACATGTTACTGGTTGGTTGTTTGTTCTATGTGTGTGTGTTTTCATTTTGTCCTTAATTGTAAGTTGTGATGTTGCTGTTCTATTCATGTTTTCTATTTAATTTTTGTTGGAGTTCATTTATGTTTATTGCTTCTGTGATTTGTCTAAATATTGCGTCTTTTCTGTGTGTCGATTCTATTTTTATTTCTATGTTCTCTAATTTACCCTTAATTAGTGCTTCTAATCTAATGAGTGCTTCTAATCTATTGTGAAACTTTATTCATTGATTTATTCATTGAACCTTGTTTAACATTTAATTATATATATATATATATATATATATATATATATATATATATATATATATATATATATATATATATATAAACGGAAAATTGAAACGATATTTCATTTCCCACTCTTAGTACGGCTGTTACTTAAATATAAGTATGTACACGTACATACATATATGTATACCGACGTACAGTAGTATGTATATATATATATACATACATGCACACATATATATATGCACGTATGGATTCACGTATGCATATGTCCCTATATATATATATTTGGGGGCGGCCGACCGAGGTAGAAACTGCTAAGTGTTCGGTCGCCCTCATGCTCTGATTTTCAGCCCCATGTATTTTGTCTATTATATTCCTTTGTTATATTCTGAATACTTGATGATGTCACCGGATTCATACTGAACCTGGTCATTGAAATGATCATAGTATAATAAACCTTTCAAGGAATTTACTCCAGTCCAGCCTCCTGTTATTCTATAATATATATATATATATATATATATATATATATATATATATATATATATATATATATATATATATATATACACATATATATATATATATAAATATATATATATATATATAGTGACGAAACATAAGTCAATTGCATGAACTCATAATCCTTTATTTACTGCTATATATATTTCGATAATCCTGTCAAGGTTAACTTTACCTTTCATCCTTACGGCGTCGATAAAATAAAGTACCAGTAATCTACTGGGTAATTGCCGGCCTTGTGCCAAAAGTAGAAACAATTATTTTTACCTGAAATAGTATAGAACATTTCTAATTTTCAACTTCTTCATTAATTAGAAATAATGATACTCTTGTGTTGGTCAGTGAAAAGACCAATGTTAGAATATGTGGAAGATGAGTCGACATACAACTTGCTTTATGTTAACGCCACATTCTTCCCCAGATTTGAAGCCATTTTTAGAAAAGTTGAAAAATATTTCGAACATATTAGATTACATCAGTGTATGATTAGATTTAATTTTAAATGTATGTATTTGTGGAAATCTGATTAATTTTCAAAATAAGAAAATTCAGATAAAAATACTTTACTGTATTTATTGCTTGTTGTTATGCTTATTGTTCAAATTTCTCCGAGGCCGACTTTACATTTCATCCTTTCGAGGTCGATAAATGAAATACATGTCTGGATGGGATAGATGCAATTGTTAAAGTGCCGGACGAGGAGTCTTACTGTATCTCTTTCACTGCTTTAAGTTTTGAGTTCGCCTGTGTCAAGACGTGTGTGAGGCTGTATAGGCCATTTCTTTTCCTTGGGAGAACATTAGTGACGTGTAGAAGATTATATGAAAGCATATACTATATCTTTATGTATAATAAACATACAAATACACCTACATATATATACATGAAAACTAAAAAGAAAAACATATACGAACACAATACAGTACAATGACGATTTGCTTAACTCTTGATATATTAGGAAATGTATCTGTTTAAGGCGTTATCCTTCATCAGAAAATAGAAAGATAGAATCAGAGATAGGTGAAGCGGATATTTCACAAGAGCAAAACACGTGTGCATTTAGACAGCAATTGACATGCATTATAAATATATCTATGTGTTTATGTACGTACCCCCACTCTCTCTCATTGTGTATATATATATATATATATATATATATATATATATATATATATATATATATATATTAAAATAACAGATTAAAGTTTAAGAAAAGAATCGCTGCTTTCACCCTTAACGGGATCTTCTGAAATTAACAAAGTCAATCTGTAAACGCAGAAGTGGATATTTCAAAAAACGTTGCAACCGGAGGAAGACAGGAAGACGATACTTTGGTTCGTGGAAACGTTCGCTGGCAAAGAACGGGAAAAAACGAATATAATACGTCATTAATAGGAGCGGTGAAAAACAATTACACGCAAAGACAGAACCACGTTTATGCTCTACGGTTCTTATGTATTTGATATATATTTATCCTTATCGAGCCCTCTTTGGATTTTAGTCTTCAAATTTATTATTATTACTATTATTATTATTATTATTATTATTATTATTATTATTATTATTATTATTATTATTATTCCTTGAATCTCAGTCATTGATGTTAGTTAACTGGAAAGTCCGTTGGAATGAATATCAAGCCACTACCTGCAGCCTCAGATATTCAGGACGTATCTGAGGGTTCTTGCTGTTCCCAGCAAGCATGCCTTTTGAAGCGTTCCAAAAAGCGTGAAGGGGCCGATTTTCTTTAACCATCCCTGGAAACTTTTGGAGATAGTCCCCAGTGCGCCTATGACAATCGGGATCACTTTGACTTCATGGCAGTTCCAAATCCTTTTTACCTCCCACTTTAAGTCCTGGCATCGGTTAATTTTCTCCCTCTCCTTCTCTTGCACTCTCGTTATTATTATTATTATTATTATATATATATATATATATATATATATATATATATACAGAATGAGAGAGAGTGGGGGTACTTATATATATATATATATATATATATAATATATATATATATATATATATATATATATATATATATATATATATATATATAGAGAGAGAGAGAGAGAGAGAGAGAGAGAGAGAGAGAGGAAGTATTTCCGAAGGAAAGGTAAAGGAAAAGAGAGTGCTCTATGTAGGCTACAGACCTTTTTAGTTATGTAATAAACAACATAAGATAATTATTTCATTTACCAGTGGTTTCTTGAAGACAGATATTTATGTCTGTCTTCATTCACCAGAAAGAATAATATTATTACATAACTATATATATTCATATAATATAAATGTGTGTGTATTTGTATATATATATATATACACAAATACACACACACACACACACACACATATATATATATATACTCCAGTTGCATTTTCGATGTCATCTCTTTTTCTTTATACTTTCACTCGTGTAGGACACATCGATTATTTTTCATTTTGTAAAAAAAAACCTCACTTTCTAATATATATATATATATATATATATATATATATATATATATATATATATATATTGATGATCTTTGCTTTTCCATTAATATCCACGTGATATCTAATGTTTTGCAACATGAAACTGTACAGTTAGGGCCATTTGAATAGGTAAATATTTATATTATAATTTTTAATGTTGATTAATTTTGATTGTATATTAACTTTGATTTATTTTGAAAAATTGGTTGAATTTTACTTGTTCTGCTTATCTTGATATATATATATATATATATATATATATATATATATATATATATATACATACACACAGACACACCCATACATATTATTCTGCTGTTTTTATTGGGCGGTCTATGTATTTTCATGTTACATTTGTTGTGGTGGTATGATTGTTCTTTTTGTTGATTTTTTTTTTCTTTACTCTTTGATGTGGTTATTTTGGTCTTCACGGGGTTTTCCTTTCTTGCTTGTTTGTAGTTGTTTTACTATTTGTTGTATTGGTTTACAGGTTCATGGGTTATTTTATGCCTTGTCACACCTCTGGCCTTTCACATTGGCGCGGCTGTCAACTTTTATCCACTCCCTTGAACGTGTCTTTGGCGGCGAATTAATAGAATCTTTACGGCGTCCGATTAAATGCCGTGGTGTTTGTTCCACCTCCTTTAACTCTGAGTTCAATTCCCGCCGAGGTTAACTTTGCATTTTATCCTTTCAGTGTCGATAAAAAGCACCTGTCCAGGCGTAATGGTGTTGGCGGGCTTGATAAAGAGTACATGATTCGGCTCGGATTTCAAATCACGTTTCATTTTGCCAGCAGTTGCTAAGGATAGAATAAAACCAATGGAAACATAGCTCCCTTGGGTCGAACTGATGACTCCTTTCATTTCCTTTTGTCGTTTGACACAGATGATGGTAAGAAATAATAAAGGATGGAGAAAACTGCAGATATGTGGTTGCGCATGGATTTGTTATTCATTTGTGTGTGTGTGTGTGTGTGTGTGTGTGTGTGTGTGTGTGTGTGTGTGTGTGTGTGTGTGTGTGTGTGTGTGTGTGTGTGTTTAGAGAGAGATGTCTTTTCGGGACATGTCTTTGATTTTGTGTTGTTAAAGCGAATCCCTTCTGTTGTTGCTTTTATTGTAGCTTCTGATGCTGCCCTGGCTACTTCTATTGACCTGTTGCTGGGTGCTTGATGAGCCGGACCGTTAGAGTGTTGGATAAAATGCTTTACGTCATTTACTTATGTTCTGAGTTCAAATCCTACGAAAGTCAATTTGCTTCTTTAATTCCACACCAACCTTACACTAATTCTATAAAACGAAACAATACCCTCTATGTCTGTTTTCTCTTCGGTCTGAGTTTGTATACATTTTATTCCCGTGTATACATATATACATATACATATACACCATGAAATCACGCAGCTTAGTGACTGCCGTGTTCAACACACGATTGTAAGGATGTGTGTTTGATTCCTGGAGGCACATATTCTCCATGAGGAATACACTTTACTCCACGTCTCTCCAATCCTCTCAACAAGAAAATGATAAGTGGAAGTTATAATTCAGAGGCCATCCTTGTCAAATATCAAACCACACTCATTTCCCCTGAGAAGGACGTTAAATGTTCAAGTGTCTGTGAAGGCACTGCCACTTAGAAATAATATAACCGACACCTTCACGGTGTCACATTGACTGTTTTTAAGGACTACGTTAAGGATACACGTGTCGGTGGAATACTAGGTCACAAGCACTATAATACAACGCAGATTGTACCTGTAATTCAATGACCATCATTGCCACACTCTACACAACATTGAATTTCCCTTCTAAATATGTTAAGCGTATCGTGTATCTGTTGAATACTGAACCAGTCACTGGCAAGCTAGTTTCCCAAGCAGGATGTTCCTTTGGTCAAACAACTGAAACACTCGTCGTCGTAATCGACGGAGTTCCAACTCCGTTGGAACTCAAATACAGAGACAGACACATCTTATCGCAGTATATAGCCGGGGAGAAAAGTGCATAGAATTAAAATATTTTATTAAACTTAAGCTGCTCTCATATCCCTGCGGTGGTGACTCTATCGTTCGCCTTCCGGAGTTGATAGAATTAGTAATACATTAAGTGAAATCAAACAGAACATAGTGGAAATCCTGATATTTCACTCCATACAAACACACACAAACATACACACAGACAGACAGCCACACTATGTATGTATATATAAATATATATGTGTGTGTACGTTGTTATACTATAGTTGCTGTACATATTGTTATAATATAATTAGTGTGCCTTATTTTTCTCACCTGTATATATTGTATTAATAATATTATTGATATTATATATGAAAAGACAACAAACTTTCCATTAGAAAGGCATAATGGAAACTGCGTGGAAGCCGGCCCTATATATATATATATATATATATATATATATATGGGAAAATGTACAAGACCCCGACGGCAGAACTGAAGCCGTTTCGACGGCTATTTCTGTCCAGAAATAGCCGCCGAGACGGGTTGAGCTCTGCCGTCGGGGTCTTGTACATTTTCCTATTACCGATTCTACTACCCTAAGTATTGAGTACTCTGGTGCGTAATGGTCCACCTGATTCCTTACCACACTTCCTTCATTATATATATATATATATGGGAAGGGTTTGGAACCTGACGGTTCGACAATAAGTAATCGATGAAATAAGCACCGGATTTAAATTAAATAAGTAGTAACCGACGAATTCCTTTTAAAGGATGGCGCATTTAGCAAAAAAGTAAATAAAAGAAATTCATATTTGTTATCCTACAGTACTTATTTTATAATAGTTATCTATATTTTATGATAGTTATCTCTCTCCTTAGTAACTACAATATATCTATATCGGTTTGTGTGTATTTTATAAAAAAAAATTATTAATTTCCTTAATTCCCTGTCTAGTCTTATTAATTGAATTAGCCTCCAGTTAAGAATGTTATTATACCTTTAACTTGATACTGGAACATCTAGTGTATTCATATCTATTGCCTTATTTTTGGCATTTATCTCAGTTTTACTATTAATCTAGTGTGTCTAACATAAACGAAAAGAGAGTTTAGAAATGAATGTTTATGTTATTAACTCATAATTATTAGTAAGTCTGTGTTTGCTGTAATTTTCTTATCTCTGTTTCTCGACCTACTATGAGACTACTTAATAGTTTATTTTTTGCTTACTTTGCTTAATTCGATGGTTATCTTGGTGCCTTTTACGAACTGAATTTAAAGTTAGATTCTCTACTGAATCCCTGTACATTACATAACAGTGATTAAAGTGTCTTGTCATTTGTAATATACAGGGTGGTTTTTGGTTTTGCGCTATAAACTTCTTCATTCGACCACCCTCACAGATAAAACACCACATGGCATTAAGTCAGGACTCTTGCTGGCCATTCATGTGGAACTCGGCGACCCAGCTAACGTCTTGGAAATTAGGCATCAAGCCACTCACGGACAATGAGTGCAAAATGAGGAGGGGGTCCCCCCTTGCATGAATATGAGGTCATTGATATTGTTCCAAGTGGTCACAGTAGACCAACAGTTATAAGTAATTTTTAATAGGGAGTACATAGTCAGCTCTTTCACATATAGGATATTGCTGGTTTCATCTTTCCATCCATGGGCATTTAACTTCTGCTAGAATCATAGGGATGCCAGCGTGATATGCGATGTGCCTTTCACATGTATACCTTGCATTGGGTATCTCTCTACAGATGTGACCACAGCCACTTTTTTCCAGAGAAAAGAGAGAGTGAGTGAGTGAGTGTGTGTTAGAGAGAGATATAGAGGACTAATCGAACCCAGTATTGCACTAGTACTTTATTTAGGGATGAAGTTTACAGCTAGGCAGTTCCGTTGATTGATCAACTGAAACATTCATCTTCGAAAGCGACGTGGATCCATTCCATAAGATAGTGAAAGGAACTTCAGGATTGTTCCGCTGTTACGTTTGTTGTTTTAACTATCTCGATTCTTCTACTCCAGTCACTTTTTTCCGTACAACACTTAGAAGATATTCTAGTTATCTCGGTGTCGGTGCTGAAATCATTTCTGTTTTGATTTTACCGAGATCTCGTTAAAAATCGTTTTGGGTTGGATTCAAAATATGTGCTTTGTTCCAAGACATGTTGTCACTTTTACATAATGGCTAAGCGTTGTTTGGTTTCAAGTGTTTCTTGTTTTCTCCTACGTCGCATTTCTGAAATATTTTTTTCTCTTCTTTTTTTTTTCCTATTTTAATGATTTCATGTCTTTCCATTCTTGAATTCATTAAGGAGTGAAAAAAAAAAAAGACATTTCTTTTTACCTCACATTTCCCATTGTATGTATGTTTGTTTTCTACATTATTTGTTTGAGCTTTCGTTGTTCCTTTCTGGATAATTTTCAGGAAGTAAACACTTTGCTTTGAGACTATAGCGACACCTGCATAGATTATTTGATTTATCATGGTGATATTGAAGATATCATCACTTCTCAATATGTCCACGATGGCCAACTCCGCGATTCTGTTGTTATTGTTATATGGATGTTAGGTTCTATCGTCGGTGTGATATGTTATTGATACATAACGAGGTCATCTATCAATTTTAATTCTTTAACTTTCCTTTTATGTTTAGACTATTATTATTTGACATTTTCAGATTTAGGACTCTCTATCGTTGTAATCAAGGCCGCGAATTGGCAGAGCCGTTAGTCGTCGGATATAATGTTTTATGGTATTCATTCCAGCTCTCTGCTTCCTCAGCTCAAATCCCAATGAGGTCGATAAAAAAGTACCAGTCTAGTTAGTACTGGGATCAATTGTTCCTCTATATGTCTCGCTCTTAATCTCACTAACTGCTGTACTTAGGTCTGGAGAGGAGATGGGCTCCGTCAGGCTTCAAATGTCCAAGAAACGCCGTATATCAATACGGCGTCCCTGCGACTCCATCAGGAGTTACGGGACCAAAGGAAAGGATTGTTATAGTAATATAATCACAAGATTGTTATAATAATAGAATCACAAGATCTAGGACTATCTACTGCTATAATCACCATTTAAGGATCAAGAAATGTGAAAAAGTGACATAACGGAATTATGGACCCCAGTATAAAATATACTTTTTATTCCTTGACCTCGAAAGGTTGAAAAGGAAAGTTGGCCTTGGCAAGATTGGAACTCAGAGCGAATGCTGCAAAGAATTCTATCCAGCACTCTAATAACTGTATCGACTATATTTCGGTCTGAAAAGTAGCCTTGTGTTAGTGCTAATTCAAATGTTTATAGTACATTTACTATGACAATATCGTTATGAAGAGCAAATTTTAGCAGTCAATTATGCTAAAATTAATGTTATATTTGCTGGTTGTTAATTAGCTCTTAACATCTTGTAATGATTTCGCAGAAAATATCTAAACACATGTTTGTTAATTTAAACGTTTACAATATCTTTACGAGATTACATATTGTCAATATTTTCAGTCTTAGAATTCAAACTCCAATGTTTAATGTGATACAGACAATGTGTTGTTTTGTATTATTCCAGTTTCATGTGGTACAGAACGTTAAGAGTTTACTGTAGGTCGAATGGTACGGTGTACATTTGAATTAGTTGCTATGCTGTGCTTAGGGTTGGATCTGGATGATGTTAGCTTGATCTTTGATCCGTTAGTGTGTTGACATGAGGAGATCATTCATTTAGCAATACATAAAATAAACTATTCCTAATCAGAGTTCAATCATTTCAATTTAATTACTTCTATATTATAATATCCTTTGGAAGTACAATCAAGCAAATAACTGTAAAATTTAAAATAACCGAATGCGTTATTTGCTCCATTCTGTTTCAGCATTATTATCAGTTATGTTGGATTTTTCCTATTTTCCTTTTATCGATGCTAATGAATATTTTTTCTATTAATTGAATAGCAGTTGACGAGAAGCCACAGAGCATTGAATAAAATTGGCAGATGGGTGGGGTTTACATTGGCGGAATAGTTAAGGAGTGTGACGAGATGCATTACGTTCTCTCTCTCTCCCTCTCTCTCTCTCTCTATATATATATATATATATATTTATGTGTATTTCTCTCCTTACTGTTATGTATGTGTAAATATATATATATATATATATATATATATATATATATATATATATATATATAACAGTAAGGAGAGAAGTGCACATAAATATATGTGTCCAATTATAGGGGATATAAAGCCATATATGTATGTAATATATATATTACCCCCCGGTTGAACACGGGATAAACTTGTATATATATATATATGAACGAGTAGGACCCCGACGGCTGAGCTCAATTAGCCACTCTACTACCCTAAGTATTGAGCACTTTGGTGCGTTATGGTCCATCTGGTTCCTTACCACATTTCCTTCGTTATATATATATATATATATATATATATATATATATATATATATATATATGAGAGTATTGAAGTTTGCTTGAAGCATTGTGGAATAATAGGTAAACAGTTTCAATCCTATAGAAGTAATTTCTCTCTCTCTCTCTCTCTCTCTATATATATATATATATATATATATATATATATATATATATATATAATATATATATATTTATAATTATCTTTAAGTCGTTTGGAAGCCTCGACAATGCAAATGGGTAAATCTCCGGGTAACAAGATCCCAGTTGATGGATGTGAATCCGAAATATATAGGGACAATTAAATCTCTCCCAAGGTAACTCTCTCTCGTGTTGTTATTTTTATTTTATCCTTTATACTCTTTCCTTCATTCCTCTACACGTCTTATACACACCACGCATCTCAACGTACACCCACTTACATCTCTCTCTCCACCACCGGACCTTGTTACCCGGAGATTTACCCATTTGCATTGTCGAGGCTTCCAAACGACTTAAAGATAATTATAAATATGTATATATATATATATATATATATATATATATATATATATATATATATATATAGAGAGAGAGAGAGAGAGAGAGAGAGAGAGAGAGAGAGAGAGAGAGAGAGAAATAAGTTCTATAGAATTGAAACTGTTTAATTCGTATGAAATCATGGTTACCTCCCGACACATATATATGTGTGTGTGTGTGTGTGTCTGTGTGTGTGTGTGTGTGTGTGTGTGTGTGTGTGTGTGTGTGTGTGTGTGTGTGTGTGTGTGTGTGTGTGTAAAGTAAATACCATATAACTCCTGCTGGAGTCGTAGGAGCGCTTATGACACACGGAGCGTTAGCTAAATGCTGCTAGCTAAGGGCGACACGGGAGAGTTAGAGATGGCCCTAAAGAGTGACGTCTGGCGATACATTGTGGTTGGGGGAGGTCACTCCTCTTTCTATATTGCCATAGGTTGGACAAGAAAGGAGGAATCAGGAAGAGAGAAGACTAAGGTGGTGGAGGGGGAGATTAAGTGTGTGTAGGTGGGGGAAGGCTAGGTGGGTGAGGCAAGTTAGATAAAGAGCTAGAAGGGAGAGATGGAAGGGGGACATATACATAAATATATGTTCAAATGCAACGTGAATGAAGGATGTATACTTTCTAATATTCTAACAATGTATTAACGCTATTAATACTATCTAAAATCATGTTGGTATTGCAATATATTGTCGTGTCTGTTTATCTGTGTTTGTTTACGTGTTTGTTTACATAGCTGTACATCATGTATGTGAACATGAACGTCTAGCAGGTTATATTTGTTTTTAGTTTATGCTAATTGTATCCATCATGCTACAAACGGCCTCTTTGATGATAATACTGATACGGTGTACAAGATAACAGAAACGTGAATCACCTCTTTAAGGAGAGAATTGATTACACTATCTGGATGACCTTAATATGTGTTAGTGACTGCTCTACTTATGTCATACTGGTTGATGTTAGTAACTAGCTTAAAGATCAGCTTGCAACAACTATTCTGCAACTGCGTGCATACAGCAGATATTTTATTATTTTATTATTTCATTCTTTCATTCTTTTACATTTTGTTTAGTCATTAGACTGCGGCCATTCCGAGGCATCGCTTTAAAGCGATTTTGATCGATTACATGAACACCCAATCATTTTATTCTAAAGTCTGTTACCTACTTTATCGATATTGTTTTTCGAACCGCTAATTTATGGGACACAAACACACACATACAGATATGTGTGTGTTTTACTACAAGAGTATTTGACACAACAGACGTAAGTAAGCACAACACAATTCCATCAATATCGGCAAAAGAAACCAAGGAGAGGTAACCGCTAATGTGATCAGTCACGTGTGCATAACCCTTATTTTTCTACTAGTTCTTCCTGTAGTTAAGATTTCTACACAGAAATCTGCAATATGGACCTGATGTTTCAGACCCCCCCCCCACACACACACACCACCACCACCCTTCATCAATACCTCTCTTGTGAAGTGTGTTGGTCTCATGAGAGAATATTTTCTTCTCTCCACAGAAAAGCTATTCTACATTCTAAAGAGTAGAATGCTGTATTTGTTTACAATACAATTACAACATGATGCCTCTATGCTTTACTTAAGTATTCAGTATCTTACATTTTCAGTATCAAATATCTTAGAAGTGTTGAGACCAACATAATTGATATTAAAACTATGGTAATTTAATCGACTATACCACCTAATAGGTCAGTCACTGATGTTATATGCTATTTATTCAGATATTTTAGTTAATGAAAATGATAGCGACAGTAATAGCAGTTTAATGACATGCATTGCGCAGGAAAAACGTATCACACTTCTGCGAAAAATCATATTACAAAAGCTAATGAAATATCAAGAATAATGATAGAAAGGACATGGCCGAGAGTCGTATAGTAGAAGGGGGCTCTATACAATAACAGTGTAGTCTATATGATAGAAGTAAGGTGTATATAATAGAAAGGTGGTCCGTATTATATAAGTGTGGTTTATATAATAGAAGTGGTTTATATATTAAAAGAGTGGTCTGTATAATAGAGGTGTGATCCGTAAAAAAAGAGAAGTTCGTATAACAGAAGAGTGGCCTATATGTCAGAAGAGTGGTCTATAAGACAGAATAGTGGTCTATATGATAGAAGGGTGGTCTATAAGACAGAATAGTGGTCTATATGATAGAAGGGTGGTCTATAAGACAGAATAGTGGTCTATATGTCAGAAGAGTGGTCTATAAGACAGAATAGTGGTCTATATGATAGAAGGGTGGTCTATAAGACAGAATAGTGGTCTATATGATAGAATTTTATGCAGTTAAGAAGAAAAGTGAAACCGGAAATAGTCTCCATGTCAGAAAACGCACCAAAGCAAAAGTCAATATGTAGCTGTCAAAATGTAAGTGTATGGCCTTGGCCTTTTGGAATAAGCATCGATTACCAAAGCGTCAGGTTCTCCCAACCCTTGTGTGTGAAAGTGAGTAGACGGAAATTGCTTAGAAACCCGTCAGAGGGATTGTACATGTCATCAAAAGGGCTAGCCTTCTCACACACTGGATCTCCCTGCATAAAGGGTACACGTTAACTCATGATCAGGCTGTTCCCGTTGGTCGAACAATTAAGACACCCATCACCGAAACCGACAGGGAGACAGAGATCTATTCTATATCATACCATAGCCTACAATGTAAAGACAGTTTGGGGGTAATTTTAAAATGTTGCTGTTATCGCTATTAACTTGAGTGTTCATGTAGAGTCTCCCACGTTGGCTTGTTGATAGATTACTAGATTAGTAGAATATCAGATTAGTTATGTTCTGTAAATATTGTGCTAATTGACTGTTAGTAATGCGTTTAATTATCGTTTTGCTTTCGTTATTACGACCGCCATGTTGTCATGGAAAAACTACTGAGGTGTTCTTGAGCCATCTTGAGAAGATTTGTCTGATGTATATGTTTGTATAATTGTGTGTCTCATTCATTCTCTTTGTGTGTGTATGTGTGTGTATGTATATGTTTGTGTGTGTGTATGTTTGCGTGCGTGTGTGTGTGCGTGCGTGTGTGTGTGTCTGTGTATACGTGTGTTTCTACGTATAAATGAAAGATTAGTTCCGCTGAATTTTGCAGGGGATACAAAATTATGTATAACCCTGTATCTCTTTCCGGCTGTGATTTTCATCCCTCTCTCTCTCTCTCTCTCTCTCTCTCTCTCTCTCTCTCTCTCTCTCTCTCTCTCTCTCTCTCTCTCTCTCCGTTTTTGTGTGTGTTTGTGTGTTTCTATGTGTGAAGGCGATATTGGATTGGTTGACTCTTGTACGAGTACAAAACTATGTCCTCAAGGGTTGCTGAAGATCGTAGTGTTTATGTTTTAGCCTCGTGCCGTATGTAATTTGTTCCAGTTAAAACAAAGTTATGATTTATAGATGTGTTTAGGTGCAAGTACGACTGTCTGGTTAAATATTTCGCTTCGCAACCAAGTGGTTTTAGGTTCACTCTCACTGCCTGACACCATGGCATTTTTTTATTTTTTATACTATAGCCTCGGGCTCACCAATATCCCCTGTGAGTGGAGTTTAGTAAACGGAAGCTGTGCTGAAACCCATCATATATATATATATATATATATATATATATATATATATATATATATATATAACAAAGAGGGTATGGTAAGGAAACAGGTGGACCATAACGCACTAGAGTACTCAGTACTTAGGGTAGTAGAGAGGGTAATACGAAAAGAGTCAGGACCCCGACGGCTGAGCTCCGGCCGTTTCGACAGCTAGATCCGAACTAGCTGTCGAAACGGCCGGACCCCAGCCGGTTTTTCCTATATATATATATATATATATATATATAAAATGAGTCCCTCATCAGTGATTTGCCGACGATCATCGATATTTCATTGCATTAAAAATCATATACCTCACGTCGGTGCAATAATAACCCAAATAAGTTATTAGGACAATTGAAACGCGTAAAGCGAGTGAGACAGGAGAACAACACAGAGTATAGCTAACCGTAGGGGAAAGAAACAAGCTTCAAAATTATTCTGTTTAGCATAAGCTAGGTGAATATATGAGCGCTTTTAGAAAACAGACCTGACACGAACTCTGGCCATGTGAGAAGAGAGAAAAATAGCCTTCGTGGTGTACAGGATGAAATGAAGAGAAGAGAAACAGTGAGTGAGTGAAAGTGTGGGGAAGAGTTAACTGACATGACAGAGGGGGAGAAACAGAGAGACTGGGGGAGCAGTAAGAGAGAGAGAGAAAAAAACACAGAATCGCAGTGGTAAATATATGTAATAAAATATAGAGAAAAATACTGCAGGTAGCACATGGATAACATGTAATAAAATGAGTCCCTCATCAGTGATTTGCCGACGATCATCGATATTTCATTGCATGTTATCCATGTGCTACCTGCAGTATTTTTCTCTATATTTTATTATATATATATATATATATATATATATATATATATATATATATATATATATATATGTATGTATATATAAACAAGGAGTATAAGTTAAAAGGACTATTAATTGGACTATGAATAAACGAAGTTAATTATTTTAACCTGTTGACTTATACGTCTTGTTTATAAATATACTCCAAAGTAATCCCAACTGCGTACATCGTCGAGTGCTCTACCCTGCATATTGAAATGTCGGTGATTAACCAACACATACTCGAATTAATATATTTATATGTGTGTGTATGTGTGTGTGTGTGTGTGTGTGTGCTTGTGAGAGAGAAGGAGAGAAAGAGTGAGCGTGCGTACGTGCACGCACATGTGGACTGATTTCAGATGAATTCATAGATATACGACAGATATGGCTATGAATATATATTCACGCATATACACGCACACACACACATGCACACGTGTGTGTACCGTGAGAGAAGAACGGTAAAGAAGAGAGAGAGAGAGAGGGAGAGAGGGGGGGAGAGAGAGAGAGGGGGGGCGGGCAGAAACACTAGAGATGCGAAGATATATAGAGAAATAGATGGACAAAATAGATAGATAAGCAAAGAGACGGACAAGATGTTATCAAAGATTTGTAAAAACCAATGCAGAGCTTCACTATTTCTGTATCTTCCCGTCTTCATTTTTTAAGAATGTTTTTTTTTCTTTTTGTCAATAAAAATGGCTTATAATCTATGACAGACATCTCAAATCTCGTGATCTGTAATAAGTTATTACTATGAGAACTAATTCTTGCACTAGACAATATGCAAACGTCATCTGGACTTACGCAAAGTTGTTGAATACGTGAGTCTTTCGTTAAAACTCATGTCCAATTATCTCTTATATAATTATGGTACGTGTGACAATTTTCTTCTAGATAATTACTAATTACGTGAAGATATTTTAGGATGCAAATATTTGAAAAATGTATTAGTATTTCTCCGATAAACATGCCTATATCCACACACACACACACACACACACACATATAATCTCCGTCTCACACCTCCACCATTTTAATTTTCACCCTCACCCCTTCATCATTTATGGGCCCCACGTTAGACCTCCCCCACTCACTTCCTCCATCACCCCTCGTTCACCATCCGTGCTCAACAACAACTACCAGCATGGAAACACAGTCCTCCACCTCCACTGGTCTAACTCGTTCAAGCACGGAAAGGCAGTCTCTACCGTCATCCATCCTCTTAACTCAGCCCATCTTATACCAGCATAGAAAGCCCGATGCTTCCCCGCCGCCGCCTCATCAACCCATACCAAGCCACCTTGGACATGCCCAAACTTATCTACATATCGAAAACAGAGAATGTCTGTCTGTCTGACTCCCTAAAACTCGAGAACCACCCAACCGATTCTTTTCAAACTTTACACATGTAATACTTATGGTCGTGTGAGTATTTTGAGCAAAACATATTTTAAATTTTCAATGCCCTAGGGACCGCATCAGGCGCCGGTAACGTCGCACCCTCATAATATCTGTTTGTATGTCTGGCTGTTTGCATTACGACATTATGACACTATCTGTGTGTGTGTGTGTGTATATGTATATATAGTGTGTGTAAAGCTTTTCGAAATATTTACTTCTGCGTTCACAGATTGATTTTTTTAGTTTCAGAAGATCCCGTTAAGAGTGAAAGCAGCGATTCTTCGCTTAAACTTTAATCTGTTATTTTAATATATATATATATATATATATATATATATATATATATATATATATATATATATATATATATATATATATATATACAAATGAATATATGATAGGGATAAATACTGATACAAGTATACATGTGTTTGCATTGCAAATGACCAAGTTAGCTAGATTGAAAAATACTAATTAAAATAATACGGTTTGCCTGTCTCGATTTAAAATAATAAATCAAGAAAAACAATTACACGGCTCAGAAATATCCCTTTCTTTGAGCTATTTAATTGTAAAAGACTATTTGAGTTTATAACTCTATATAATATATATATATATATATATATATATATATATATATATATATATATATATATATATATATATCGAATAAGAAAAAGCGAAGTAGTTTCAGATGTTAAAGTCCTTTAATGATAATGATGTGATACATATTTCAATGACGACAGTGGCCACACGGTTCGGTGCGCCCAGTGCCGTGACATCATCAGACAGCTTTTTACATAAGAAGTTTATGTTTCCGAGGCAATCCAAATTGAATCGAAACTTCTTAAACTATAACTTAAACATCTCCCTATTTATTAGTTATTATATGTATATATATTTTTTTACTTACTTCAATCTAGATTCTAACTTGTAATTTTTTTCAATTTTTGATTTTTAATTTTTAATTTTAATTTCCAACTCTCATTCATAATTTCCACTGTGAAACCATAATCGTTTCTACTTTTGGGTACAAGGCCAGCAATTATTTCAGTGTATTACTGGTACTTTATTTTATCGACCCCGTAAGGATGAAAGGCAAAGTTAACCTCGGTGGGATTTGAACTCAGTCCGTAAAGGGAAGTAACTCTTTGCTGCAAAGCATAGCGTCCGACCCTCTACCGATACTGCCAATCCACTGTGAAACCATAATACCTAGAAATAAGTATATATTCTCTTAGCGGTTGATGGTCAATTCTACTGTCCATGCTTAATTTAGGGGTAGTATTGAGACCTATTGATACTCATACTCTCCCACCCCCACTAGCTTTCGGCCGGCTGCCACTAAAGGGTGGCTAGCAGTAAACTATAGCCGTGTCATATTACAGGCCTGGATGGGGTTTGTTTTGTTGAGAGGGGGACTTGCCTAGGCGAGTTGCGTAGAACTCTGCGGTAGTTGATGGTCAACTTCCTTCGGACTTGCGCCTGCGCAGACCGGTGGGGGTGAATTGGAACTCACAAGGGAACGGGCGAAGAACTCAAGAGCACACGCTTTGTCCGTTCCCATGTCGATTCAATTTGGATTGCATCGGAAACATAACCTTCTTATGTAAGAAGCTGTCTGATGATGTCACGACACTGGGTACACCGAAGCGGGTGAGCACTGTCGTCATTGAAATATGTATTACAGCATTATCATTAAAGGATATTAACATCTGAAACTACTTCGCTTTTTCTTATTCGATATATATTCCGTCACACCTATGTGGAAAAAGTTCGTTGAATGCTTGAATTGAATTGCATCAATATTTACCTTAAGTATATATATATATATATATATATATATATATATATGTAAAAGTTCTATTTAAATTGTTGGGATACAACAAGCAAATATTTTTATAACTGATATAAAGCACTCAACAAATATTTGGAGTAAAAATACGATATATTAACAAATGGAAACTATATTTATAAAACCATATTTATTTCATTATACATATTTCAAGGACACCAAGTTAAATTATTGTGTGCTTTCATCAGATAAAATATAATATAGATCAGTTTTATAAATAAATAAATATTGACATACCCTTAAAGAATGCAACCATTACAGATATTTTTGCATACACAGTAACAAAATATAAACAAACGTATTTATTTCACGAGGCTCGATAAGGATAAATATATATCAAATATATAAGAACCCTAGAACAAATATTGTTCTCATTGCTGACGAGGCAGAAGGGGATATACACGATTAGCTGAAGAAGGACGAGACCAACGGCTGCTATCATACCAACAGCAGCAAAAACAACAACAAAAAAGAGAGGGAACGCAATTACATGCTTTTGAAAAATCTTAATGGAAAATTATTTGCCTATTCACCCAAGGCGACTTCACTTTTTATTAGGACTTCTGCATCGATTGGTGAACATACGACGAAACTGTTTCAGATAGGAGGGATAAACATGCCAATCTATGTTTAGAATCCCGAGGAACGCCGGGCCATTCTGCTAGTACCATAATAAAATGCTTCGTTACATTTCGGAACGGCATCTGGCCAGGAAGGTAATAGCAAAACAAAACCGGAATGTATGAACTAGACGTAGTCTCTTGTCTTGCCTAGGTTCAGGCTCACAACGCGACATCCGTCATACCGAAGGGGGCATGTTCAACAATGATGGTGATGAAGTACCCACATCCTTTCCACACTTTCCTATCCAAACTATGCATGCACTGAAAGCCAGACGCGTTCCTCACACGCTCTAACAAAGTGCTACAACCACAAAAGTCCACCTTGTACAGCATTAGAGCTGGTATCACGACAAAGACTGCACCCACTCCACCCTGTACAGTGGTCGTGCTGGTACAACTACAAAAGAATTACTCAGTTTACTCTGCAGGGAGGTCGTACTAGTAACACGACAAAATATGCACCCATTCCGCTCTATTACATGATTGTACTGGTGCCATTACAAAAAGCATCCTGTTCAGCCTGTAGTGGTGGCGTCACGAAAAATACCCCAGTAAACGATGTAATATGGTTGGCGTTTGGAAGGGCATCCGTCTGAAGAAAAGCAATCCCAAAGCTGAACTATATGAGCATGACGTGGTCACCTGACCTGGCTAGTCTCATTACGTGAAAAGCCGCCTAAGCCATGCAAACATGGAAAATAGAGGTTAAACGGTGCTGCTGCTGCTACTGCTTATGATGATGATATATATATATATATATATATATATATATATATATATATAACGAAGGAACGAAGGAACCAAATGGACAATAACGCACCAGAGTACTCAATACTTAGGGTAGTAGAGTGGGTAATAGGAAAATGTTCAAGACCCCTACGGCAGAGCTCGAGCCGTTTCGACGACTTGAACATTTTCCCATATATATATATATATCACCTTGATCACCTTGACCGACCAGTCTGTCGGGCGCCAATCGGCGCCGCTGGTCACAGCCCGTCGTGCTGTTTTGGCCATAAGATAACGCCATCCCACTGGCTGGGCGGGCAGGCCGATATATATATATATGTATATATATATATAGTATATAAGAACAAAAGATGGTTAAAAGAGTTCCATGTATTTTATTATGCGCATTTCAAAAACAAATATCATCATGCAATAATATTTGTGTTTTCATCAGATAAAACAGGAAGACATGATATGAAGGTTAAAAAACACTTGTGGATAGTGCAGTTTTAAATCAACATATGTATACTCCAGTCCTACAAACTGTAGAGTGCTTCTTATCCGATATCTGCATTGCTTTATTGTACTACAATAAAACTCACCTCCTACATTATATATATATATATATATATATATATATATATATATATATATATATATATATATATATCGAAGTCACTGCCACTTCACTCTTCAAAAAATACATTTTACACTATATATATGTATTATATATATATATATATAGAGAGAGAGAGAGAGACGGGTGTGTGTGTCTGTCTGTTGTGTGTGTAATTCATATGAATTTCAACTGCTGCGGTATAAATTCCACCTAGTAGATTGTCACTACTGCAGTTCGTGAATCAGAAACCTTATCAGTGAAAAGAATCAAATATATTTTCCCTACGCAGAAAAACAAATGAGATCACTCTTATGCCAGAATTTCAGGCATTACTGTGTCTTCATCACTGAATAACTACCTCTATGATTCCTTATACATCGAGATATTTCTATCGAAACAATATGTCATAAAATATCTAGAAAATACCTGAAATGGTCAGCTTAATTTCCACGACGTGCATACGTTTGGTGACGTAAATAAATAATTGTTTCTACTTTAGGCACAAGGCCAGCAATTATCCAGTGCATTACTGGTACTTTATTTTATCGACCCCGTAAGGATGAAAGGCAAAGTCAACCTCGGCGGGATTTCAACTCAGATCGTAAAGGGACGTAACTATGCTGGAAAGCATGGCGTCCGACCTTCTACCGATACTGCCAATTCACCGCCCTAGTAACGTAAATAAATAATGAATATTTACGCTAGAACACAAAGTATATTTCAAAGTAATATGAATGTGTGAGAGTAGGTGTATATTTCTGTATATGATTTCAATTGTGAAGGCAAGTAGCTTGGGGACGAGTGTTTTCGATTCATGACATAAGTTCGATTCCCGAAGGTTGTGTAAAACACTTTATTTCATGTTGCTCTAGTCCCAGTCAACTGGATAACTTGTAATTCATAGCACCAGCTTTTTTTTTTTCTTGATCTATTTCTTCGAAACACTTCTCTCTCTCTCTGGGGTACGGGTGATAGTGTTTAAGTTTACTGTTCTTACATGTTCCGCCTCATTGCACTTTGACGATAGATAGATAAGTATGTTCCAGACTCGAAAAAATAAATACCAAGGTGAATTATAACAGATTAAACTATGAAGGCGGTGTCCCAGAATAGCCGCAGTCTAATGACTAAAACTAGTAAATAAACAAAAGAAGAAAAGACTATATTGTACTAAGTTGGTTAACTGATTAACTTTCAAGTAGGCAATCCGAGTGCGGGTTAAAAATACTATTAAAACAGGCATGTACATCTGAAGAGAGAAGGAGATTATGAGTGAGAGAGAAATAGTGAGGGCGGTTGAGTGAGAGAGAGGGGGATTGAGTGAGAAAGGAGATTGAGTGAAGAGAGGATGTTAGAGAGTGAGGGAGGGGTGAAACGAAAGATAGAGATAAGTGAAGGAATACAGAATGGTGTAATCGAAAAATTAATAGATATGTAATTCAACTTTCTCTCAATGTGTTTGCTTTTCAATTTTTCCGTTCACATTTCTGTTTACAAAGCTTTAATTTTTAATGATGTTTATATTAAAGATCTTAAACATTAATTTGTTATATATATATATGTGTGTGTGTGTGTGTGTGTGTGTGTGTGTGTGTGTGTGTGTGTGTGTGTGTGTGCATGAGAGAGAGAGAGAAAGATAGATAAATTTCTTTATTAGCCACAAGGGCACAAAAGAAGGGGACAAATACAAACGGGGAGTTTACATACAGGTATATGAAAATAAAACTATTAATACAATAACAAATAACAATTGAAATCCCCAATAGGGGGGGGGGGGGGTTACACAGGGGTTGTACAAATCCCGAAAAAATGTACAACCCTCATCTCCAGTGAGCACCAAGAGTGAATACTCCCTTCTTCTCTTCCTCTTTTTCCTCAACCTACAGGATTCTATAGAGAGAAGGCCCAACCACTCGGGCCATCTTTGCCACATTCACCCACCTGAGAAAGATAGATAGAGAGACGGAGAGTGACAATAAGTAAGTATATGTATGCCCCCCAAAAAACTCACGCAAAACGAATATCACTCTTCCTCATACCCGTATATATATCTTACTCGTGTACGATGTACATATTCCAACATTAAACATACACATGCGTGCCATACACATGCATGTGTATGTGTATGTGAATGCTATGTGTATTTGATGTATTGATGTATATATGTATGTATGGCATGAATGTATATGGTATATGCATATGTATACGTGGTGTATATGTATATGATTCTCTCTGTGTATGTGGTGTGTATATGAGATACAGTTATGTGTAAGTGTATGTAACATGTATGTATTATATATGCCTGAGTTCAAACCCCACTAAGGTTGACTTTGCCTTTCATCCTTACGGGGTCGATAAAATAAAGTACCAGTAATACAGTGGAATAATTCCTGCCTGTGCCAAAAGTAGAAACAATTACATAATACATTAAGTATTTTTTTTTACTTGTCTTCTAATTTCTCTGTGTGTGTGTGTGTGTGTGTGTGTGTGTGTGTGTGTGTGTGTGTGTGTGTGTGTGTGTGTGTGTGTGTGTGTGTGTGTGTGCAGACCGACTTACCACCACCTATCTCCTCCGTTTTTTTTTCTCCTCTTTTTCTTCTCTTTTTAGCTAACACTACCACCACAGTCACCACTATTACAACACCCACCACTACCACCACAGTCACCACTATTACAACACCCACCACAACCACCACAGTCACCACTATTACAACACCCACCACAACCACCACAGTCACCACTATTACAACACCCACCACTACCACCACAGTCACCACTATTACAACACCCACCACTACCACCACAGTCACCACTATTACAACACCCACCACTACCACCACAGTCACCACTATTACAACAGCCACCACCACCACCACAGTCACCACTATTACAACACCCACCACTACCACCACAGCCACCACTATTACAACAGTCACCACTACCACCACAGTCACCACTATTACAACACCCACCACTACCACCACAGTCACCACTATTACAACACCCACCACTACCACCACAGTCACCACTATTACAACACCCACCACTACCACCACAGTCACCACTACCACCACAGTCACCACTATTACAACAGTCACCACTACCACCACAGTCACCACTATTACAACACCCACCACTACCACCACAGTCACCACTACCACCACAGTCACCACTATTACAACAGCCACCACTACCACCACAGTCACCACTATTACAACACCCACCACTACCACCACAGCCACCACTATTACAACACCCACCACTACCACCACAGTCACCACTATTACAACACCCACCACTACCACCACAGTCACCACTATTACAACACCCACCACTACCACCACAGTCACCACTATTACAACAGCCACCACCACCACCACAGTCACCACTATTACAACACCCACCACTACCACCACAGCCACCACTATTACAACAGTCACCACTACCACCACAGTCACCACTATTACAACACCCACCACTACCACCACAGTCACCACTATTACAACAGTCACCACTACCACCACAGTCACCACTATTACAACAGTCACCACTACCACCACAGTCACCACTATTACAACACCCACCACTACCACCACAGTCACCACTACTACAACACCCACCACTACCACCACAGTCACCACTATTACAACACCCACCACTACCACCACAGTCACCACTATTACAACACCCACCACTACCACCACAGTCACCACTATTACAACACCCACCACTACCACCACAGTCACCACTACTACAACACCCACCACTACCACCACAGTCACCACTACCACCACAGTCACCACTACTACAACAGTCACCACTATTACAACACCCACCACTACCACCACAGTCACCACTATTACAACACCCACCACTACCACCACAGTCACCACTATTAAAACAGCCACCACTACCACCACAGTCACCACTATTACAACAGTCACCACTACCACCACAGTCACCACTATTACAACACCCACCACTACCACCACAGTCACCACTATTACAACACCCACCACTACCACCACAGTCACCACTATTACAACACCCACCACTACCACCACAGTCACCACTATTACAACACCCACCACTACCACCACAGTCACCACTATTAAAACAGCCACCACTACCACCACAGTCACCACTACTACAACACCCACCACTACCACCACAGTCACCACTATTACAACACCCACCACTACCACCACAGTCACCACTATTACAACACCCACCACTACCACCACAGTCACCACTATTACAACACCCACCACTACCACCACAGTCACCACTATTACAACACCCACCACTACCACCACAGTCACCACTATTACAACACCCACCACTACCACCACAGTCACCACTATTAAAACACCCACCACTACCACCACAGTCACCACTATTACAACACCCACCACCACCACCACAGTCACCACTATTACAACAGTCACCACTACCACCACAGTCACCACTACTACAACAGTCACCACTACCACCACAGTCACCACTATTACAACAGTCACCACTACCACCACAGTCACCACTATTACAACAGTCACCACTACCACCACAGTCACCACTACCACCACAGTCACCACTACCACCACAGTCACCACTATTACAACAGTCACCACTACCACCACAGTCACCACTATTACAACAGTCACCACTACCACCACAGTCACCACTATTACAACACCCACCACTACCACCACAGTCACCACTATTACAACACCCACCACTACCACCACAGTCACCACTATTACAACACCCACCACTACCACCACAGTCACCACTATTACAACACCCACCACTACCACCACAGTCACCACTATTACAACAGTCACCACTACCACCACAGTCACCACTATTACAACACCCACCACTACCACCACAGTCACCACTATTACAACACCCACCACTACCACCACAGTCACCACTATTACAACACCCACCACTACCACCACAGTCACCACTATTACAACAGTCACCACTACCACCACAGTCACCACTATTACAACACCCACCACTACTACAACAGTCACCACTATTACAACACCCACCACTACCACCACAGTCACCACTACCACCACAGCCACCACTACCACCACAGTCACCACTACCACCACAGTCACCACTACCACCACAGTCACCACTATTACAACACCCACCACTACCACCACAGTCACCACTATTACAACAGTCACCACTACCACCACAGTCACCACTATTACAACACCCACCACTACTACAACAGTCACCACTATTACAACACCCACCACTACCACCACAGTCACCACTACCACCACAGCCACCACTACCACCACAGTCACCACTACCACCACAGTCACCACTACCACCACAGTCACCACTATTAAAACAGCCACCACTACCACCACAGTCACCACTATTACAACAGCCACCACTACCACCACAGTCACCACTATTACAACACCCAACACTACCACCACAGTCACCACTATTACAACACCCACCACTACCACCACAGTCACCACTATTACAACACCCACCACTACCACCACAGTCACCACTATTACAACACCCACCACTACCACCACAGTCACCACTATTACAACACCCACCACTACCACCACAGTCACCACTATTACAACACCCACCACTACCACCACAGTCACCACTATTACAACACCCAACACTACCACCACAGTCACCACTATTACAACACCCACCACTACCACCACAGTCACCACTATTACAACACCCACCACTACCACCACAGTCACCACTATTACAACAGCCACCACTACCACCACAGTCACCACTATTACAACACCCAACACTACCACCACAGTCACCACTATTACAACACCCACCACTACCACCACAGTCACCACTATTACAACACCCAACACTACCACCACAGTCACCACTATTACAACACCCACCACTACCACCACAGTCACCACTATTACAACACCCACCACCACCACCACAGTCACCACTATTACAACAGTCACCACTACCACCACAGTCACCACTATTACAACACCCACCACTACCACCACAGTCACCACTATTACAACACCCACCACTACCACCACAGTCACCACTATTACAACACCCACCACTACCACCACAGTCACCACTATTAAAACAGCCACCACTACCACCACAGTCACCACTATTACAACACCCACCACTACCACCACAGTCACCACTACTACAACAGTCACCACTACCACCACAGTCACCACTATTACAACACCCACCACTACCACCACAGTCACCACTATTACAACACCCACCACTACCACCACAGTCACCACTATTACAACACCCACCACTACCACCACAGTCACCACTATTACAACAGTCACCACTACCACCACAGTCACCACTATTACAACACCCACCACTACCACCACAGTCACCACTATTACAACACCCACCACTACCACCACAGTCACCACTATTACAACAGTCACCACTACCACCACAGTCACCACTATTAAAACAGCCACCACTACCACCACAGTCACCACTATTACAACACCCACCACTACCACCACAGTCACCACTATTACAACAGTCACCACTACCACCACAGTCACCACTATTACAACACCCACCACTACCACCACAGTCACCACTATTACAACACCCACCACCACCACCACAGTCACCACTATTACAACAGTCACCACTACCACCACAGTCACCACTATTACAACAGTCACCACTACCACCACAGTCACCACTACTACAACACCCACCACTACCACCACAGTCACCACTATTACAACACCCACCACTACCACCACAGTCACCACTACTACAACACCCACCACTACCACCACAGTCACCACTATTACAACACCCACCACTACCACCACAGTCACCACTATTACAACAGTCACCACTACCACCACAGTCACCACTATTACAACACCCACCACTACCACCACAGTCACCACTATTACAACACCCACCACTACCACCACAGTCACCACTATTACAACACCCACCACTACCACCACAGTCACCACTACTACAACACCCACCACTACCACCACAGTCACCACTATTACAACACCCACCACTACCACCACAGTCACCACTACCACCACAGCCACCACTACCACCACAGTCACCACTACCACCACAGTCACCACTACCACCACAGTCACCACTACTACAACACCCACCACTACCACCACAGTCACCACTATTACAACACCCACCACTACCACCACAGTCACCACTACTACAACACCCACCACTACCACCACAGTCACCACTATTACAACACCCACCACTACCACCACAGTCACCACTACTACAACACCCACCACTACCACCACAGTCACCACTATTACAACACCCACCACTACCACCACAGTCACCACTACCACCACAGCCACCACTACCACCACAGTCACCACTACCACCACAGTCACCACTACCACCACAGTCACCACTACTACAACACCCACCACTACCACCACAGTCACCACTATTACAACACCCACCACTACCACCACAGTCACCACTACTACAACACCCACCACTACCACCACAGTCACCACTATTACAACACCCACCACTACCACCACAGTCACCACTACCACCACAGCCACCACTACCACCACAGTCACCACTACCACCACAGTCACCACTACCACCACAGTCACCACTATTACAACACCCACCACTACCACCACAGTCACCACTATTACAACACCCACCACTACCACCACAGTCACCACTATTACAACACCCACCACTACCACCACAGTCACCACTATTACAACAGCCACCACTACCACCACAGTCACCACTATTATTACAACACCCACCACTACCACCACAGTCACCACTACTACAACACCCACCACTACCACCACAGTCACCACTACCACAACACCCACCACTACCACCACAGTCACCACTATTACAACACCCACCACTACCACCACAGTCACCACTATTACAACAGTCACCACTACCACCACAGTCACCACTACCACCACAGTCACCACTATTACAACACCCACCACCACCACCACAGTCACCACTATTACAACAGTCACCACTACCACCACAGTCACCACTATTACCACAGTCACCACTACCACCACAGTCACCACTACTACAACAGTCACCACTACCACCACAGTCACCACTACCACAACACCCACCACTACCACCACAGTCACCACTATTACAACAGTCACCACTACCACCACAGTCACCACTATTACAACAGCCACCACTACCACCACAGTCACCACTACTACAACAGTCACCACTACCACCACAGTCACCACTACCACAACACCCACCACTACCACCACAGTCACCACTATTACAACAGTCACCACTACCACCACAGTCACCACTATTACAACACCCACCACTACCACCACAGTCACCACTATTACAACAGCCACCACTACCACCACAGTCACCACTATTACAACACCCACCACCACCACCACAGTCACCACTATTACAACACCCACCACCACCACCACAGTCACCACTATTACAACAGCCACCACTACCACCACAGTCACCACTATTACAACACCCACCACTACCACCACAGTCACCACTACTACAACACCCACCACTACCACCACAGTCACCACTATTACAACAGTCACCACTACCACCACAGTCACCACTATTACAACAGTCACCACTACCACCACAGTCACCACTACTACAACACCCACCACTACCACCACAGTCACCACTATTACAACAGCCACCACTACCACCACAGTCACCACTATTACAACACCCACCACTACCACCACAGTCACCACTATTACAACACCCACCACTACCACCACAGTCACCACTACTACAACACCCACCACTACCACCACAGTCACCACTATTACAACACCCACCACTACCACCACAGTCACCACTACTACAACAGTCACCACTACCACCACAGTCACCACTATTACAACAGTCACCACTACCACCACAGTCACCACTATTACAACACCCACCACTACCACCACAGTCACCACTACTACAACAGCCACCACTACCACCACAGTCACCACTATTACAACACCCACCACTACTACAACAGTCACCACTATTACAACACCCACCACTACCACCACAGTCACCACTATTACAACACCCACCACTACTACAACAGTCACCACTATTACAACACCCACCACTACCACCACAGTCACCACTACCACCACAGTCACCACTACTACAACAGTCACCACTATTACAACACCCACCACTACCACCACAGTCACCACTATTACAACACCCACCACTACTACAACAGTCACCACTATTACAACACCCACCACTACCACCACAGTCACCACTACCACCACAGTCACCACTACTACAACAGTCACCACTATTACAACACCCACCACTACCACCACAGTCACCACTATTACAACACCCACCACCACCACCACAGTCACCACTATTACAACACCCACCACCACCACCACAGTCACCACTATTACAACAGTCACCACTACCACCACAGTCACCACTATTACAACACCCACCACTACCACCACAGTCACCACTATTACAACACCCACCACTACCACCACAGTCACCACTATTACAACACCCACCACCACCACCACAGTCACCACTATTACAACACCCACCACCACCACCACAGTCACCACTATTACAACAGTCACCACTACCACCACAGTCACCACTATTACAACACCCACCACTACCACCACAGTCACCACTACTACAACAGCCACCACTACCACCACAGTCACCACTACCACCACAGTCACCACTATTACAACACCCACCACTACCACCACAGTCACCACTACTACAACACCCACCACTACCACCACAGTCACCACTACCACCACAGTCACCACTACTACAACAGTCACCACTACTACAACACCCACCACTACCACCACAGTCACCGCTATTACAACACCCACCACCACCACCACAGTCACCACTATTACAACACCCACCACTACCACCACAGTCACCACTATTACAACACCCACCACTACCACCACAGTCACCACTACTACAACACCCACCACTACCACCACAGTCACCACTATTACAACAGCCACCACTACTACAACAGTCACCACTATTACAACACCCACCACTACCACCACAGTCACCACTACTACAACACCCACCACTACCACCACAGTCACCACTATTACAACACCCACCACTACTACAACAGTCACCACTATTACAACACCCACCACTACCACCACAGTCACCACTACCACCACAGTCACCACTACTACAACAGTCACCACTATTACAACACCCACCACTACCACCACAGTCACCACTATTACAACACCCACCACCACCACCACAGTCACCACTATTACAACAGTCACCACTACCACCACAGTCACCACTATTACAACACCCACCACTACCACCACAGTCACCACTACTACAACAGCCACCACTACCACCACAGTCACCACTATTACAACACCCACCACTACCACCACAGTCACCACTACTACAACACCCACCACTACCACCACAGTCACCACTACCACCACAGTCACCACTATTACAACACCCACCACTACCACCACAGTCACCACTATTACAACAGTCACCACTACCACCACAGTCACCACTACTACAACACCCACCACTACCACCACAGTCACCACTACCACAACACCCACCACTACCACCACAGTCACCACTATTACAACACCCACCACTACCACCACAGTCACCACTATTACAACACCCACCACTACCACCACAGTCACCACTATTACAACACCCACCACTACCACCACAGTCACCACTATTACAACAGTCACCACTACCACCACAGTCACCACTACTACAACACCCACCACTACCACCACAGTCACCACTACCACAACACCCACCACTACCACCACAGTCACCACTATTACAACACCCACCACTACCACCACAGTCACCACAACACCCACCACCACCACCACAGTCACCACTATTACAACAGTCACCACTACCACCACAGTCACCACTATTACAACACCCACCACTACCACCACAGTCACCACTATTACAACACCCACCACTACCACCACAGTCACCACTATTACAACACCCACCACTACCACCACAGTCACCACTATTACAACACCCACCACTACCACCACAGTCACCACTATTACAACACCCACCACTACCACCACAGTCACCACTATTACAACACCCACCACCACCACCACAGTCACCACTATTACAACACCCACCACCACCACCACAGTCACCACTATTACAACAGCCACCACTACCACCACAGTCACCACTATTACAACACCCACCACTACCACCACAGTCACCACTACTACAACACCCACCACTACCACCACAGTCACCACTATTACAACAGTCACCACTACCACCACAGTCACCACTATTACAACAGTCACCACTACCACCACAGTCACCACTACTACAACACCCACCACTACCACCACAGTCACCACTATTACAACAGCCACCACTACCACCACAGTCACCACTATTACAACACCCACCACTACCACCACAGTCACCACTACTACAACACCCACCACTACCACCACAGTCACCACTATTACAACACCCACCACTACCACCACAGTCACCACTACTACAACAGTCACCACTACCACCACAGTCACCACTATTACAACAGTCACCATTACCAACACAGTCACCACTATTACAACACCCACCACTACCACCACAGTCACCACTACTACAACAGCCACCACTACCACCACAGTCACCACTATTACAACACCCACCACTACTACAACAGTCACCACTATTACAACACCCACCACTACCACCACAGTCACCACTACCACCACAGTCACCACTACTACAACAGTCACCACTACTACAACACCCACCACTACCACCACAGTCACCGCTATTACAACACCCACCACTACCACCACAGTCACCACTATTACAACAGTCACCACTACCACCACAGTCACCACTACTACAACACCCACCACTACCACCACAGTCACCACTATTACAACAGCCACCACTACCACCACAGTCACCACTATTACAACACCCACCACTACTACAACAGTCACCACTATTACAACACCCACCACTACCACCACAGTCACCACTACTACAACACCCACCACTACCACCACAGTCACCACTATTACAACACCCACCACTACTACAACAGTCACCACTATTACAACACCCACCACTACCACCACAGTCACCACTACCACCACAGTCACCACTACTACAACAGTCACCACTATTACAACACCCACCACTACCACCACAGTCACCACTATTACAACAGTCACCACTACCACCACAGTCACCACTACTACAACACCCACCACTACCACCACAGTCACCACTACTACAACACCCACCACTACCACCACAGTCACCACTATTACAACAGTCACCACTACCACCACAGTCACCACTATTACAACAGTCACCACTACCACCACAGTCACCACTATTACAACACCCACCACTACCACCACAGTCACCACTATTACAACAGTCACCACTACCACCACAGTCACCACTATTACAACAGTCACCACTACCACCACAGTCACCACTATTACAACACCCACCACTACCACCACAGTCACCACTACTACAACAGCCACCACTACCACCACAGTCACCACTATTACAACACCCACCACTACCACCACAGTCACCACTACTACAACACCCACCACTACCACCACAGTCACCACTACCACCACAGTCACCACTACCACCACAGTCACCACTATTACAACAGCCACCACTACCACCACAGTCACTACTATTACCACAGTCACCACTACCACCACAGTCACCACTATTACAACAGTCACCACTACCACCACAGTCACCACTACTACAACAGTCACCACTACCACCACAGTCACCACTATTACCACAGTCACCACTACCACCACAGTCACCACTACTACAATACCCACCACTACCACCACAGTCACCACTATTACAACACCCACCACTACCACCACAGTCACCACTACTACAACAGTCACCACTACCACCACAGTCACCACTATTACCACAGTCACCACTACCACCACAGTCACCACTACTACAACACCCACCACTACCACCACAGTCACCACTATTACAACACCCACCACTACCACCACAGTCACCACTACTACAACAGTCACCACTACCACCACAGTCACCACTATTACCACAGTCACCACTACCACCACAGTCACCACTACTACAACAGCCACCACTACCACCACAGTCACCACTATTACAACACCCACCACTACCACCACAGTCACCACTACTACAACAGTCACCACTACCACCACAGTCACCACTATTACCACAGTCACCACTACCACCACAGTCACCACTACTACAACACCCACCACTACCACCACAGTCACCACTATTACAACACCCACCACTACCACCACAGTCACCACTACTACAACAGTCACCACTACCACCACAGTCACCACTATTACCACAGTCACCACTACCACCACAGTCACCACTACTACAACACCCACCACTACCACCACAGTCACCACTATTACAACACCCACCACTACCACCACAGTCACCACTACTACAACAGTCACCACTACCACCACAGTCACCACTATTACCACAGTCACCACTACCACCACAGTCACCACTACTACAACACCCACCACTACCACCACAGTCACCACTATTACAACACCCACCACTACCACCACAGTCACCACTACTACAACAGTCACCACTACCACCACAGTCACCACTATTACCACAGTCACCACTACCACCACAGTCACCACTACTACAACACCCACCACTACCACCACAGTCACCACTATTACAACACCCACCACTACCACCACAGTCACCACTACTACAACAGTCACCACTACCACCACAGTCACCACTATTACCACAGTCACCACTACCACCACAGTCACCACTACTACAACACCCACCACTACCACCACAGTCACCACTATTACAACACCCACCACTACCACCACAGTCACCACTACTACAACAGTCACCACTACCACCACAGTCACCACTATTACCACAGTCACCACTACCACCACAGTCACCACTACTACAACACCCACCACTACCACCACAGTCACCACTATTACAACACCCACCACTACCACCACAGTCACCACTACTACAACAGTCACCACTACCACCACAGTCACCACAGTCACCACTACCACCACAGTCACCACTACTACAACACCCACCACTACCACCACAGTCACCACTACTACAACACCCACCACTACCACCACAGTCACCACTATTACCACAGTCACCACTACCACCACAGTCACCACTATTACCACAGTCACCACTACCACCACAGTCACCACTACTACAACACCCACCACTACCACCACAGTCACCACTATTACAACACCCACCACTACCACCACAGTCACCACTATTACAACACCCACCACTACCACCACAGTCACCACTACTACAACACCCACCACTACCACCACAGTCACCACTATTACCACAGTCACCACTACCACCACAGTCACCACTATTACCACAGTCACCACTACCACCACTACCACCACTACCAGAACAGCCACCACTACCACCACTACCAGAACAGCCACCACTACCACCACTACCAGAACAGCCACCACTACCACCACTACCACCACTACCACCACTACCACCACTACCACCACTACCAGAACAGCCACCACTTTTACAACTAAATTCGATAGTTATCTCCACCCATACTACCCACTCTACAATACCACCCCTCCCACCATAATATACTACCAACAACATCATCATCATCAGCAGTAAGAACATCACAACCTTAACACCAGCATAGTCATCAATATTTCTTTACTACTATCACCACTGACACCCCCAACATCAGCACCGACACCAACAGCAGCATCACCAACATCTCTGCCACCAACACCAACAGCAGCATCACCTACATCTCTGCCACCGACACCACCAACACCAACACTCCCACCACCAGCATCACCTACATCTCTGCCACCGACACCAACAAAACCAACACTCCCACCAGCAGCATCACCTACACTCTGCCACCGACACCACCAACACCAACACTCCCACCACCAGCATCACCTACATCTCTGCCACCGACACCACCAACACCAACACTCCCACCACCAGCATCACCTACACTCTGCCACCGACACCACCAACACCAACACTCCCACCAGCAGCATCACCAACATCTCTGCCACCGACACCACCAACACCAACACTCCCACCAGCAGCATCACCAACATCTCTGCCACCGACACCACCAACACCAACACTCCCACCAGCAGCATCACCAACATCTCTGCCACCGACACCACCAACACCAACACTCCCACCAGCATCATCACAAACCCACTAATATCACTACTATCAGAACATACCGACACCACAGTCTCCACCAAGATCACCAACACCATCTCCAACTCCACCAAAATCACCAACACTACAATGGGCTTCATTCCCACCATCTCCACCAACTTCTTAACCGAAACCGACAGCACCGCCACCTGCACATTAAATCCTTCTCCACTATCCTCACTCTATCACCATATCACACCAATCCAATAGGGCTAGCAACTGTACTAACACTACCAGCAGCCACAGTAGTAGTAGAAGTAGTAGTAGTGGTAATAGTAGTAGTAGTAGTAGTAGTAGTAGTAGTAGTAGTAAATCCAATGAATCCATAAACCATCTCTGTGTGTGCTAGCACTATTACTAACAGTAATAGTAGCAGTAGAAGTATTTAGGGATTGGATTATAAAGAGGGATTAATCCAGCATCCATCTGCAACTAATTAACAACAATGATATCAGTAACAACCAATGGGATCTCATCAATAGCTACCCCAGCCCCTTATAGTAATACAATTACACATCAATAGCTACTGTATCGTTATATATTCATTCATTAGTAGCTGTTATACCGCCATACAGTAATACAGTAATAGCTACTACGAAACTACGAAGGTCGGTTGAAAAGTTCATAGGCTGACGAAGATACTCTCATAGAATGACCAAATGAGGTTTATTTTTCAACATTGTTCCTGGAAAGAAACAATGTAGTTACTAATAAGAAGAGTTGAAATTAATGCATGAAAGATTTCGCAGCTCTAGCATCATTCCTTCATAGTCAGCCTATGTACTTTTCAGTAGACCCTTGTATAACGATCGACCGGATCCCAGACCTCAGGGGTGGAGCTCGTCAAATCCGACCAAGGAAACAATTATTCCATTTGGGCTTTCCATTGCTGATACTATCTACTGGTAGCAACTCCTGGCAGAAAAGAACAACGTAAAATAAAGTGTCTTGCTCAAAGGCATAACACATCCTCCAGCCCGGGAATCGAACTCGCAACCTCACAATTTCGAATCCAATTCTCTAATCACTAATTCACGCGCCTTCACAAATTGGTCACAATTCCTATAACACCATATAGTGGTTTCTGATTTAGGCAGATGGCCAACAATTTATGGGGAGGGCAACGTCGATTAAATCGACCCCAGTGTGTTACTGGTACTTTATTTTGTAGACCCCGTAAGGATGAAAGACAAAGCCAACTCTGGCAGGATTTTAACTGAGAACACAAAGGGCCGTAACTATGCTGCAAATCATTGTGTCCGACGCTCTACTGATACGACCAATCCACTACCCTATATCATCATATAATAATAGTTACACATCAATATCTACTATATCGTTATAAAGCAATATAGTCGTATCGATATATAGATATATAATCATATATATGCCATATAGTCATATACCCACATATCAAAAGCAAGCATGAATCAACATACCTTCCTTTCTTTCTTTATATATTTAGTAATTTACCTCTTTTTCTTCTTTTTTTTAACATTTGAAGGTAATATAGTCAAATAGTGGTCATGTCATTATATAGTCATACAGCTAAACACCAAAACGTAACATAGTCATACAGCTAAACACCAAAACGTACCATATAGCCATACAGCTAAACACCAAAACGTACCATATAGTCATACAGCTAAACACCAAAACGTACCATATAGCCATACAGCTAAACACCAAAACGTACCATATAGTCATACAGCTAAACACCAAAACGTACCATATAGCCATACAGCTAAACACCAAAACGTACCATATAGTCATACAGCTAAACACCAAAACGTACCATATAGTCATACAGCTAAACACCAAAACGTACCATATAGCCATACAGCTAAACACCAAAACGTACCATATAGTCATACAGCTAAACACCAAAACGTACCATATAGTCACACAGCTAAACACCAAAACATACCATATAGTCATACAGCTAAACACCAAAACGTACCATATAGCCATACAGCTAAACACCAAAACGTACCATATAGTCACACAGCTAAACACCAAAACGTACCATATAGTCACACAGCTAAACACCAAAACATACCATATAGTCATACAGCTAAACACCAAAACGTACCATATAGTCATACAGCTAAACACCAAAACGTACCATATAGTCATACAGCTAAACACCAAAACGTACCATATAGCCATACAGCTAAACACCAAAACGTACCATATAGTCACACAGCTAAACACCAAAACATACCATATAGTCATACAGCTAAACACCAAAACGTACCATATAGTCATACAGCTAAACACCAAAACGTACCATATAGCCATACAGCTAAACACCAAAACGTAACATAGCCATACAGCTAAACACCAAAACATACCATATAGTTATATAGATACCATATAGTCATATAGCTGATCAAAGAACTTATATATAAATAATTGACCAGTATCTAATAAACACAAAACACACTATTGAAGGGAATTTAAAAAAAAAAAAGAAGAAAAAAGATCAGGCAACGAACGAAAGAAGAGGGACGGACACCTTGCCTTGCGTCAAAATGGTAAAGGTGTAACCACGGAGAATGGTCAGAGGCACCCACTACAAAAGTCAGCCCAACTTATGAGGCGCCTTCCTCAAGGGAGCCTCTGTCTTTTCGACTTCACAGATGAAATCAGCAGTGCGGGGACGTAGGACGCCAGAAGTTTCGACGGAGACTGGTGCAAAGAGGAAGTGGTCAGTCAGGCCCCGGTCTTTGACTATCTTCCTCTCCAGTGCATTGCGGGGAGTTGAACCCGGGTTTGTCGTCGAAACGACAAGATTGGAGATAGCAAAAGCTACTGTTTAGTTATATAGCCACATATCAATAGCTATCCTTTAGTCATATAGGCACTACATGTTATCTTATTTGTATAGAGATAACCAAGGCTGAACCATCTTAGATGATGTATAGTATATGATGTGTGTGTAGGTGTGTTATAGACTGGGTTTTGTTGTGTGTGTGTTGTGAGTTCTATGTGTGTGTGAGCCTATGTCTGTTGTATGTATTGTGTGTGTTGTAGGTTGTGTTGTTATTTATGTGTCGTGTGTATGTGTGTGTTATGTTTGCGTTGTGTCATGTATGTGTGTGCGCGTGTGTGTGTGTTGTGTATGCATGTTGCACGTTTTGTAAGTGTATCTGTTGGGTTGCATGTGTTGTGTTTTCGGTGTCGCCAGAATTGAAGCTAATTTTACTACTACTACTACTACTACTACTACTACTAATACTACTAACATCATCATCACTACTACCAATACCGTCACTACTACTACTACTACCACCACCACCACCACCACCATCACCAAAACTCTACGACCCAACATCACATTTACCACAACCACCAACGCTGCTACTACCGATCACATCTACTACCACCACTACCACACTACAGACGCCACTACTACTACTACTACTACTACTACTACTACTACTACTACTACCCAAAGTCGCAACCACCACAACCACCCACCACCCTACATCACATCCACCACTACTTCACAACATCCCTTTCACCATCACCACACACTAATATTAACCCATATTCTACCCTACATCTAGTGCCTTTCTTTCAATTCTTCCTTCCACTTTCTACCTGAATTCCTTTCATCGTCTTTCATTTTCGGGCTTCTTTCCTTTCTTCTTTTCTTTCTTTTAATCCTTCTTTCTTTTACTCCTTTCTTTTCCCCGTTAATTCCTGTATTTTACTCGGTCTTCTTCTATTCCTTCTTCTTAGTTTGTATTCCTTCTTTGCATCATGATCGTCTTTCTTTTTTCTTAATTCTTCATCATCATCATCATCATCATCGACATTTTCCTCTTGCATCGTCATCATCATCATCAATAACTCCAGATTTAGCATATAAGGGGGAGGGAGGCGGTGGAGGGGTGAAGGAGATGATAATGACGAATGTGATGATTTCATTTATTCGCCACAAGGACACAAGACGTTGGAGACGATACAACGAGACAATTATTATTTTCTTATGCTTTCTTTTATCAATGATAATAATAATAATGGTTTGTCCCATCATGCCTACACCCACTATCATCCTTCTAATTAGCATTATCCACGTCATTCATCATCATCATCACCATCACAACCACCACTATCACCACCATCATCATCATCATCATCATATCATCATTGCCGCCACCGCCATCATCATACTAATTAGCATTTTCAGCACCATCATCACCACCAACATGATGAACACCACCATTATTATCATCATTGTCACCGCCATCATCATCATCATCATCATCGAATTACATTCTCTTTATCGCTTCATCTTCAGCTTCATTTTCTTTTTTCCTTCTTTCCGTGTATATTTTTGTCATTAATCATTTGGTCTGTGTTTTACCTCTCTACTCCACTCACGTTATCATTATCATCATTTTCATCTTCATTTTCTTCCCTCTCATTTGTCTTAAAATTAAATTACCAAACCTATCATTTGTCACTGTATGTTCGAAATATCTCACCATCTGCGACACACTGTGCCATTACTGTCATACATCGTGGTATTCCTGTGACATAGTGTGCCATTCTTGTGAGTCACTGTGTCAAATGCGATTCATCTGACACAGTGTAACATTTCTGATAAAATGTTTCAACCTGGAATCTGTTGCTCACGCCGATGATTGCTGTTGTTGATGATGCTGATGATGACCCTGCTTCGGTCGTAACTGACCATGGGATTGCACCTAGAAAGGTCCTCTCCAATACGCAAGCCCAGACAAATTGTTTTATAGTGTTTGTAAATGTTAATCAAATTAGTACAGGAATGAACTAAATATCCTTTTTGTTTTAGAAATACATTAAACGCCATCAAAAGACATTTAGCGGACAATTTTATATGACTCTTCCAAATATAAATACAGTTTTCTTGAATTTCTAAAACCTTTAAATTATCTCTAGTTGGTTCCTGTACTCCTTTAATTATTTTCATTTTATTTTATGTAATTATTTTAAATCAACTATATAAATGAAGAATTCCTTGGTAGAAATTCCTAGAATTTTGAGGTGGTGAAGTGTTACTGGAGCACTTAAACCAAGTGTTGGATAATATGATATTTAAAAACCAGGCTAAAAATCAAAGTTAAATGTTTCTAACATAGTTAGGTGAACAGCGAATTGTCAGAATCCTAAGAGCATCGCACTGTATGTCTCGGTATTTGTTTTGGCTCACTGCGATCTGTGTTCAAATTCCCGAGCTCAACTTTGCCTTTTACTCTTTTGAAGTCGATAGATAAAGTATTAGTCCAGTACTGAGGTGGATTCCGCCTCTATCAGTGATAGAGATAGAGTCTATCTCTAGCATTCTCGCATTTTCTCCTTCTCTGGAAGAAATGGAGAGATAGTGTGGGAACTGCGAGGCTAGGTTGGCACACTATGGAACTGGGGAGCTACAGTGATACAGTATGGAAATATGGAGCTAGGGTGACCCCTATGGCAATGGGGAAATAGGGTGGAAAATACGGCACTTCAGAGCTAGTACAGTAATAAATAACATCACATTTATGAAACGTGTTTGCTTATTATGGTTTCTAGAATCTATCTGTCCTGCTGTTGTTGGGTTTCCGTCCGTTCCGAAACGAGTGTTTCAGTTAATTGATCAACCTGAAAATGACTGAGCATTAATCAAATAACCTGTAACGTTAACATACGTAGTTCTCAGGGAGATTCAGCTTGACACAAGAGTGATAAATTTGACTACATTGGAGCAACGTGAAATATAAAGTGTCTTGCGGTCGTGAGCTGAACACAACTAACCACAACTAAGCCGCACGCCTGCATATTTTCCAAGTATAGTGAATAAAACACTACATATTTCTTAGGAATGTGGGGCTAAGCTATAATCCTAAGACACAGTGTTCGACAAACAAACTGATAAATAATATCACCTTAACAAAAAGTGGTTTCATATATTTAACTGAGATTTAATTATATTTTATACACCCTACTTGTTATTGACTATATTACGGTTGGGTTTAAAGGAAGAATAACTGTTCCGGTATGTGAGAAATTTAATTTACCTTTTGAAAATAGATTGCGGAAATTATCCAACTGTTCTTTTGTTGTCGGTTGTTATTGACTACGGAAACTGTGGCAAGTAATATGAGAGCAAAACGAAGTCTCATGAGTGTATTATTCTTATATGCCAATCTCTCTCTCCCCCTTTCTAACATATATATAAATATAAATATAAATATATATATATATGGGGGGGGGGTATGTTTTTATGTGTATGTGTGTGCTTCGCTGTATACGTGCTTATGAGATGGATATTATGCACAAATGATGAAAATAAAATTGCAAAACCTTATATATCTTTTATAATAAACCGCAAGAGTCTTATGACACATTTTTGGTTAGATATGTTTTTGGAATGGGAAATTGATAGGTTCCTCCTTGAGATCCCTCCAAACAACGTTGACAAAACGGTCAATAGACAAATTGGCAGATAAATACGGCATCAATTAATTTTATCTAGCTATCTAGCTGTCTATCTATCTATTTTATTTTTCGTTATATTTTATTTTATTTTTATATATTGTTATTGCCTCCTCCTTATTGAGGACGCCTTGTTTTGTAAACTCCCCCCATTGTACTTGTCCCACTTTTGATGCCCTGGTGGCAAATAAAAGAAACATATCTATCTGTGTATCTACCTATATATCTGTATATCAATCTACCTACATGTTTATCTACCAGTCTGTCTCTTTATCTTTCTGTTTGTCTCTCTGTAGTTATTTATTTACTTATGCATCCATCTTCGATATAGAATAACAATAACAACAAAACACAAATAACCACAATAGAAGTCTGAAAACAGACAGATAGACAGGAAGAATGAAAGATAGATAGACAGTCAGACAGGCAGATAGATAGAAAAAGGTCATTGCAATTTAGTGGATATATATTTGATAATGATTAAAGAAAATAAGGAAAATGATTGTAATTTATTTAAATGAAAGTAAAATGAAATACGTGATTGCTGAAATGATAAAAGGAAGAACGAAAAGGAAAATCTAGGATTCAAGAATCTTCAGTGTGGTTATCAAAGAATTATATATTCAATATCTTTTTATTATAAAGCCCATCATTTTTGACGGGCACTATGCTAATAAAAATATCTAGAAATAAATTCATATGAAACATACCTGTATGTATATGTGTCCCCTCCCCTCCACACACAGACACCCCATGTATATATATGGAGAGAGAGAGAGACAGTGTGAGAGAGAGAGAGAGAGAGAGAGAGAGAGAGAGAGAGAGAGGGAGGGAGAGAGAGATATAGACGTTGTATGAGTGAAAGTGTACAGAGGCCTTGCATTTCAGTCGAATTGCACTGTACATCTACTTTGGGTCCTTTCATAATTTGGGGAGAATCGTTGATTTCATGGCACACAGATAGGTAGGTACACACACAGTCACACACATACATATATATTTATATATAATCATTCACGTTTCGGTATTTTTAATAACATTTTAATAAATAGTTCTACAATTAGAATTTAATATATTTCTATACATTTTAATTACTATTAATATTACTTTGTAATATTTCATATTAAATCTTAATCGTACTCACCTCTGCTCAAAGGTGGATTGTTTAGTAAAAATCCAATATCGACTTTTAATTTTATGTTTTTTTGTATTTAACCCGTTTCTATTTTTCATTTTCTCTTTCGTTGTTCGGTACTTTGCAGATATTTTTTCTTTCATATTTTTATTTATTTATTTATCTTTTTTTTGTCGTGCAATGGAATTTTTCTAATACGAAGTACTTCTGGGATTAACGAATGCAAAATAATTTTGAAAAGCAATGCTGTAAATTCTATCTATGAAATGAAATAAAATGAATTCACAGTTCAAGCTTATGTAGGTTTTGTTGGTATCCTGTGAGGTTGCATTTCACAGGAGGTATCGCAGGTGCTATGGAAAGTAACGCGAAATGAAGTGTCTTAGTCAAGAACAAAACAAGCCACCCGATTCAGGAACCGAACGAAGGATCTTATAATCTTGAATATAACACCCCAAAACTACGTGCCTTCATATATTTATAGATAATCATTAATATATGAAAAACGATGTGCTAGGTGATTCGATAGTCCGATGTCAGGTTTAATAACGTATAGAAAGAGAGATGAGAGAGTTGAGAGTTGGCATATAAGTTAGAGAAGGAGTATGCATACTTATGGTGGTAACCAAACCAGGGATAAAGAACACTTAACCGAAAGCGTGTAAATACAGCAACACACCTAACGTAGACGCACGTAGAATTTTGGGCGTTTCTACGGCGTTTAGGATTTCTTTTCACGCTTTCTTGGTTAGTTTTCATACATGGAATATACATATATGTATATTTGTCCTCGCATTTTCTTTTACTCCCTTTCTCCTCTATCTTCACCATCTCCATCCAGATCCTAACCGCCACATTACCCACTCAACTACAAAACAACAGACACCCATACATAACCAGACTGACCAAATTTGAGTGACATTCCTGATGTTTTCATACGAATTAAACAGTTCTAGTCCTGTTGGAGTCATTTCTACATAAAATAAATTTGCCTATATTCTACCAATGTATCGAATACGAATCTACACATTATCACTTGAATGGAAAAAATATAATTATATTTTGAATTTAATTAACTACCTCTATAACGTGATATGAGCTGGGAAGAATGAAAGCGCTCGATTCAATTTATAAACAATATATTATGATTATATTTATTTGTTCAAATGATAAAAAAATTACGATATATATATATATATATATATATATATATATATATATATATATATATAACGAAGGAAATGTGGTAAGGAACCAGGTGGACCATAACGCACCAAAGTACTCAATACTTAGGGTAGTAGAGTGGGTAATAGGACTCAGTCCAGAATTAGCCGTCGAAACGGCTTGAGCTCAGCCGTCGGGGTCTTACTTGTTCCTATATATATATATATATATATATTAAAATAACAGATTAAAGTTTAAGCAAAGAATAGCTGCTTTCACCCTTAACGGGATCTTCAATATATATATATATATGTATATATATATATATATATATATATATAATATATATATATATATATATATATATATAGTTGTTCTTAATTGATTTGTATAATATATTTCGTCATATATTTTAAATTACCTTTCCATCTTTACACCAAAATCATGTTGAAAATAGAAGTCTTTTGTAATGTATTGTATTGTTTAATACTGTTAGTTAACTTGTGTGATTAAACGAATTTGTTTTTAAACTGAAATCTCTGGGAAGCTGTCCAATACAATTTTTGTAACAACTAGTAAGACAATATCTTCAAAGTTATCCCTGTTTGAAGCACAATGGGCTTTAATGACATTAATATGGTCATGTTTTAAAACCCCTCATGGAACAATACGGTTCAATTAAACAGAATATATAGGATTTTAAAAGGAGATTCATCCCCTTTTGTTATAATCAACGTATAGCCTGCGTGGAGGAAGTTTTGTATAGTGAAGTAGTGGAGGTTTTAGTGAAGCATTCAGAGAAATTGTGATTCGCATCTAATTTGGGGAAGATCTTTCTCAAATTCTTGATTACATTGCCTACCAGTGAGGCATCCTCTATTGTAAGCCAGCATTAGGCTACATAAATATATCTCACCAAACGGATGTTAGCATGTGAAGAGGAGAATTCAGTACTGTAAGCTAAGAATACATTGCTTAACAACAGAGATTTATGGAGAAACGATGGGAAACCGCGACAATTTGACTGATCGGGTATGCTCTGAAGACACGAGTAGATTGATATCTTTAAAATGATTTGTAGCTTGTGGTTGAAATATAGCACTTTTATCCACTGAAAATAAAAACAGTTACTAGTCAATACTTTCCTATTATAAATATTATGTATTGTTGTTGTTTGACTATAATGTTCCGGATTATCAGTCAAGGAAGATCGATGTTTCAGAGTCTATTGCCATTGCTGCAATATGGTCATAACCAAAACAATAGATTCTCTTGGCCGTTTAATATAACTAGCACCGTGTGCGTGTGTGTGTGTGTGTGTGTACGGGTAGAGATAGTTATCACCACTGTAAACAGAAAAATCATTGCGTAATTAATGAGATTTTCATTAGCTTGCAGTGCTCAGTTGAAGTTCATTTATGGATTTGGGTCATGATAGACGTTCTCTGCATCACTATTCAGTCATATGTATTTATAAGTAGCGTTCGGTTTACAATGGTAAGGTCGTGTGTTCAATTTCCAGCGGTGCGTTTTGTCCTTGAACAATGCACTTCATTCCACGTTGGTCCAGTCCACTCAACTGGCAAAAATGATTTGTACTTACAAATCAAAGGGCCAGTGATGTCATAAAGGGCCAGTGATGTTATACTGTATCTCCATGTAAACTAAGTTAAGTGTACACGTATTGTAGAATGCTCAGCCCCGTGCATGTTAAATTCACGAGTAGGCTGTTTCCCCAGTTCAAACAACTGGAACACTGATATTGTCGTAACAGAAGGAGGTCCTACGATGCCTTGCATATAAACAGAGGGCATTGCTCACTGCAGACAGATACAGTTTAGAGTTTCACACACATTTCTTATTACTTTACTAGATATTGTAAAGTTTATTATACTTTATAATGCGCAATTCTGCACTGTATCATCTATAATGACTTCGGCTTTCATATGTTTAACCGATTTCACTGTTAGCATCAACTATGATAAACAATCAATTATTCCTTTAGTAGAACTAACAAAAACTCCCAGATTTATGGGATAGATTCTGCGCTCAATTTAGTTATCAAAATAACTAGCGCCATTCGCTTCCAGCTAGCGCATGCAGCGGGCTTGAAATGGTCGCCTTTATTCACATTTAACAATTTAATATATAAATTCAACTATACCTTATATAAATTGAACAGACATTGTACTTTCTATAAAATAAATTTATAATCATAACTGTTACGTTAATAAGAATATAACTGTTTCTACTTTTGGCACTAGACCAGCAATTACCCAGTGTATTACTGATGCTTTATTTTATCGACCCCGTAAGGATGAAAGACAAAGTTAACCTCGGCGGGATTTGAACTCAGAATGGCAAGGGCAGTAACTCTATGAGTCAAAGCATGGCGCCCGATCCTCTACCGATACTGCCAATCCATCGTTGGTAATAATTGTTTCTACCTTTGGCACAAGGCCAGCAATTATTCCAGTGTATTACTGGTACTTTATTTTATCGACCTCGTAAGGTTGAAAGGCAAAGTTAACCTCGGCGGGATATGAACTCAGACCATAAAGGCTGTAACTCTTTGTTGCAAAGTATGGCGTCCAACCCTCTACCGATACTGCCAATCCACCGGTAATAATAATTAATATTCAATTCATAACTCATTGTCTTAACGACTTCCATTGGTATTGTCCCAAGATTGGAAAATGTATAATTATAAATGTTCGGATCACGACCGGTTAACAGTCTTATAATGAGAGAGACTATACAACAGGCTAATGCTCTTGTACCATGATCATCTTGGAAAGCGGACAGACAGACAGACACATACACACACACACACACATATATATATATATATATATATATATATATATATATATATATATATATATATATATATATTACGAAAGCTATACAAGTTTGAAGATATATATAATAAAATACATACATACTAATTCTTTTTAACATTGACACAAAACTATCAATTTGGGGGAGAGAAAGTGGAGTATATCAACTACAGTATTTAACTGGTAACCTATTTTATCGATCGCGGATGGATGAAAGAGAACGATTAAATAAAGTACCTATTATGTACTAGAGGCAGAAGATGTTATACAAATGTTAATAAAAATTTATTCTAATTTATTTTGAAAATACGCAGATATAAAAATTGTGTGGTTTCCTGACTAGCATGTCCATCATATGGTCATATGTTCAAACCTCATACACCCTTTGTTTTGCACTCCTAGAAATGTCCTGCTTCATCAACAATATATCATATTTACAGTTGGCAACATTTCCATGGCCACTAGGCTTGCTAGAAATAGAAGACAAATGTCACTCACACCAAACCCTACCACCTTACAAAAGAAAGGGACAAAGTAGATAACATAGCCCTATATGAATTATGCCTTTATAAAAAATATAATGGTCAAAGTCGGAAGGTGTTTGATCGTAGATATGGCCAATCTCATTTGATCTGGGGTTTAAATATGAAGAACAAGTCCAGCAATAACAATTACTCTAAAAATATAAATAAGTTAACGTTTTCAAAAATAAAAAAATCACTCAGTCATAATTCCATAGACACAAAAAAACGAAAGGACTAAAGAAGCTATATTTCCATCGGTTTTTCTATTTCTGATATTATCTGCCGATCACAACATTTGGGAGAGGTGAGAGGATTGAACTCAGAACACAGAGAATCAGAACTGGTGTCAAAAGCCTCTTACTTGACACTTTAATGATTCTAGTAAACTACCCCTCCTAGAGTAGTACTTTATTTATCGACCAGGTTTAAATGCCCAAGGCATACCGCATGAGAGGGTGGCGCCTCTATAACTACACCAGGAGTTCTGATTACATATATGAATTCCATATATGACAGTGAAATTTAATTTTGAGGGAAAATTTGAGTGCTGTTTTTAGCAAGTCAAGCAAATGACCCATCGTTTGCCATATTGGTTTGAAATTTGTTTTGTTGGTTTCGTTTGTGAAGTCTAAAACGCATCTGGTTTATATATTAGTCATATAGTGTATAGTGTATGGCTTTTGAGGCGAAATCCCATTGGGTATGTGGGTAAATCAAAATGTTTCTCTGATTAGTCTTTCACATCATCCACTAACTTTATGTTGCCATGAAGTAAAATTTGGGAACCTTGGTAGATTTCTGTGTGAACTGCTATTACATCTTCACGAAAAGGGTTAGTGTCAGCCCGACCGTAAGAAGACAATGACATTTCTGGCTCAATCATCATCATCACTATAACCACCATCAGTTACATCATCATTATCATAATCACCATTGTAATGTTCAACCATTCTAGCCCTAAATCTGCTCCCCTCTCCCTTATTCTTGATCTTCGACCGCCACTACCATCTTCTCTTTTTTCTCACCCCCCACACTCTATCGTCCTAAACCTCTGCATCACCATCGGCGCTGGAAAATTGATTTAATATACATATATATATATTTTTTTTTTTACAAAGCGGAAAAGCTGGCTTTGAACAGGTCTACAAAATAAGCATTTCTCCATCTACCCTTCAGACACTCCTCCTACTACGACCCTCTCCTCCTCCATAATCCCCATCATCATCACAGCCAATAGATCCTTTATTGGTTTTCGAATATAAAAACATAGACATACAAACACACAGAACCGCGCACATAAAAATACACCCAACAAAATCACACACATGCACACACACACACGTATACACAAACAAAAAACGCACACACGTACACAAACAAAAACCTACGCACACAAGCCCACACACACAATCATACATATACGCACGCCCACACAAACCCACGCACACATACTCACATACATACACCTACACACAAATACACATATCCATGCACAAAGATATACATAATACAAGTGGCGAGAAGATACACAAAAATAAAAGCAGCCTCTTCCATCAATGTTGTAAAAATAAGGCACCCGCCCACCCCACTATCAAACTCCCCCATTTTATATAAAACATCAACAATCACAAATTCACAAACAACAGCAAACCAAAACAGCCCCCCCCCCCCCCCCTTACGTTATAACAATAATAATAAAGAAGAGAAATTTAATAAAACAAACAGTACTGCATGCATAATTTAGTAGTTGCCATTAGAAACGGATGAGTCAGTACTGTAAAGTGAATTTGTGTTTATCATTTCACAGATGAAATGCTTCTGGTTAGTAAGTAAAAACAGGATAGAATAGAAAAGGATAGGAATATTATTGGAGTTACTTGAATTTGGTGTGTGTGTGTGTGTGTGTGTGTGTGTGTGTGTGTGTGTGTGTGTGTGTGTGTGTGTGTGTGAAAGAGAGGATGGGAGCTCAAACTATCTTTACAAACCTCTGCTGTTTGTTGTTATGTCGTGGCCTTAAGCAAAACATATTTCTATTAATATTAGAAGTACTGTATATTATTGGAGGTACTCCATAGAATAAGGTGTGTGCTCAAACCATCATTAAACCCCTGTTGTTAAATGTTATGCTGTGGCTTTCAGTGTGTGTGTGTGTGTGTATGTTGGACATTTGTTGCTCCCTACATTGTTCCAGTCGTAACAGCCTGCTCGTGAAATTAACGAGCAAGTGGCTGAGCAATCCATTGACAGGCGCACCCTTTGGATTATAGATACAGCTCTATTTCTTTTTTCTTTTTTTAGCTGAGTTGATTAGAGTAGCGTGAAATAAAGTATCTTGCTCAAGGACAACGAATTCCGATCTGACCACCTTACGATCATAAACCGAACCAACCTTTATTGCTTTAAGCAAGACACATTATTACTATAACAGATAGCTGAGTTTTGGGAAAATTACTTCCCCTAACTTCGCTACAAATTTATGATTATTGTTAGGGTTACTGTAATGTTGTGTGCGCTTAAACCAGCCTTATAAACCAATGCTGTTTGATGTTATTATTGAAGGTAATATATAATTGGATGTACTAGAATTGTATGAAGGCAAATAGTTTAATTATTAGAGTGTTCGGCTCTAAATTATAAGGTCGATAATTCGATCCCCTGTCGCGCAATTTTTCCTTAAGCAAGACACTTTATTTCACGTTGCTCTAGTCAGCTCAGCTTGTAAAAAAATGAATTGTACATGTAATTAAATGAGCCAGCCTTGTCACACACTGTAACGCACTAAGAACTCCGTTAAAGGTATACGTATTTGTAGAATGCTCAGCCACTTGCAAGTTAATTTCACGCGCAAGCTGTTCTGTTGTTTGGAAGTGTGTAAACTAAAGTTGATCTCGGTGGCATTTGAACTTCGAATGGAAAATATTTGTTCCGCGGCTCTTGTGACTGCCAATCAATCGCTCAAGAACTCCTGAATGATTCACATATGGTATGTATGCATATCTTTAACTGAAGTGAATGAGCCAATCACAGAAATACATATATTTCATCCAGTGGGGTTCGAAATCAGTTCCAAATATTTGCCTCTTCACTTCATGCCTTCTGATTTAGATAGATATGAATCCTCTGATTTTATACAGGGTGGTCCGTAAATATCTTTACCATTTAGACATTTAATAAGATCGTTTTTGTTTTTTTAATAACATTTTTTTTTTTTTTAAAGATTTTTAATATATATTACCTGGAAATTTATTATGAATAATTTTCAGGTAAAATATTTTCAAAATCTGAAATTAAAATTAAAAAAATGTATTATTGGTAAAAGATAAATGTTATTAAATTTTTAGATGGTAAAGCTGCTTATGGGCCACTGTGTAGATAATATATAAAAAGTAGAAGCTGTGATGTTTATCTTTTGTCTAATATCTGAGCAGCATAAAATAGACAAAGTGTCACGTAGAATGCTTTGCAATGTTATTCCGGCCCTCTGCGTTCTGGGTTCAAATTTCAGCCGATACCAACTTTGCCTTTCATTCTTTCGGAACCTGAAGTACTAGTGACACACCCAGGCCTCTCACTCTCATTCGGCTATCTAACGGAGCCGAAAAAGGAATGTTCACATCGCGGCTCGAACAACCCTCTCTCTATGATATCGGGTACAATAAAAGAAACATGAAGGAAACAGCATAGTTGAATATATTCCCTTACAACTTATTAAGTAACGTGAAAAATATCTCATCTTTCACGTAGATATGAACCCTAGTCGAATTCATGGGGTAGTCTCTAAATTGCTGCTTGATCCATTCGAAATAGCACCCAAAACTCCCTCAGATCTCACATATCATCTGAAATATAGATGACTGTATTATAGAATGTAGAGCCTGACCCTGAGATGTGGGTTGACTGATCATGGCTAACCTGAGATTAATAACAACATGAACCCCATAAGTCGTAGATGAAAAATAGAAGAGATGGTCACAGCTGTAATGTCTTTCTTTTTATTATATGTCTGCTCGACCAAAGTTCACCTAAACTTAAACAACATCAAAGGTATACCCTGAATTAAGTGGTTCTGACAGTCAAGTATTTGTCTATGCATTAGTACAAGGGTTTGAACCGGAATCATGAAATATGTTTACTAAAAATTTAGGAACCATATCTTTGCACTGGGGTTCATTTAATCAAATTTGCTCCGCTAATCCCTCACAAAAATTACTGGCCTTACGCCCATATTTGAAATTATTGTTATTATTATTATTATTATTATTATTATTATTATTATTATTATAAATAAAGTACCAGTAATGTACTGGGTAATTGCTAGCCTTGTGCCAAAAGTAGAAACAATTATTATTATTATTATTATTATTGGTGCAAACATTTGAGAAGACATACAGATATGTATAAAACAATATCTTCAGTTCTGGCAAAACTGTGCAGCACACAACATGACAACATGCAATACAATACATAGTCCTGTTGCATTATTCTATAATAAATGCCATGCATATGCTATTGCAAAATCTGCAAAACTGCTACGTCAGTATAGCAAATGCAGCAAGCTGCGCATTACATAACCTGAATACAGTCGATTCACAAGACTTTATTTTGCTTTATCTCTCTATGCATGTATGTTTGCAACAGCGCGTATTAATGTGTTTTTAGTATGCACTTATATATATATATATATATATATATATATATATATATATATATATATATATATATATATATATATATGTGTGTGTGTGTGTGTGTGTGTGTGTGTGTGTGTGTGTGTGTAGGCGTCTGTATATTTGAGCTTGTGTGCGTTATGGCGGTGTCTATGACCTGTGTGAATAGCAATGAAATAATTTCTGACCTATACTTCTGCTTTTTGCATCTGTTATGTTTGTGCACATATCATATTATGTAGATGTGTGTGTATCTGTGTATAACTGTATGCCTGTGTGCGTGAATATTTTTCTGTGGGCATGACGTGTGGTATGTCAGTTTAAAAGGCTTATTGATAATCATATTTGGAGACATATAAAGCTATTCGTATTCATATATACTGATGCGTACGTATATATATATATATATATATATATATATATATATATATATATATGTGTGTGTGTGTGTGTGTGTGTGTGTGTGTGTGTGTGTGTGTGTGTGTGTGTGTGTGTGTGTGTGTGTGTACGTGCATGTCTGTGTCTGTGTCTGTGTATATATGCTGATGTGTATTTAAATACAATCTAAGCAAATATACATCTATACATGTGTGTGTGTGTATATGTATATATATATATATGTGTATATGTGGGGTTGATGTGCCTCTCTATCTGTGTGTCGAATGTGTTTGAGAGGCAGATGGAGATTATAAATAGATATATAGATATAGAAATATAAATATATATATATATTGATATATGAATAGACAGCTTAACCGATAAATCAATAGATAAAAGCATAATATATACTCTTAGCAGTAAGGGTAATGCCCTTGAGCCTTTGAGGCCCTTCTTAAATTGAAATCCCCTCCTTCACCGCACATGATATATATATATATATATATATATATATATATATATATTAGACACATTGACAGAGGCATTGTGTAGAATACATTTTGTCCGATGTTCCAACGATTCTGCCAATCTACTGCCCTTTCAGTAATAATGGTTTCTGATCTAGGCAAAGGGCCAACAAATTTGGAGGAGGATTAAATCAACCTCAATGTGATATTGATATTTTATTTCATTGACCCCGTAAGGCAGACAAGCACAGTTAGTCTCGGCGGGATTTGAACTCAGAAGGTAAAAAGTCGTAACTGTATGCTGCAAAGAATATTGTCCGACGTTGTACCAATACTGCCAATAGTAATTGCTTCTACTTTAGGCACAAGGCCAGCAATTACCCAGTGCATTACTGGTACTTTATTTTATCGACCCCGTAAGGATGAAAGGCAAAGTCAACCTCGGCGGGATTTGAACTCAGATCGTAAAGGGACGTAACTATGCTGGAAAGCATGGCGTCCGACCCTCTACCGATACTGCCAATCCACCGCCCTTATTAATGAAATAATAAATCATTTTAGTAACAAACGATAACAGCCCGAATCAATCAATGAAATGTTACAAGGCCAGGTACAGGACGTTAGAAAATTGGATTTCTGTATAAAAAGAAACGCAATGACAATAACAAAAGCTGCAACGAAAAACATAGAAACAAAAGCAAAATCTCCAATAGGGGGTAAACCACTGAGGGTTGCTCGTGGAGAAAGTCAACAGAAGCCACGGTCACCCTGACCGCTAGAGCAAGTGCTCTCTCCCAGTTGTTCTCCTTCAATACTACAGACACACACTCAGGGCAGGTCCATTCACACGGGCCATTCTTGCCTCTCTCACCCACCCTTCAACAAACTGGCTGGAAAGCAGCACTTCCCTCTCCGTCCTGATTTTCCTTTTCAGATCAACACTAACATCAGCAGAATAGTGTCAATGATTCATATAATAACAAAAATAGTTATTATAAAACAAAACACGCCAATGATGTCTATTTTGTGAGTGTCTGATACAGAATTTAACATTAATGCATCAATGATAATTTTACACATGACATATTTGCTTCAGAAGATAATTAAAACTAAATGAAAAATTAGTTTACTCTTTTCATACCAAACCACCTGGAACCATCTCCGATTAATTGTTTGTTTTGAAGTACCTATATTTATCCCATAAGGCGGCGAATTGGCAGAATCGTTAGAACCCCCGGTTGAATACGTTACTAAGCGTATATGTCCCGGTTCTCTGCGCTCTAAGTTCAATCTAGCTGATGTTAAATTTACTTTACATCCCTCCAAGTACCAGAACCTCCTTCTCTCTCTCTCTCTCTCTCTCTCTCTCTCTCTCTCTCTCTCTCTCTCACTCTCTCTCTCTCTCTCTCTCTCTCATATATATATATATATATATATATATTTCTCAGGAAGAAATCAGCTATGTCCTGTACCAGGCAAAGATCGTCCCTATGACAATATCAGGATTTCAGCTTCCATAGATGGATGGAAATTTTATGTAAGAAGCGTAGATGAACTGTTCCAAACGCCAGCAATTTTTCCAGTACATTACTGGTACTTTGTTTTATCGACCTCGTAAGGATGAAAGGCAAAGTCAACCTCGGCGGGATTTGAACGCCAGTTTAATAATGAGAAAGAGCTACAATTACTAAATCCTTTCGAATTCTTCGTTATTTTCAAAATTATTCGAAAACCGAAAACAGTGTATTTTATAAGATATATAAGAAATGGGTTAAACATTTATTATAGTAATTAGTTGGAACGAGGAGGGGAGAGAGAGAAAAAGGAAGGAAGGTTAGGAGTAGCGCTTATTATATTCAACAAGTCCTCTCCGTTTTCTGAAATATCTGCACTTGATGCTTAGATGGAACGGCTGCAGTTTGGCGGCGGTTATAAAATACCCCGAGTGTTAGCCTTCACGAGACAAGTAAATTTAGGAGTATGCATTTTTCATTGTATAGGTAACAGTAAGTAAATACATAAATTGTATTAACGTTTAACGAAAATAAATATATCAATTAAAATGTGCCTGCATTTTGTTAAAACAAACCCTAATATTGCTCAAAGCCAAACACTATAAACATAGCATGGAATAAAAGTAGCGATTTGAGAAAAGCGAAAGAAAAGAAATTAAGAAAATATATATTTTTTCAAATCTGTTTATTTCATTCATCAAAAAGGAATGAAGAAACCCTAATCTTTCTACAGACATTCAGCAGGCGACGTGCGTGTGTTTCCAGTTAAGTATTCTTTGACCCGCTTCTACTCTTTAACTGGTACTCCTTTATGTATATTTCTTCAACCGGGTTAGTATTGTAACTATTGTCGTTGGTGTTATTAGTGGTGAATTTGGTGGTGGTGGTGACAGTGTCAAAGGTGGTGGTGGTTGTGTTAGTGAGGAAGCTATAGCTATTCCTATGTCATTTGTGATGGTGTAGTTAGTGTCATGTCATTTATGGTTGGTGTTGATGACACACTACACAGGTGTTGTGGTGGTTAGGTAGCTTCTGTGGTTGTTTTTGTTTCAGCTGCAAGTGAGATCTAGTTCACCTAGGTTATCGACCTACCGATCTGAATCAACCGGTTATCGACCTACCGATCTGAATCAACCCACGGAATCTATTGTTACATATACAGCACACTTCCAACAAACAAAGGCCACCTAATTATAGTGCCGATAATTATTCATTCTACATTATAGAAATAGCAGTCAATTCTGTCGTCTGGAAAATATATGAATCAATTGTGCATTGTTTCCTTGGACAAGTCACTTTATATCAAGTTATTCCAGTTCATTGAACTGGCGAAATGAGTTGTACCTGTGTCATACTGAATGTCACTTAGAATTACGTTATGGATGCATGTTTGTGTGGAATGCTCAGCCACTTGCATGATAATTTTGAACAACTGGAACACACATCTTCGGAGGTAATAAAGGATGGTTAGAACCATATGCATCTAGCGTATTTAGAATCAAATAGCTTCTTATTTAGAAAAATGTGAAGTCGCCTAGGAATGATACAGCCCTGCTGTAGACAAATAGTAGTAGCCGGCCTCCCTTCCTTCGGGGTTTATGAGAGACGAAAGGTTCACACTTGAAAGTTTCTTCTCCAAAAGATAAACTTGGACAAAATATAACGGGATCTTCTGAAAAGTTTCAGAAGATCCCGTTAAGGGCGAAAGCAGCGATTCTTTGCTTAAACTTTAATCTGTTATTTTAATATATATATATATATATATATATATATATATATATATATATATATATATATATATATATATATATATGTATATATATGTATATATATGTATATATATGTATATATATATGTATATATATATGTATATATATATATATGAGTTTTTCGAATATTAATAACAACATTCGATTCGTTTGCAATTATGTAAACAACCCTCATTTTTAAAGCCATGTCAGTAGAATGAACAACTTCATTCTTGCTATTGTGTTGGCATGTAAACAGAACTGCAGACACTAATGTTTTGGGCTATCACCCTTCATCAGTACAGCTCACTGTTCACCTGCCAAACTGTCAGAGCTACTGAAAATATATGCTAAATATATGCATAGGATCATCGGGTGATCCTGTGAGTTACATAAGAGAAACTCTAGCGTTAAAAAAATATCAATCTCAAAATTGGAAATCAGTAAAATCGAATCTCTGGCGGTTTGCAAGTAATATATATATATATATATATATATATATATATATATATATATATATATATATATATATATATATATATATATATATATATATATATATATATATATATATATATATATAAAGAAAAAGAGATGAAATCGAAAATGCAACTGAAGTCTTATTTTTTTTAAAAATATATATATATTTATTTGGTTCCTTTACCGGTTTCGCAGTTCTTCTGCTTTTCAAAAGGTGAGTTGAGATGGAGGTGAGAAAAACCACAGACCCTCCATCTCAACTCACCTTTTGAAAAGCAGAAGAACTGGGAAACCGGTAAAGGAACCAAATAAATATATATATATTTTTTTTTTAAAATAAGACTTCAGTTGCATTTTCGATTTCATCTCTTTTTCTTTATACTTTCACTCGTGTAGGACACCTCGGTTATTTTTCATTTTGTAAAAAAAACCTCACTTTCTAATATATATATATATATATATATGTACATACGCCCTTATAAAGTAAAGGGTTTAAAAAAAACGGAGTTTAAAAATCACCTTTCAAGCTAAATTGAAGAAAAAAAAACTTTATGTAATACTTTCCAAAGCTTCATAGACGTCGACAAAGCATTTGACTTTTTTCTCAACGTGCTACTTATCAAAATTTAATTTTTTTTCTTTCTTTTAACAAATGTCCCAGTAAATTACATGGTGAATCACATCTGCAACCTAATCTACTCCGTTCACAGACGCAAGCCTTTTCACCATAATAAACACAAAAAATTGAAAGAAGTAAAAGTAAACGCACAGCTTAGATTTTTTATAGTTTTATTTTACAGTTTTGTTTTGTTTTACTTCATTCTCATCACCTCCCCCTATAAACCTGTCAGTGCTTGTCGATGAGTGTAACATAAATAGAAAAGGACAAAGAGAGAGAGAGAGAGAGAGAGAGAGAGAGAGAGAGAGAGAGAGAGAGAGAGAGAGAGAGAGAGAGAGAGAGAGTGTGTGTGTATGTTTGGATATTGATATATAATGTGTGTCTGTCTTGAGTGTGTGGAGAGAGAGAAAGAGAGAGAGAGAGAGAGAGAGAGAGAGAGAGAGAGAGAGAGAGAGAGAGAGAGAGAGAGAGAGAGAACACGTGAGTGTGGAGAGAGAGAGAGCGCAATTACAAGTGCAGGAGAGAAAGAGACAGATAAAATAAAAGGCGAGTGGTTGCTTATCTCACATCCATAACTGCATTAGGATATGTGTATATATATATATATATATATATATATATATATATATACATATATAAAAACAAATCATATAAACAAACAAAAATACATATGTGTTGACACAAAGACAAGCATACAAACACACACACATGTATATATGTATCTATACATATCTACTGTACTGCCACGAGGATATATCTTTCGTATTGCAGCAAGATGCTTTTGTAAATTTTGTTAGCGCAATTTGCAAACTGCACAAGTCCCAATTGTTGTGATTGCAATAGATATAACTGTTAATCATTTGTGTTAGTGCAAACTAATTTTAATTGCATGCACATAGTATTGCATAAGAGATAGTATTGTAGAGAGTCAATGTTAAATAACTAGTCTCCAGACAAACTATTTTAGACCCAAAGTAATTATTTCTGATTGCGTAATAACAACACTAATTATGCATAGTTACGCTGAATTAACACTTTCACAAACTTGTCCATAATTTGCCCGTAACGTCGAGACTTCCGGTGTCCGTCTTTTCCCGGTGCTTTGGTTTTCCTCCGCAAAATTAGGGGGAGTGCATCCCGCCCTAGGGAAGTGCCCCTTGGGGTAGAGTGACTGACGTAGCAGGTGTATCTGGCTATTCGCTGCGGCTATGCCTTCGGCATTTCCACCGCGAGACGTAGCTGAGATATACCACTTAGATTGTGGTGTACAGTCTGCTGCTCCCTCCATTTACTTTTGCTATTTAATTTTTTCTTTTCTTTTATTTCCTTTTTTATATGCAAATGTTGATGAACGGTAAATACTTTCACACATAGATCTATGTTTAGGAATGTGGCGAAGTTATTAGTCCGTTGGCTAGAACATTTACGCTATTTGTTCTGGCTCTTTCTGTTTTCACTTCAATCCGGCCGAGAGCAGCTTTGCCTTTGATCCATTCGAGATTGACAAATAAGTACCAGTGTAGTACTAATTCAGGCCGAAATATTTCATATACATATATATATATATATATACATATAAGAATCCCAGTGGGGTGGAACACGTCAACTCTAACCGAAGAAACAATGCTTCCATCTGCCATATGAGAGAAAGAGCAGCACAAAATAAAATATATTGCTGAAGGGCATAACACACCGGCCGATTCGGGAATCGAATTCACAATCTTATGATTGTGAAACCAATTCTCTAACCAGTAAGCCATGCGCCTTCACACATAAATATATATATACTTTTATATTAAAAAATAGATGCATATTTATATTTATATACACATACATAGACCCCACCCTCTACACGCACTCAAATTGTATGAGAGATCGGGTTAACCCAGTAAATACCTAGAAGAGAGTTCAGAAATATTTGCGGTTACAAATCCTTCATTGGAGAAATCTTATTATGGAAGGTTAGAATGTTCACAGCCGAACCTGTTATGCAACTACTGAACTATGGTATCTTCTAGAAATTTACCCGTTCCTAAGAAGATAAAAAGTAACAATTTATAATAATTGTTTCTACTTTTGGCACAAGGCCAGCAATTATATCAGTGTATTACTGGTACTTTATTTTATCGACCCCTTAAGGATGAAAGGCAAAGTTAACCTCGGCGGGTTTTGAACTCAGTCCGTAAAGGGACGTAACTGTGCTGCAAAGCATGGCGTCCGACCCTCTACCAATACTGCCAATCCACCGCCCTTGTAACAATTAATAATAATAAAGAAAAATGATAACATGGTAGCCATTGACGAGGTGAATAACCTTCACTATAATATATATAGATATGTCTCACCAGATCAATATCTATATTGTTTAGTACTAATTAACCTTGTCTTATCATTGTATTTGTCGGTGACCATGCTGGGGCACCCTTTTGTAGATTCTAGATGTCTATACCATCCTATCCCCTCCACATCCGAATTTTTTTTTCTTATTTTTTTTTTTTTTTCATTGTGATGGTACTTTTATCAAATTTTTTTTTCTGTCGAACGACTCGAGTAGTAAGTGCTGACATAAGCGCAGATGGGTGAACCACATAAACACACCTTATATAGATATATAGTGGCCGAAACGTTAAGACACTTTTCTTGTTATTTCAAGCGTTAGACTAATATATTTTTTCAATGTACTATGTCGTTTGCGTTATTATTTCTGTTTACTTTTTACATACACACACATTTTATATATATGTGTGTGTGTGTGTGTGTGTGTGTGTGTGTGTGTGTGTGTGTGTGTGTGTGTGTGTGTGTGTGTGTGTGTGTGTGTGTGTGTGCAGTGTGAGGAGCGGGAAAGACCACCAATCAGAGTAGTACTCGATGCATGGTAAGATACAGAGTGGATAAATTAATGAGGTAGAGAGCCGACTGGGAGCTCGGGTGTTTCAGCTTCTAACTCCTCCAAGCTTCTTCAGGTAGTGTCTGACGTTCCCCTCATTTCCTCTTTTAATATCAAATAGGTAATCGGTCTTAACTCAACTGTTGCTTGCAGATCTGACTAATACATGGAAT
>OZ024755.1:12008601-12023601 GCA_964016885.1 Eledone cirrhosa
CATAATATTTTTAAAATATCAAACAAATGGGAAGAAGGGTTTCAGTAGAACAGAAAGTAAATGAAGAGAGAAAGAAGGAAAGTAAGTGAAGAAACAAAGAAAGAATGAATGAAAAATGATAGAAAGAAGGTAAGAAAGAAAGATAAAGATGTGGAAGATGAGAGGGGATGAGAGAGGAAGAACTCAGACATGTTCCAATAAATATATATTGACTAAAGAAATTAATTCATTGCATCAGATTATACATTAAATATTGCATTGAGTGTCGTTTGAAACGAAAACATCAAGTGCAATAAATGAGGTAAAAGATCATCGAAATAAACGAGAATAAAATGAAGAACAAAATAGAAGGAAATGAAGAACAAACTAGAGAGAAAGAAATAATAAAATGGAAATAAATAAATAATTTATCAAATAAAAAATGCATCAACTTTCCCACTGGAAGTGTACACTTTTTTATTTTTGCTTTGCTTTGCCATTTCTAGTTTAGGGTTTTCTATTTGTTCCTTGGTATTTCACATGTTTTTGTTTTTAACCCTTTCCCCTCTAATATTCAATGAAGTCAGCCCAATGTCAACATGACCTAGTGAATGAAGCTAGAAAAACGCCAAGCACAAATTACAGAAGAAGACACACAACCATTGCATTGCGAGCAGAGAGTACTGGACTAAGCTGAATAATTGATTTTTCTATATGAAGGGGTGGCTGTTTAGGCACCAAAATTCTTCATCGGTAAGGCAGCTTGTTGAATAGCCAAGTAGCTCCCCACCTTCCATCGCCGAGGCGGCCTATTACCAAAAACTATCGAACAACTAACTAATGCATCGCACTATTTAGTCTCTCTCTCATTTCACTTGCGTCATTTAATGACTATGAGAATGACATGAATGCCACAACTTCTACCTTCTCTCTCCTAATTCATTTGATACCGACCCAGTCAAAACTGATTCTTGTTTTATGAAACAAAACCACATATTTTAAAGAGTGCCTATTTAAATTAAAATTTTCCAATATTATTTTATATAACAACCATATGTTAAGTTACTATCTTAGTAATGAAATAATTGTTTCTACTTTAGGCACAAGGCCAGCAATTACCCAGTGCATTACTGGTACTTTATTTTATCGACCCCGTAAGGATGAAAAGCAAAGTCAACCTCGGCGGGATTTGAACTCAGATCGTAAAGGGACGTAACTATGCTGGAAAGCATGGCGTCCGACCCTCTACCGATACTGCCAATCCACCACCCTTAGTAATGAAATAATAAATCATTTTAGTAACAAACGATAACAGCCCGAATCAATCAATGAAATGTTACGTTCTTTCGTAGATGTTGCCTCATGGTCCCACTTGGCCCCAAACCCGCTCATGTTCTCAGAAACAAAACCACGCGTTTAAAGGGTTCCTATTTAAATTAAATTTTTCTAATATGATTTAATATAAGAACTATATGTTAACTTATTGTCTTTGTAGTAAATCACTCAAAATTATTCCTTAATTGAAATAGTGTGTGTGAACCAGAAACTACTGGTAGTTGTACCGACGCCGTAGTTGCGTATGGCGTTCCATGGGCAGATAAAATCTGATGGATCCCATCCTCTCTCCAGGTATGAACTTAGTCAATTTCTTGTAGAGAAGGGGCAAGGATGATAAAAAAACCAAAAAGATATAGAGAAAAAGAATCGACCCCAGTACTGATCTGATACTTTTTTTTATCGATCTCGAAATGATGAAAGGCAAAATTGACCTCAGGACGCAGAGAGAATAACGCAAAACTAAACGTCTCGTGTATTTCATTAGAAATATGGTCATCATCATCATCATCATCATTTCATTTTACGTCCGCTTTTCCCTGCTTGCAAGGGTGGAACGGGAACTGATTCTGGCTTGGTTTCTACAGTTGAATGCCCTTCCTAACACCAACCTCATTTACAGTGAGTGCAGGGTGCTTTTTTGCCGTGGCACCTCCACGACCACTTTGCAGTGGAATGATAGGGACCCCAGTCCCTATCATCTCATTTCTACAGCTGAGTAAACTGGAGCAATGTGAAATAAAGTGTCTTGCTCAAGGAAACAACACATCACCCGGTCTGAGAATTGAACTCACAACCTTTCGATTGCAAGGCCAATGCTCTAACCACTAAGCCATGTGCCTCCATGGATAGGTAAATTTCGGACCTAAGAAAACGAAGACAATAGTAATCCGGTTTCACTATTTTCAAACTTCGAATTCTGTATATATTCCTTTACTTTAACAGTGAGGCTGAACCTGAAACGACCTGGTTGCGAATTTATTTCGCTTTTCATTTGTCTGTAGTAGATAATTATAAGTACCAGTTGTTTAATGAGATTGGTTCAATCCATTATAGATAGGCTTCCCTCTTCATTTTCAGCCTAGAAACAATCAACATTACGTCATCACTGAAAATTGGTATCGTACATTCATTTGTACTAGATATATGTAAATATTATTTGTTAGTTCTTTTCATGTATTCCTTTCTGTTTTGGAAAGTAACAGCCCCTTTGTCACCGTCAAACCTAATTATATATAGTCTCAATGTGATATCTGTCTTCGTAAAAAACGAAGAGATAGTGTGTCTGTGTAATATTTGTCTCCGTCCAACAAAAAGTGATATTGTGTCCGTGTGGTGTTTATCTCCGTCAAACATGAACATATTGTGTCAGTGTGATATTTGTCTCCGACAAATATGAGGGTAGATTATGTAGGCCTGTTCCTATTTTTCTTCCGAAATATAAAATGATATTGTGTATCAGAGTTATTTATGACTTCATCAAACGTGAAGAAATATTGACAGAGCTACTGCTACAATATTTGTCCCCCTTCTCCCAAATAAAGTAACTTTTTATTTACTTTCTCTGATAATACCAAGAAAATTCTCGTAAATTAACATGGAATTGGTTAGTATGCCACATGTTCTATCTACCCTTAACATAATTCCCAAGCTGAAGTCGAATCAGTACGTCACAATTAGTGACAAAGGAAAGTGGACTTTGTCACATGAGATTGATTTCTATCTACAAATCTCACAAGTCATTGAGCAAAATGCCACGCAGTGCGATTCAACACAGAATCTCTTGATCGCTAAACCAACTTCTTAATCATACAGCCATACCTGCTATGTTCATATTTTAACATATGTAGAAGGAACTAATAAAAGAGTCATTTGTCAAGTAAAGCCGCATGCGAGAGATTGAATCTCCACCATGCCACGAATTATGTGATTGCGAATCGGACCATAACCCCTCAGCCATGTCTCCGATGCTTCGAAAATACTACTGGATTACTGAAATAGAAAATAACCCGATTTCAACGTATTCATGACAATCCCAGGCCCCAACAATAGTTGAGCCCATTGTAGGGTATGATTGAGGGGTACTTAAGTACTATTTCTGGTGACTTAAATGACGATGAAAAGGTTTCGTCAGAATTTATCTAGTGACCTCAAAGTTCAAATCACGTATCTCAATTTTTACTATTTATATCTTCCTTTATATTTGGGAATTACTGGTTAGGGTGTACGGCTGACAAACGTAAGGTTGTATGATCAATTCTCGACGGCGAGTTGTATCCTTGATACGACACTTTACTTCACGTTGCTCTAGTTCACCCAACAGGCAAAACTCAGTTGTACTTGTTGAAAAAGGAGCCAGACTTGTAGCCCTTGAATATCACTGAGAGGTGCATTGTCTATGGAATACTCAGTCACTTGCACGATCATGTCACAGGCAAGCTGTTCTGTTGGTCAAATAAGACACACGGCGTCGTAACAAGAGGATGTCCAAAAACAAAAGGATTGTTTTATTGCAAAGCGAAGTTCATAAACCCCGACTTTCACTCAGGTCACACTATTAAAGTATCAAACGAGAGATAGTATCCACACCATGACACGAAATTTAAAATTGTAAGGGGAACTTTGGCCAGATTGCATAGTAGGGAGTGATTGAGTGGCAGTTAACTGCTATTTCTGGCAGGTTGAGGGATGATGTAAAGCTCCTTTCACAATTTACTCAGAGAGGATAAGTTCCCATTGCGTAATTTACTGTTTGCTATTTATTACATACTATTTATTTATTAATTCTGTAAGTGCTCGATGGCAGAGGGGATAGGATATTGCACTAACAGCTCATAAATCGCTACCAGTCGTTCTGTTTCGGGGCTTTAACACTTTATTTCACGTTGCTTCACTTCATCTAACATTCATCTGGGAATGCTATCTACCAGAACTACAAGATTTATATTTTATCCGCTTTACAACATCAACATAATCAATGTATGTATGCATGTTATAAATATATATATATATATAAATAGATAGATAGATAGGTAGGTAGGTATATATATGTATATATATGAAGTTTCTATAAAATATATAAACGTAAATATATTTAGTGGGCGGTATTTTGAGTGTTCCAGTAGATGAAAAAAGTAAAATATATATACTGTTGCCTGAATGTAGGGTTATAATCACCAAAGCAAGAGCCCTCAATATGTAAAAACATAGAGGTAAATATAATACGTGTATAAATATACACCATGCTATATGCACAATGTAGTAGCAATACATAAAGCAAGTGCATAGTGTGCATTAAATATTTTTGCGCAACAGGATGTAGTCTAGACGTGAACTAGATGAAACACTAGGACACTAGATGCAGCAGTAGTAACCTGACCTATTTTCTTATTCTGCTTGCATATCCTTTGCAGAATAAAAACCTGCTCGATGTATTCAGTTCATATAAAGCAACGAACCTAACTTTGATAACCTCTTGAGGACACTATGTACATAAACTACTTTCTTAGCTGTAGCTACTTGCTTTTATTCTCGTATAAGCGGCGAATTGGTAGAGTTGTTAGAGCGTAGGAATTTGTTTTGGCCCACTGCGTTCTGAGTTCAAATCGCCAGGCCTTTAATTATTTTAGGGTCGAAGAATAAAGTATTAGTCCAAGGGCTCTTATTTTATATGGATTTGTTGGAAGGGTAAAAGGAGAGAGCCGATCGTCGGAATAAATGCCTTTGTATTTATTGCAGCTTTCTGCACACTGAGTTCAAATTCTGCCGTTGTCAACTAAGGTCTTAATCTTTCCAAAGTCAAAGAATATTATACCAGTCCAGTGAGAAGAGGATTGGTAGATTTGTTAAAGAATCAGACGAGCTATTATGCGGCATCTAAAGTAGTTCCAAGCGCTCCGAGCTCTAATTAAACCCACCTCCCTCTGCCAAGAGTTGCAACCGACAGATACTGTTGGTAATTGAAACATTGTTTCCGCGATCTGATCTATATTCTTTTCATTTCATTTTTTTATTCTTATCCTGGTTTCAGTCATGAAACGTCGGTCATGAAACGTTCAGTCATGAAACGTCGGTCATGAAACGTTCAGTCATGAAACGTCGGTCATGAAACGTTCAGTCATGAAACGTCGGTCATGAAACGTTCAGTCATGAAACGTCGGTCACATTAGAGCAACGCCTTAAATGAATTTAGTCGATCATATCAGTACTTCCATTTCTATGGAAACGCTAAGATAGGGTAAAGAAGCACAACACAGATGTATGTGTGTATATATAGTCAGTGGTAAAACAACAACTATCTACCTATGTGTTTATCGTAGGACAATAAAAGTAACATCTATCTACTTATCCATCTATTTGTCAGCTTGTCTAACTACTTAACACTACATTATTTAACTATGTACCTATTTCTGCTAATCAATATCTCTGTCTATATATCTATTTACCTATCTGTTATAAATTTATGTATATTTACGAATGCAACTATTTTTGGATAAAAACAACAAAACACAAATCCAAACAGACAGACATATAGACAGAGAAGGTAAATAAGGTAGGTAGTTAGGTAAAACAAAGTCAATCTAAGTTAGTAGACATGTTTTATAAGGATTAAATGAAATATAGAAGAAAATTATTGTAATTGATTTAAATGAATGCAAAACGAAATACGACGATGACCGGAGTGAAAAAAAGAAGATCAAGGAAAATCAAGGATTCAAGCATCTTTTCATAGAATGTAGTAATCAATGAATTATTATTATTATTATTTTAATAATATGATGTGTTTCAGCAATTTCTGTCTCCCAAATTCCACTCAGAAGGCAAATTGTCAACCTGAGGCTATAGTAGAAGACACTTGCCTAAAGTATCAAGTGGAGATGAACTCTGAACCACGTTGCTGCGAGCGAGCGCCTTTACCACAAAGCCATGTCTATAATTTTATTTAGTTTAGTATAGTTTTTTTGTTAAGCTCTGAAGGCGAGACTTTTATACATTGCAGCTGAATATGGCTTAATTTGCTGCAACTGCACCAACAGCAACAACAAAGACGACAAAGTAAATAGAATTGCTTGGTGCAACCTTCTACTGTTTAAGTGTGCATCGTCTGTAGTTATGTTGAAGCAAAGCAAGACAAAATGTCATTACAACACGAAGTGGTTTTCATGACAATTACTTCACAAGCTGTGTGACCTACCAGCCAACTGGAATGCTAACGAACAAAAGATATTCATTGCAATATGTTTGCTTTTTTTGTTTGTTCGTATTTTATTTTATTCTGTTTTTATTTTGTTGTTTTTGCTGTGTGTAGTAAGTGAAATGACTGCATAACTGAAAAACAATTTCATACATTTTGTGTGAACGCCAAAGAGTTAATGTGCAAGCTGTTAGCAAGTTTTTCAAGTTTGCGACACCATTCCCATTGATGGTCGGTACCAATAATACAATTTGGTGGATAACTTGTGACTGCCAAGCTGATTGTTATCTGTGGAGCAGTGACGGTTTCTTTCCCCCATTCCCTCACAGGAGACTTAATTATCCAATATCATATAAGGCTTTGCCGCATAGAGTTACGGCCCTTGCCATTCTGAGTTCAAATCCCGCCGAGGTTAACTTTGCCTTTCATCCATACGGGGTCGATAAAATCAAGTACCAGTAATGTACTAGGTAATTGCTGGCCTTGTGTCAAAAAGTAGAAACAATTATATATTACATGAATGGAAAGGCGCTTGTCTTAGTAGTTAGGGTATTGGATTTGCTCGCAAGGCACTATTTCATGCTGTTCCATTTCACTCAGTTGGCAAAAATATGTTGCAATGTCACTGACGCCAAGCTGTGTGTTAGCCTCTAGTTTCCCTTGGTCAACATCATATATAGTGGATTTAGTGTATAATATATATATATATATATATATATATATATATATATATATATATATAAATCAATAGGGTAATATATATATATATATATATATATATATATATATATATATATATATATATATATATATATATATATATATATATATACTAGCAGAGGTATCCGGCGTTGCTCGGGTATTAAATAGCAGTTGTGTAAACCATTTATGTCAATACTTCAGTGCTGCTTCGAAAACTATACTTTTACAAAAGCATCGGCTTTTTCCAAAAGGGGGTTCCTGCCCCCAGGGGTCTCCTACTCAATAGATGCCAATTCTGAGAGTTCCCCAGGGGTCCTCTACTCAATATGTGCCAATTCTGAGAGTTTCATTCATCTGTAGGACATGTGTCAAGTTTTGTGAAAATCGGTTGCGAACTCAAGAAATTATGACGTCTTGTTGCATTGCACTGCAGTGCTTCAGTCGACTCCAAGGATGTGGTTAAAGGGAGGCCCTATAATCAATATCTGGAAAAGTGAAAGTGCCCATGACCATCCGGAGTACATAAGTAACCTATGTCTTAAGTTAGGTGAAAATACTGTAGAAATGCATAAGGTTTATACATACGCGCGCGCGCGCGTGTGTGTGTGTTTGTGGGTGTGTATGTATTTGTGTGTGCGCATGTGTGTGTATGTCCGTCGGAGCATACGTATGTACTGGCCTAAATCTTCACTATTTACTTTTACTATTTTAATAACCTCTGTCATTTTCGTTTCAATTTTATTTACATCATTCTTAAACTCCGGGGCTGGAAATCATTCTGTTATTTTAAATAGAATATTAGTCTAACGACTCCATTTATACCATAAACTTGGTCTTGTCTTTGCATGAAATTGTTCTTACCGCTCCACATAACGACGTATTATCCTCGCTTTTTTTTCGTTCATTGCCAGGGAACGTCTTCACGAACCAAAATATCGTCTTCCTGTTTTCCTTCGGTTGCAACGTTTCTCGAAATATTTACTTCTGCGTTCACAGATTACTCTCAGTTCAATTTGAATGGGAAATTCCTGTTTCATCGATTTTCTCCGTAACCATGGAAGCTTGTGGCTTGATAGTCGAGCCAACGCCTCCTCAGGTCATTCTGCATAACTGTGTAAATTTTCGCTGCATTCCACCAAGCCGTTTCGACGTTTATCCGACTACACCTACATATACAACGTCCGACCACTTCCAATTTATATAGTAGATATATCTTCGTGCGTGTTTGTGTGCTAAATTGTTAAACTGGTAGAGGCCAAGATGTGTGACCAACAATATTCCCATTTATTATCACGCCCAGACTCTCGGCATTTGATAAAACCCCATTATTCGTCTGTATACGCCTGATGGATTAAGTCAGAAGATGAAGCGCTACTCATGACTTAGATGGGCGAAACATTTTTGCAGGCACTTACAAAAAATACCAGTTTCAGTAGGGTGCCCTGATTTTATCAAGGTGATGGCCCTTCATCCCTATGTTACATAAATATTTCATCTCACACTTGCGTAGTTTTAGCTGACCTCCAAAGGGCTTGCATCTCATAGAATATTTCTTTGTGATTTCACGGAAAAAACCCCATGGTAGAAATTGTCCGATACCGGGAGACAGGAGTTGAACTCAGAACGCACTGAACCGGAACAAACAACGGAATACATCCCGTCCAATGCTGAAAGAATGGACGTGTGCTTTGTTGGTCTTGGCTGGATTTTAATTCAGAATGAAAATAGCCGTAACATATGCTGCAAGACATTTAATCCAACGCTATAATGACCGCCATTTTGAACGTCTATATTTAGGTTTATTGCTCTTGCTTTTATACACTCATGCAAATATACATGTGTGTATGAGTGCAACTATAAATTTATTTTACGTGAATATATTTTTAACTTTCTCGCAGGTTCTGTAACCTGTTAAAAAACAGTTTATATAAAGATATGGCCCATGTTCCAAGAAATACAACGCTTTAACTTGATCGCTACCGATAAGATAGAACACTGGTCAAGTACTGTGCCAAAATAAGAAACCATTGTGATAAATAAGAAACCATTGTGATAATTATATGTTAATTCATTCTCTATCCGCGCAAAATGTGTTTCCTTCTCATCGTAAAATATAAATAGCTTGCCTCTTTTTCGTTTTTGCAACAAGAGCAACACCGGTAACACTGAACACGAAGAATGCAAATAGAATGGCACCAACACTGCCATCGTTACCTTAAACGAAGAGCTAGCTGAGAAAAACAACACCAAACACCTCAAACATCGCTTCTTCAGCTGAGTCAGTAGCCTTACCTCCAGCAACAATAACATTAACAAAGGCTAAAACAGCACGGCTGCTGGAACTAACTTTTGTCAGGTGCAGTAAGATACACAGAACAACATACTTTACAAAGGGAACAATTAGGAGAAGCAATATAACTCGGCAGACCAATTACCCTAATTATCCTCTTCGGGGCCATGGAAAGCGTCAAGTTGCAAGGTAATATGCATACAATTTAAAAGTAAACGCAAAGAAAGTCCAACACTTGCACACGTAGAGTAATTCCCGAAAAAGTGTGAAAGAAAATATTCGTTTCTTGTGTGAAGTTTTATGAGAAGGAGATGGTTAGGTTCCTCACAGACCCGCTCCACTGCAGCGGTCAAGAGTGACAAATTCATCCTCGTTAAGTCCTACATTGGTTGGCGAGTGACGATGGTGAGGTTGATAGATATACCACCAGAAATAGATATTTGTTGGATGGTGACAGCCATTTTGTTTGAGCAAGAAGAGGAATGAAGACGCATTGGCCTAGTACTAACTACTAGGCCATGCGTCTTCATTCCTCTTCTTCTTGCTCAAACAAAATGGCTGTCACCATCCAACAAATATCTATTAGCGAACTCCAGATTATAGCCTCATAGTTTTGATTCCAAGGTGAGGTGACAGTATATCATTGAACAAAACACCTCAATCCACGTTGCTCTAGTTAACTTAGCTACGTGTTGGGCGGGTATCTCGCTTTATATTATCAGTCTATTAATGACCGTGAGATCGGGATGGATTCGACCAACCGGTGCAAGTATAGAAACCCGAATGTAAAATGACAACTAACTTACTAACTAACAAGAAAAGAAGCATATGAGAGCCCTTATTTGTTGCGCAAAAAATATTTGGTTGAAAACAGAGATAGAACTCTTGAGCTAAACAGATTTGTTGTTGTTGCTTCAGATTCATTTTTCTTGCAACAACAACGGCAAACAGGAAGACAAAACAAAATTTTAAAAGTCACATGACTTTAATACGGTTAATTAATTAATTGATTGACTGGAGCAACAACCAAACTGTCGCCACTACCAACAACAACAACACTACCGTCTCTGCCACCAACAACAGCAACACCCGTCATCACGACCACCATCGACAACACCATTGTCACCATCACAAGCAACAACCCCCACAGCCACCACCACCAACAACAACAACACCACCATCACCACCAACAACAACAACTCCATTGTCACCGCCACCGTCACCACCACCATCAACAACAAAACCACAGCCACCGACAACAACGCCACAAGCAGCAACAACAACCTCACAGTCGTCACCAACAGTAACACCGTAACCACCATTAGTAACACCACCGGAGTCGCCACCCTCAGCAACAACGCCACTATCACCACCACCACCACAATGACACGGACGTCGTCGCCAACACAACGACACAGGCGTCACCAGCAACACAACAAGACGACCGTCACCAGCACCAGTTGCAACACCGCTGTGACCACCACCCAGCAAAGTCACCCTCACTGACACCAACCTGTTGATTAGTTGACCGAATAATACTGCACGGAAAGAATACCACCTCCACCAACACCAACATTAATGATCAGTAACATCATCAACAACAATAACCTCACCACCAACACCACCTCCACAACAACATCAACGCCACCAACTCCACCACTACTTCTACTCAGGCAATCAGTTGTTTAAGCACCAACAGCAACAACATAATGAAAAGCTGGAACCCAACCCCAATCTTATAGACTTGTCAAATGCCATCCAAATATCTGTGGTCGTTGACATGAGAAAAACCTCAGGTGACATCTTGTTATATTATTACTGTTCTTTTGTGGGTTTATACCATTGCCTCATACGATGCTGTATCACGTAGAAGCTTTCTCAGTTGTTTTAACGTCAGGGGCCTCAGTCCTGTCAAGTTGTTACAGTTGTTACATATGTAGGTTTAGCGTTCCTTCCAAGGGGCTGTATTTTACAGGAAGTTTCTCAGGTGTTTCAATGATAGGGAGCACAGTTCTAACATGATGTTACAGCTCACACCTATGATGGTTTAGTTGGTCTCCTACGAAGTAGCATCCCATAGAATGTTTGTCATGTGTTTAAATGATAGAGGTCACAGTCCTATCGAGAAAAGCAGTGCAAAATGAAGTCTCTTACTCAAAGGCAAAGCGGGAATCAAACCACTGTCCTTTTGATCGGAAGTCCAACACCTTAACCACCAAACCATGCGCTTTCAAGGTGACATTTATAAGATGGTGAAAACCACCTACTTTTCTTTAGGCTGCTGTAGAGGAAAAACTAGGAATAGATCGAACTCAAAACCACACCAACAAAAACAACACAGAAAGCCATCACAGCAGCAGCAACAGCGGCAACAACATAAGCATCAGTATCATTAAAAGCAATTACAATAAGAGCAACATCATCAGCAGCAACAACAAGAAAAGCACTAACATCAGCCACAGCAGCAACAGTGAAGACAAAGACAGCAGCAGCATTAGCAAGAACAACTATAGACACTTCAAGAGCAATAACAACAACAACAGAACCTGACATCACGACCAAACCTTCTTCCCAGCAGAGATCTGCCCTGCGAGATAAATACAAACCCACATTGAAACAACAACTCTCGGCATCTCTCAAACCAAACATTATCGTGCAACGTAGCGGAAGCGAAAACCCAATCACAAAATATCTCTGCTGGTGTAGTAAGAAAGTTCAGAGATAAAAAAGAACCACATCATGTTGAAATACAGAAGGTTAAAAGATGTGGTAGAGAGCCCTTAAACAAGCCACAAAGTAACACCATCCACATCTCCACAGCATCGACACAATCATAACAGCTTCAGCAACAACAAACCCAATAATACCAGCCATATATTCCCACCAGTAATAAGAGCAGCATTATAACAACAACAGCTAAATCCCCGATACCATCTCCAAAACAAAAACACCAAAGTGAAATCACAGAAACACATGAAAAGCTACATAAAAAATACCCAAAGAAACAATAACCGCAGCAACAGCAACGACAACAACATTCAAATACAAAAGAACCACCTCTTATCAACTTCAATATTGTAAATAGAAATGAAAAGCACGAGACCAAAAAAATAAATACAAAAAGGAGAGCTTTGAAAAGCTCATATCTACAATTTCACTGAAATGACTCCTGGTGAAGACATCGCAAAACACCGAGGTGATGAGATAAAGAATTTCATGCAACACGGGAATTTTTCTGAATAGAATAAACAAATCTTTTGAAAGGCCCTTTCAAGAAACCCTCTTTACAAGGGAGACCGGATTACCCGTCGCTTCTCTAAGACTAAGGTAAGTAACTTGTATGTATTTCTTTTTTTGCGGCCACACGCAGAATAGAACGTATAACTGAATGTGAGCTGGAGTCAAATAGAAAACCAAGTCCCATTGGTCCATCTGAAGCTACAGTAGAAGACACGTGTCAAAATTGCCATACAGTGGAACTGCACCCGAAACTACGTGACTGCAAAGAGAACTCCTTAAACAGACACAGACATGCCTGCACCTATATAAATAGATTGATAGATAGATAGATAGATAGATAAAAAGTATGTGTGTATTTATGTATGCATTGCTTTATATCTGGAGATCTCTCTGCACTTGTCATCACATGGTACCATGGGCCCAGCACTATGTGTCAATAATTGTCACAAGTGAAGTGTTTGTACCAGAGTTTCCAAGTCGCTGGCTGGACTAAAAAGTCACACTCGTTCAGCGCATCGGTAGGGGTTCTCCTACATGGATATAAAGTAGTGGCCGTACTCGAAAACGAGTTGGCAGCCACCATGTTTTTTCTATGTATGTGTATATGAACCAATGTCAAATTGAAGCAAAATCGTTAAATCGAGCTGCTTTGTTGTTACTTTTTTTTTTTTTTTAGTTATTTCGAGTATTCCCATACTTAGAACTCTCTCTCTCTCCGTCCTTATATTTATATATCTGCTTTGTCTTCTTGGATTTGTATCCGCTTCAACAGAAGTCATATACACGTGCAACTGTATACTCTGTTCACGCAGGACATTGACTTCATGATGTGTTCTATTATTAAACGATAACTGGATTGCAGGGAGAAATAAGCAATGAAATTTAGCTTACTGATATAGATGACATATAAATCGATTGACGATACTAAATAGTGGATTTTCAAGTGGCAACAAAAATATACAATATATCAAAAAAACTTCTTTGAAGCTCAAATATATTACATAAAAATGACAACGTTAGGGAGGGATTTAAAAAATATATATTTTGAAAACAAGCTTCATACATACCACCACAAAAGTTCCGTTATTCTTTTATCCGTATTACAGTTATTTATTGTCTTACATTTTTCAGTCGTTAAACTGTGCCCATTCTGGGGCACCACCCTGAATACATTGAGTTTAGTCGATCATATTGACTCTACTTCCAGTATATGTTTCTTTTTTTTCAAGTCTGGTACTTATTTTATTGATCTTTTTTGTCGAAACGCTATGTATGAAAAAATGTTTCTACTTTGGGAACAAGGCCGGAAATTACCCCAGTACACTGGTACTTTATTTTATCGACCACGTAAGGAAAAATAAACCTAAACCCATACACCTGTAAATATATATATTTATATACACCTGTAAATATATATATTAATACGGGATGTTTGTTTACAAGCACACCGAGCATTATAATAAATGTTCGGTGAATCCATACGTACATATATATATGTGTGCATGTATGTATATATATATACATACTACTGTACGTCTGTATACATATATATATATATATAAACATCTATACCGAATTTTACTCACAGGGTATTGCTCAATCTGAGACTACGCAGATCTAATCGAGAACTGAAGCCGTAACCAAGGATTTGTGAAGCGAACTTTTCAACCACACACCCATGCCTGTACCTACATACTTAAATTAAAGAACTGCTAATGTTGATGGTATGCGTTCTAACTTTTTTTTTTTTTTTTTTAATCGTTTATTTCTGTACTAATGCTTCTAAGCCGGCGGCGACTAAGGTGCGTGTCTTTAAGGCCGCATGTGGTCTTCCATAATACTAAGTAGATCCATCAGAAAGACTAACGTGGTTTTCAGTACGACTTATGAAAGAAGCATACGAAAGAAGCATATCTTTTGAAGACAAACCTTTACATTGGACTATATTTTTTCTGATTTCAATTTATTTAACGTTTATCTTTTCAACTAATTTTGACTTGTGGAAAAATCCAACTTATATTTATTCAGATTTGTAATTCTATTTCGTAAAATAACTGTTTAGCGGCACAATATTTTTTTCAAAGTGTGGCCGCATTGGATATCAGTTAACCGCAATAGGGTCTTCTAGCATAAAAAAGGGTTCCATACCCCTGTCCTAAACTAATGAAGCAATTATACTTTATACTGTCCAGCACATAGTGGAAATCTGTGTATACTCATGAGTCTCTCTCATCAGCTGCCTAGTGAGCCTGAGTCACGA
>OZ024755.1:12031101-12048601 GCA_964016885.1 Eledone cirrhosa
ATGCGAGTGCGTGTGCATGTACATGTAAAAGAGAGAGAGAGAGAGAGAGTGTGTGTGTGTGTGTGTGCGTGTGTGTGTGTGTGTGCGTGTGTGTGTGTGTGTGTGTGACGGTATATGACTGTATAATTAATACAGAGAATAAAATAATAAAATTAAAGTATGTTTAGAATCTAATTGGAAAAGAAAAATTGTATATAACATACATAGTGGCTTATAGGATATACAGATGTATATGAATATATAGATATACAAACATATATAAACACACACACACACATATGCATATGTGTGTATATATATATATATATATATATATATATATATATATATATATATATATATATATATATATATATATATATATATATATATATAAGTATGTACACGTACATACATATATGTATACAGACGTACAGTAGTATGTATATATATATATACATACATGCACACATATATATATGTACGTATGGATTCACCGAACATTTATTATAATGCTCGGTGTGCTTGTAAACAAACATCCCGTATTAAGCCGTAGTGTCCAGCAACCATCGTTGCTCGTTTGTTCAACACTGACAAAGGAACGCTGTACTAGTTTCAAGCTTATTAGCTATCGTCAGCAACGTATACCTTCCTGCCAGATTGTTGAACGTATATACTTACCTTATGCATATTAACGGCTGAGTAGCCCAATTTGCATATCGAGTGGGTTAATCGGCCGGGTGCATGTATGTATATATATATACATACTACTGTACGTCTGTATATATACATATATATATGTACGTGTACATACTTATATTTAAGTAACAGCCGTACTAAGAGTGGGAAATGAAATTTCGTTTCATTTTTTTCCGTTTATGTATATATATATTTTTAATATGGTATCCCTGAAATATGTATAATGAAATAAATATGATTTTATAAATATAGTTTCCATTTGTTTAATATCGTATATCTACTCCAAAACTTGTTGAGTGCTTTATATCAGTTATAAAATATTTACTCGTTGTTACCCAATAATTTTAAATAAAACTTTTGCATATATATATATATATATATATATATATATATATATATTAGAAAATGAGGGCTTTTTTACAAAATGAAAAGTAACCGAGGTGTCCTACACGAGTGAAAGTATAAAGAAAAAAAGATGAAATCAAAAATACAACTGGAGTCTAATTTTTAAAAAAATATATATATTTATTTGGTTCCTTTACCGGTTTCGCAGTTCTTCTGTTTTTCAAAAGTAGAGTTGAGATGGAGGGTCTGTGTTTTCCTCACATCTGATGTGAGAAAAACCACAGACCCTCCATCTCAACTCTACTTTTGAAAAACAGAAGAACTGCGAAACCGGTAAAGGAACCAAATAAATATATATATTTTTTTTTAAATAAGACTCCAGTTGCATTTTTGATTTCATCTTTATATATATATATATATATATATATATATATATATATATATATATATATATAGAGAGAGAGAGAGAGAGAGAGAGAGAGAGAGAGAGAGTTACATGTATATAGAGAAATATATGTTGTACATTTGAATGTATCAGTTGGTAGATGCAGATTCCAGTTATGTAAGTGATTGTATAAGACCATCTTGTCTCTTGTGAAACCTAATTTCTCAGTGCTACGTCTTTATAATTGTGATTTTATATTCGTGTTATTGCATATTGTAAGTACTTCAGAAACCACTCCACATTTCTTTCAAAACAGAAAAAATAAACTGCTTTGAAATTCAATCGTTGTTGCTGTTGTTTAGCCATAGTTGTTCGTGTCTATATCTATATCTATATCTATATATATATATATAAGCTCGTCAATAAGACGTTGGGGTGGCGGAGAGAACAAAAATGTCCAATATGTTCTGATTTTTTTTTTTTTTTTTTTTTTTTAAAGACAGTTGCTATGAGTTGAGGGAAGGTTGTCTGCTATATGTACCATGGACTCGGACAAGTGCTGCAGAGTAATCTACCGAAAAATGATTGACACATGATACGGTTATTTAAATACGAGGTATGTTTGTCTTTACCTAACTTTACAAATATTGCTATATGAAATGAAAAGATGAAATTTACAGCTAACGCTTATATAGGTTCACCAGATCTCTTACGAGATTAGATCTCCTATAAGGTTTCTTGGGGAATTTAATTATAGGGATACCACTCCTATTACTATAGATACATATTTATGTGTGTGTGTGTATTTATTTATATATATATATATATATATATATATATATATATATATATATATATATATATATGAAAATGAGGGTTTTTTTGTAATAAAAAACAAGATGTCCTACAAGTATAAAGAAAAGAAATCGAAAATGCAACTGGAGTCTTTTTAAGAATATTTATTTATTTCCTTTACCGATTTCACACTTCTTATGTTTTACAAAAGTAAAAATAAGATGAAGGGTTTGTGGTCTGATTATATATATATATATATATATATTGTTATACTTTGGGAGGGTCATGTTGCAAATAAGAAACACACGCACCAGTTGCTTTCACTTCAATGAGTATATATAAACAACTATCTGGTTGTGGAACCAACTAACCAACCAGAAATTTATAAATTTGTAAATTTGTAAATTTATAAATATATAATAAATTGAAGTGAAAGCAACTGGTGCGTGTGTTTCTTATTGGCAACATGACCCTCCCAAAGTATAACAATATCGGTTTCAACACACGATTTCAGATAAAGAATCTTGCTAAACAAATTCAGAAACGATATATATATATATATATATATATATATATATATATATATATATATTTACATTCATTTAAATTATTGACGTATTGTTTTATTGATATTTTTTATCTGTTTGTCCCGAATCTTCCTTTATCGATTTTTTATCGTATGGTTGATTGTAGACTTGTTCTATATGTGACGGTATTTTAACGATAGTTATAGCTCTGATTCATCTGAATTATTGAGCCCTCTGCCGCTCATTTCGAATCTTGTTTATCGTGAACTCGTGCGCCGATTTTTCGATACTCGATCTTTCTAATATATATATATATATATATATATATATATATATATACTAACCCGATAGTAGCCGCATGCCAGCTCACTAATGGTAGTTCTAATTCCATTCTTTATTCCTGTTTAAGTCTAACCCTAAATCACACACCTATCTCCACCGCTATACAATTATTTCCTCCTTTCAGCTCCCTATACCTCACTCCTCTTAGCTCACAATTAGCTTCGTCCTCACTCCTTAATTACGCAACATTGTCTGAGACCGTGCCCAATTACAACTACACAATCCTACAATCCACTAATTATATTATATATATATATTGTTATACTTAGGGAGGGTCATGCTGCCAATAAATTCAAGAACGAAGTATATATATATATATATATATATATATATATATACACATACACGCACGCACGCACACACACACACACACACACATATATATATATATATATACATACATACAGTGCCATGCTGAATCACTCCGAGAATTACATTAAGAGTATGTGTATGTCGAATGCTCAGCCACTTGAACGTACATGTTGCGAGCCGGCTGTTTGATAAAAAAAATGGAACACACATTGCCGAAACAAATAGAGACCCATTCTAGAGAGAAACTGAAAGGCAGTATAAATCACCACTTCTTTATGGGATCTACAAGTTTGGTAAAAGGGAGGGAAGAAGATATCTTCAGAGCAGAGAACTCACCAAAGGGCTCGCAATAAAATGGACTCCGTTAAAGAAAGTCAAACGTGTACTTCTACATGACAATGATACATGAGCTACACGGCATAATATCCGTGCGTGTGTGTGTGATTGTGTTTGTTTTTATGGGGTTTTTTTGGTGGGGGATATTAAAATATATTTTCAGTTCCTAAGATAAGGTTTCCCTGTATTCTTTACGAATTGATTTATTCAGATAATTGATTTAATATAATAATACTAATTATTAATTTTATATCAAATGATTTATGTGAATGAAGTGAGCAAATATTTTTCAAACTCTCATGATCTCTACGACATGTCGTAGGGCAGGAAACATTAAAACAATATCTAAAGTTATTTTATGACTAGGTTGTTGAGACAGAACCTATCCATTAATTTAGGTATTCGTTTAACAACCAATTCGTTTTTATGAACATGTCAGTGGAACAGAACCTGGTCGTTAATTGAGGAGTAGAAATGGTATTTCTGCATAAGTGTTGTTTAAATTATCTAACAAACACTTCTATACAGCCAAATGACTCACTAATTCTATAAAGGAATTTAGAGATGATATCCAATCTTTGATATCAGACAATATCCATGCATCTAATGTCTTGCCTTTGATTATTCTTATGGAATTATTCAATTATTAACTGCCTATTGATCCCTGTTTTCATCCTCAAATTCGCCTAATTAATTTTTCAGATTACTTCAGTATATCAAAGAATTCTTGTCAACCTTTTTCTCTTTTATTCATTCATTTTTCTCGCGGCTTTATCGATGACAAGGCAGTGAATTGGCAGAGTTGTTAGTGTAGAGGTTCAGATAAAATACCTTGCAATGCGTGTCCCAAAACTGTGTGTTCTGAGTTCAAATCCTACTAAAGTCAACTTTGCTTTTCATCCTCTAGCGAGTGGTGGAGGTTCAATAAATAAAGTACCAGCCAAGGCCAGTAATACTGGAGTCATCTCTTTTATTTCTATTTCTCAGTACTTGAATGTTCATCGTCGGTACCGACAGCTAATTCTTTACCGCTGTCACTTGTGTGTAGAATACATAATGGTTTCTAACTATGGCACGGGCACAAGGTCAGCAATTTGTGAAAAGAGGAAAGTCGTTTCTCTCAACATCGAGTTAAGTTATTATTTTTATTTTCAATTTGCAAAGAAATAAGTACAATTCGACATTTACATGCTTTTATATATGAGACCATAACTCCTGGTAGATTCGAAGAGGTGTTGTAGAATCATACAACGTTTGTTTCTTCAGCGTTTTCAAACCTGGCGGAGCCCGTTCCCTCTCCAGGTATGAACACAGCCAGTTTCTTCCAGAGAAGAGAGAGTCATTGAGAGAAGAAGTGAGAGATATAGAAGAAACGACCCCAGAACTGGATTGGTACTTTATTAACAACCTTGATAGGATAAAAAGCAAAGTTAACCTAGATGTAAAGAGCCGGATTGAATATCGCAAAGCATTCTATCCGATGTTCTATATACTCAATGTATAAATTTATACAGACATTCACACAGGCTTGGTTATGTTTATATTATATATGTAGGGATACAAATTTATCGTAGACTTCAGCTGCTTGGCAGACAGTTCATTAGATATTTTGGATCTAATTTTATCAAAGAATTCAACAATCTTTCACAAGTCAAATTTTCATCTCAAGATCTATTTAAGACATCCCAAAGATATGTGTATGTGCATGTGTGTCAGTGTGTGTGAATGTACAGATTCTATACCTTTAGCTGGTGTTTCGTGCACAAGATGGCGGATGCACTGCCGCGGAGTATAGCAAGCAATACCTACTGCGCTAGCCATTCCACCTCGCGGGTCTTCTTCCTCGGGTGGGAAGCCATTGTCCTGATTTGGCAGAGGAAAACGGTTATTTTGGTTGATACTATAGTAAACCGAATATATCAATTCGCAAAAAGAAGAAGAAAAAACCCAAAACCAAAAAATCGATTCCAATACGTAATTAGTTGTGAACAACTCATATTGGAAACACTGTGAGAGAGAAAACCCATATGTGCTAACATCCGCTGTGGCATTTCCCCATAAGCTGAACGTCTGTAAAGATTATTATTGAAAGACGATTCCAAGAGATAATATGGGCTCAATTAGATAATGTGGACTCGGTTGTTGTGGATAATGCAATCAGTCAGCAAATATTACTTGCTTTTAGTTCAATATTTATTATGACCCAATACTTTCAATACTCATCATCATGACTATCATTTAACATCCGTTAAGAGTTGGACAGCTCGGCACAGGCAGTGCCCGTACATAATTAATGCCACTGACCTTTCAGATGTGTCGTAGACCGCATCTCACATCCATTTTTTCACATTACAAAGTGTACAGGGTACATTTTATCTTGGCACTAACACGAGGGGTATTTTGTCCTTATCACAACTGAAGAATAATCTCTGTGATAGTTATATATTTGAGAGAAGGCACATAGCTTCGAGTTTAGAGTGTTCGATTTATGATTGTAATTTCATTCAAAACCTTTCTATTTGATTGGTCTACATTGTTTCCGGACGTGACGTTTGTCTTGTATGATTAGAGGTGAAATAGAATAGACGTAAATTTCACGAGTAGGTTGTTCTGTTGTTCAAACAATTGCAACATTTGTTGTCGTAACCGACAAAGGCCCAACATATATTTGATATTTATAAGTTATCTAGCAATGTTAATAATACTTTAATTCAAAATAACTCGCATGTTATTTCAGATATAGTTAATTCCAAATTAATTCCACATAGAGCAAGCTTTTAACTTTTGATACTGCAATTTTTTATAATTTGTCCACTAATAAAGATTCTCAAAACATTTGAGTTAACAAACTTGTTTTCAGATATTTTCTACTAAACCATTAGAGGATGTTAAGAGTCAAGAGCAATATTTTATTTTAAAATAAACAATGAATTGTCAGAATTCGTACTTTAATAATTGTTTCTACGTTAGGCACAAGGCCAGCAATTACCCAGTGCATTACTGGTACTTTATTTTATCGACCCCGTAAGGATGAAAGGCATTCGTACTTTAATAATAAAAGTTGGGCCGGAACATTGAGTTCTACAGTCTAGGAGAAACGAGATATTTTCTAAAATGCAAGTTCGGAAAGACGATGATATTGTAATTGACACATTAACAAATAATTAATTTCGACATTTCTACTCAATAAAATAATTGTTTTAAATTTAAGAACACGGTTACGATATTTTCAAGAATATATCAAATCACTGTATGAATTATTCAACTCAACCGATAAAGAATTACAGTATAAGGAACATTATAAGATAATATCCCTTCCATTCTAATTCGTTTCTAATTGAAACTTCAATACTTCATGTAAATGTCCGAACTATGGCTATCTATTTTTATTATTGGGGAATTTTTTCTTGTAATTTTATTGTTACTTTATTGTTACTTTGTTATTGTTACTTTGTTATTGTTACTTTGTTATTGTTATTCATATTGTTTACTCGATTTTTCTGTAAAACCCCACTGTCCCAGTCTTTTGTATTGTCCCCTATATGTCGGCCCTTGTGGCCAATAAATGAAATCATTATTACACAAGGGCGGTGGATTGGCAGTATCGGTAGAGAGTCGGACGCCATGTTTTCCAGCATCGATATGTCCCTTTACGGTTTAAGTTGAAATCCCGCCGAGGTTAACTTTGCCTTTCATCCTTATGGGGTCGATAAAATAAAGTACCAATAATATATTGGATAATTGTTGGCCTTGTGCCAAAAGTAGAAACAATTATTACACATAAAAATATTCTATATGAATTAAAATATACTTCTATTACGAATTACGCCGTGTTGGTGTTCTCACTAATTAAGTTATCAAGGACTTCAATGTAAATTCCATCGTGTTAATACTGTGACCAGAAAGGAATCAATGTTACCAGTGAAGATCTTTTTTTTTTAGATTTTCTGCCAAAATACAGACAACTGTAATTTCATTATTTCAAAATATATTTGAAAATATTGCGTAATTAATAACAGTGAGAAAGTCTGCAAACTTTCATAGGTTCTTCCTCTCTTTAGATTTTAAATAAGATAAATAAAATCGATCTGGAGATAGAAAGCAGGGCATTAAGAGGTTTACAGATTTTTTGTATTAAAAAAATATATTTTTCCATCAGGTATATTAAAAAATGATACTATTTACAACCGCATAAGATGTTAACCCAAATATAATACAATATGCTGAATATATTTTTAAGTGAACGTTGTACTACCATCTAGCGTTATGTAAGAAATAATCATTGAGCTATACAGATTAAAAGTCAATTCACATTCAGCGAGGCCATTGAGGCTGTTTTTTTTAACACAATGCTTTGATGTTACTCTGGGAGATAAATATAGCTTTGACGAGTAGAATAAACTATAGTTTGGTAGTTTTGTAATTCTAGTTCAAAAGTTATGAATGTTTTTCGATTTTGAGATAATATAAAAGAAACCAGGGTCATAAGTAGAGTATTTTATTATTTATTGAAGTTATCTTCATGACTACTGCCTCAAGTATCACTTTCACCATCACTGACTTCATCTTCGGGCTCTTCTTCATCTTCGGGCTCTTCCTCGTCTTCAATGGCTTTTAATATGCTCGTAAAGCTTGTTCAGATGAGAATTAGCCTTGTTAATGCATCCTTGGACTGTTTTGCTCTCCATATTTTGAAATGATGCATACAGTCATGCCAGCACTTGCTCAAAGGTGGTGTTTGTGGTGTACTGTCTTCCCATCTCTCCCTTGACAATGCCCCATACGAGCGCGATCGGCTGCAAATCGGAATGATGCGGTGGAGAAAAGATGATCTCATGACCTCTTTCTCTTGACATGGAACAAACGACTGAAACTATGTGTGGTTTACTGTACTCCCTCAGCTTTTCCTATAGTACACAGTTCAGATATCCTGCTTCGAATGGAATCTCTCTTTCTCGACATGCCGCCAGCATTTGAGTCTTCTTCCACGATCCTTTTGGTGTCATCTTCTGCTCTGAAATTTTTTCACCAGTCTCAACAAATTTGGTCCAGATTTCGCTACAGAGTTTATTACTTCGACCGAAGACATTCGCAGTCGGTTCGTGGCATCTGCATTCTTCTTCCTTCACCTAGGTCTTTTAATAACTGTGTAGCATGACATGTTCATGACGGAATTTGGCTTGCACAGAGAGAATATCCAGTTTCTCCTTGTTAAGGCCCCTAGGTAGATTTTTTTCACGGAACTTTCCACAGATTCGAGAAATCGTTTATCCACAACCTTATCCGTCTTCTTCGGAGTGTAAGAAATATTTCCCTCTCTTTTGTTTCTTCTTGGCTTCAAATTACGATCTTCAGCTTGATCCTTCTCTTCATTTCTTTCCATAAATTTTGATTATAGAGAGAAAAAATAATTAATGATGCAAAAGAAAGATCTCAACGAGCTCTATTCAACGATATAATGGATTTAAACTAGCAGTAAAAACTGAGTAAAACACAAAATAGGCCTCAATGGTGTCGCGGACGGTTAGTACATATATTTGTTTAGATTACAATTCTGTTGAAATCTATATTAATATACGCAATAACGATAAAAACATGCTTCATAATTCGTGACATAAATATTAAATATAGATTATAAATGATTGGAGAATTTTTTTACATTATTAACAGTTTGATTATTTTGTTTTTATTTTATTTTTTTTAATTTAAACTGCTGAGAGTAAGTGAAATATAAGCAAAAGAAAAAGACGTGTGTGTGTGTGTGTGTGTGTGTGTGTGTGTGTGTGTGTGTGTGTGTGTGTGTGTATCAACATCATCATTGAACATACATTTTCCTTGCTGGTGGGGGGAGGGGAGGAGAGAAGGTCATCACAGAGAAAATCAATACATAGTCGAAGCTACTGATCTCTACAGAGTAATATATGTATACATATATACACAATATATATATATATATATATATATATATATATATATATATATATATATATATATATATATACACGCATATATATATATATATATATATATATATATATATATATATATATAATGAAGAATAAGGCAGTATGTTAGACTCTTACGTAATTTTATTAATTTACGCCATTAATAAACTGATGTAAGATTCCAAAATACGCCCTTGGGGACTGGCAGAACCGGTAGAGGGTCAGACGCCATGCTTTGAAGCATAGAGTTCGGCCATTTATTATCTGAGTTCAAATCCCGCCGAGGTTAACTTTGCCTTTCATCCTTACTGGGTCGATAAAATAAAGTAGCAGTAATGCACTGTGATAATTATTGGCCTTGTGCCTACATAAGAAACCATTGGCAGTATCGGTAGAAGGTCGGACGCCATGTTTTCCAGCATAGTTACGTCCCTTTACGATCTGAGTTCAAATCCCGCCGAGGTTGACTTTGCCTTTCATCCTTACGGGGTCGATAAAATAAAGTACCAGTAATGCACTGGGTAATTGCTGGCCTTGTGCCTAAAGTAGAAACAATTATTATACGAACACTCCGTCGAACATCATAATCTGGAAAGTATATCATGCCCAGTTCTTAATCCTGTGTACACAAGTATTAATTCATCAATACGTACAACTGAGAAGCAATAACGAATTGACGAACACAAACGGACCATAGATATAAGTATTTACCATCTTGCCTTCCTGCCCTTTGTATCTAAATGCTACGCATGGTCTTGGATACGTTTGTCTAAGTAATATTAACCGATGTCTACGCTCTGGCCAGTTATTTTCGCAACTGTTTTGACATCGAGCGATTGCCAGATAACATGATCGATATTGTGTATTAATCAAAATTGTTCCTATATATATATATATATAAAACTTAAACCAAAATCTCAATTTGATGGAGTGACTAAAGTGACTAAAATAGAGTGACTAAATAGAGTGACTAAAATAAGTCGGTTTCACTCTTCCAGTTCTCCGACCAAATATATATACAGGTAAAAACGACACAATTAGAACGAAGGAGATAAAATAGGAGAGACAGACAAGCCAAACACAAAGTGAAAAATAGGAGATATATGGTGGGAACTATATATATATGCACAAAAAGATAAAAATTAGTATAATGAAAATACTTATGCCGTATGGAAAGAAATTATATGCATATAACGTTTCAGGTTAAAATGTTTATCGAAATAGAGTGAAGTAAAAAAGGGATAAGGATGAAATGAGAAAAGAGTTAGAATTATACCGAACTGGAGAACAATAGAATTCATAGGTAGTGTTTTGCATTATAGATATAGTAATAAAAAAAGTTTTAAAACATGAAATATTTGATAAAGTATATTATGACTAGAAAAAAGCATGGCAATGGTTAGAACGAATTTTATCATGAATGTATTGAATCATTGTTGACCCGGAGCTAAATAATAATATTATATTGTACTTACCATATCATGCTTCTTTTATTACATCAGCTTCATAGCATTACAAATCTAGTGAGAAAGACAAATATATATCATTATCTCTTAAGTCTGTACCAAATGAAATCACATTATAAAAAGTAAAACACAACCCTATGACTGCATCACATTTAACATTAATTTTTTTATTCTAACACTGCAAATTTTATACTATCATATTTTAATTAACAAACCTATTTTTAGAAATTTTCTGATAAAACATTGCATAGTGACTCAAAAATAAAAGTAAAATGAAAGGTAAGGAGCCGATCGTTAGAGTGGACCAAGGAAATCATGTTTCCCTTGGTATGTCCATTTCTGATACTATCTACCTGTCACAACACGTGGTGGAATAATATTCACAATGTGCAAACCCAGATAGGATGCCGCAAAGCATCCCGTCTAATACTAAAAATTCTGCCTACCCACTACACCTGCTTGATTAATATATTTATCGACCCAGAAAAAAATGATCTGATTGGCCTCAACATGGTTTGAAACAATTATCTAGGCATTAAATCTGAAGCTCGAACGACTCTACCGATTCAGCACTTAACTTTGCCAATTCACCACTTAATTTTCTTTAAATCAATTACAGCTGCCGGTACAAGGTATCATTTTGGTTTCTCTGGTGAGACACTTCCTGGCTTCAGGTAATATTTCGATTTCTGTGGCGTGGTTGACTTAAGGTACTATCTTTGGTTTCTATGGCGAGAGAGTGGTTGACTTAAGGTACAATTTTGAGTTTCTATTACGAGACAGCTGCTAGTTTTACTGCTTTATTCTTTTACAGGTCTCATTAGAAGGCGGCCATGCTGGAGCAATAATATTCTTTTACTGGTCTCAGATATTTATTGCAGCTATAATATGGCTACCTTGATTATATTGAGACGAGCTGCATATTTTCGATCTCTATTTGTGGAACCAGATAATAAACATCAACAGAGACACATACACAGCAATCGACTGTGGCTATAGTTATTTTCTGCATTTGACCCATTCTGTCCCATTGCAACGCGACATTAATGAGAAGTGACTTTACAGAAAAATAGTGTATATAGAGGAGACCCATAAAAAAGTTAGAGGCATCGACGAATATAGCTAAAATCTTCCAGTCCCTCATCAGGAAATATTTAATGTGTCGCTATATCTACTACAAGTTCTTCATCCCACAAAATGTTAAGGTTAGTGACTCCTGTTTAGATAGCAGCACTTCAAGCATAGCATGTTACAACGAATAAACATGCACCCACTCAGGCCCCAACACACACCAAACTGCAATTAACAAAAGCCTGCCAAGTGTCATCTAGATGGGCCTGCTTCTCTAAGACAGCCTTAGTTCCACACGACTCGCATGTATGAGTGGAACAGATAGTTCGAACCAGCACGTACTTCATGAAAATAGCAACACCAGACCCATAAAAATGTCAGCACGTACGTTAATTGAATATTCATCCTACCAGCAACAGCGGTTACACAGAGAAGAAGAACGACCAGGCTAACGCAGGCCACTAAGACGCCAATGAGAGCACATACCCGCTGTCTCTGGATTATACTGAGATTAACTGCAGCAACGAGATGTAAACTTCACCATACTGTCATTGACTTAACACCACCACGTGGTCTGAACCAACAAATGTTTGCCCTTAGCAGCATGCTGCCAAACTATTCTCCATTATGTTTTCCTTTTCTGAAATACACTTGATAATTTACATGGTTTTTGTTTTAGGACAGCTGGGATTGTGAATGTGTGGAATTATGATTGTGTGCATGGCTGTATGTGATTGTGTATCTGATAATGTATGGGAGAGTGTGGTTGCATGTGTGTGTGTGTCTGTGTGTGTGTATTGATTATTCGAAATTGGCAGGAAACCTGAAGTTTATAAGAGTCTATTGTCTATTCAATCGACCATTTGAAATTATTAATATTTATTAACGAGTATCCCTCTCCGGAGAGATAAAAATTGCTGGTACTACCTGGTAGTCACAAATCCTGACAGAAATGTCGCTGTTTTCTGGAGTCAAGACGCAGAAAGGGAACAAACATCGTAAAGCATCTAAGCTGATTCTTTAAAATTTCCACCAATCAATCATCCATGGAATGCTACTTTATTTATCAACCACGAAATGATGAAAGGCTAAGTTAATCAACACTGGATTTGAAAACAGGGCACAGAGAGCAAAGATAAATACCGAAGCATTTAATTCAACCGTGAGAGGTAATTAAATAACGAAACATTCTATCCATTGATCTAACGATTCTACCATTTACCACCCGTTTTTAAAACTACTGATATTTAAGTAAATAAATATAATGTTTTGAAACAGATGCATACTTTATCGATTTTAAAGTGTACGGTATTTATTTAGATAAAACTACCAGATCATATTATTAATTATTATTATTATTATTATTATTATTTATAATCATTAATACTGTTCTGCAGGTGCGTGGTTGGTGTAAGTTATATATATATATATATATATATATATATATATATATATTGATGTTAACTAAACTGGTGCTTTAACAATTGCTTTCATAGCTATCTTGTCGGCTTAACTAATTTCATGTACCCCGCTGTTTCTTCTAGCATCTTCTAACTATTATTGTTGTTGTTTATTCTCTGCTGAGCCATTTGGGTGCTTTTTCAATCTGATCTTCGAAATCAAGGCTGTTTAGTATATATAATATAGTTTTATCGAACTTAGTCACACATGGCGAGATCGAAAAACAGCCGTATGGATCCGAGAAAAAAACAAATGTTCGCAATATCCCAAAAAGTCATTAGTAAAGCAAAATGGAAGCGGGCGGGACATACTGCCAGAATGACTGACAACAAATGGGCCATCCGTGTCACCTTCTGGACCTCATGAGGTTACACAAGAAACTGAAGCTACCAGTAGACTTGGTGGTGAGACGACCTCGAGAAAATTGAAAAATATTGGTCGTGAATGGGTATAAGAGTATAAGACAGGATATTAGTCCATCGCAAAGTTAACTCCCTGCGGTTAAACGTATTCTCCAGTCTAGGAATCGAATCCACGACATTACAAATGTAATTACACAACACCCTAGCCACTAAGTTGCATTCCTTCAAGTTATATTGAAAGGACATAAACTCAGGAATCGAACCCACAATATTACGCGTGTAAGTACACAACATTCTAGCCACTAAGCCACGTTCCTTTAAGTTATATTGAAAGGACATATGTAAATATTACAACCTATTTAGTCCGATGTTTCGTATGATTCCTGCCAGATTATATTGATGTCTAAATTGACGTGATGTGCTGCATAAATTATATTAATGACCAGAAGCAGTTCCATCATTTCAAAATGTTTCAAGATTACATCAAAGATATTTCAATTACCTGAGGTAATTTTTAATGAAGCGATTTCTGTCGTTCACTCTCATCAGCTGCAAATATCAAAGAGAGCTAACGAAGTAGCTTGACCTGCAAAAAATAACAGCTAAATCACCCCCATCTCTTTTAAACCAGACCTTACCGTATAAAATTTAAAAAAAGACTCATTAGCTACTTTGAACCTAATAACTCCAAAAGTACGAGATGGTCAAGGATGGACTGACAACAGCCACATCAAGGACGAACTAACGGTGGGCGCTTCAGCTAGAAATAGCATCTAATATATTTCACTCAAACGACACACTTCATTTTTAGAATCGGAAAGAAAAGCTTAAATAATGTAGTCCTAGATAAGATACTGCTTATATAATTTTCAGTTTATTTATGAAATAATCAGAAAGATGAGGGGATTTGGAATTTTCTTATTATGAAGAACATATTTTCAGAAAAGGTTCTTCCAGCAGATTATAAATGAAGTTTTAAATTTAAAAGGAATAAGTTTTTATCATAGAACCAGGGGCGGTTTCATGTGAGCTGGTATCAAATGGATTAAGAGGTTTATATCGAAACTACAAGATTTGAGATTTGTTGCCACTGCGTAACTGCTTGAGCATCTTCCACAGGCATGTGTACCTTTGACGTAATTCTCAGAGTGATTCAATTTATATGGATTCCAGTAATTGACTCGTACTTTATTTTACCGACGGCGGAAGGATAAGGATGAAAAGGAAAGTAAACCTCGGTGGGATTTGAACTTAGAATGCAGAACCAGAATACCACAGAGCATTTCGTTCGACGCTCAAAGACTCTGCCAATCTACAACGCTCAATCCAATGACATTACAATAAATATTGGTGTGGTGACACGAATTAAATTCTAGATTCTGTACCAAAACAGAAAATCAAAGAACTCATAACGCAATAGTATAAGATTTGACATCTAAATACAACACTGTGGAAAAATACCTGGATTACTTTGATGCCAATTCTTTACCAAATGAAAACGGAATCGTACCTCAAGTGCATGTGGATACATGATTCACAACTGTATGTGACATCTATATCAAGTATCCCCTCCTCTCTCTCCTTGATATTAATTACTCTCCCAAATAGAGTAGGAGGAGGTGAGCAGCAACAAATGAAATGGAATGGTTCACACGCCAAGGGAATCTATAGAATCGCAGATTCCACTTGCTGGAACATTGCCAACATTCTACAGCGCTCGCACTAAACTCACATTATATTATATCTACATTATTCCTATTCTCTTAATCTAGTTCACCCATAATAATAAGTGTATGTGTGTATGTATGTATGTATATATATATATATATATATATATATATATATATAAACTTTGACAGCGATTACTCACCGGTTCCAAGATTTAAAATAACGTTCTTAGTTTTATATATTGTTTGAGTAAATCAATAGTGCAGGTTATCCAAACCTGGTCATTTAGTCGTCATATTACAGGCAGTTGGAATCGAATCTGGGACCTCGCGATTACCAAGCGACCATCTTAACCACTCAGCCATATCTGCGTTCACATGATTCACACCAGGAGACAAGATATTACTTTGACTCGAGGGCAAGATTGGTATAAACGCCATCGTTATTATACCATGTGGGGTGGTCTTAACCCTTTTGTTACTATATTGCTACTGAAAGATACACCCTATGTGTCTCATATAATTTTGAAAATTTCGATGGATTTAGTAATATAACTAACTTCTCCATTATTATCCTAGAGATTGAAGGATCACTTAACAGAGGTTGTCACATCACATTATGATGAAAGTTTTAAAATAAATATATATACTTTAAAATAAGCAGTTTCGTAAGGTAAAATCAGGAGTGGTTTCAGGTAATTTTTATATCAAAAGGGTTCACCCTTTTGTTACCATATTTCTAATGAAAAACACTGTCTTTGTGTTACAAATAATGTTGAAAGGATTTAGTAATATAACTAACTACTCCATTATTTAGCTGGAGTTTGGAACATTACTTAACGATGGAAGGATTTTAGATAAATATATACACTTTCAAACAAACAGCTTTATATCATATAATTACAGGCGGTTTCCAACGGTTTGGTATGAAAATGGCTAAATTTTATATCAAGGCGCAAGAAAATGCTATTAATATAAGGGTGTCATGTGGAAAATTGAAACTGCAATTATGTGGCCACTAATTGGTAAGTAAGGTAAAAATTGAAATAAGAAGAGGATAGTTCCAAAATTATAAACAGCAACAGCTTAGCTTGTTCAAAAGAGCTGCCATATTGAAATTAGAAGAGGTTTGTGCCAAAAATATATAAACAGTCACAATTTTAACTCTGTAGAACAGCTGTCATGTTGAAAATGGGTATTGGAAAGCTTAGGATAAATGTTGAATAATATTAATCGGTAGAGTGTCGGATAACAGGCTTTGCGGCATATAGTTCCGACAACTTACGAGTTCAAATCCGCACTGAGGTCGATTTAAGAGGCTTTCCCTTTCCCTCCTAGTTGCTGCCGTCGTGCCAAACGTAGAAACAATCATTATTATTATTATTATTAATACCCACAATAATGATGATTTCTTATTTTGGTCACAGGAAAGCACTACATTGGGAACAATACAAGGACAATAACAACAACACAAAATGTGGGGTTTAGACGAGTAAAAGGGAAAGGAGGAATAATAATAATGATTTCTTTATTGGCCACTAAGATCGAAAATAATTTCTTTATTCGCCACAAGGGCACAATGTTGATTAGAACGAAACAAGGACAAGATACTAACACAATGGGTGTGTAATAATAACAACAACAACAATAGCAAAACAGCAGCCGTAAAACATCAATCAACAACAACCATCCCATCATCATCATCGCAAACTCAAAGCTGTTTAAATTGATAAAGACAACCACCATTACCACCACCACCAACAACAACATAAGCAGCAGCTTCAACTGCAATCATGATGGGAGGCAAC
>OZ024755.1:12066101-12098601 GCA_964016885.1 Eledone cirrhosa
GTTCACGATAAACAAAATTCGATATGAGCGGCAGAGGGCTCAATAATTCAGATAAATCAGAGCTATAACTATCGTTAAAATACCGTCACATATAGAACATGTCTAAAATCAACCATACGACCGAAAAATTGCGATCTGGAAGATTCGGGACACTCAGATAAAATATCAATAAATCAATAAATATATATATATATAAATGGATGGATAGATGGATGAAATAAAATACTACCATTGAAGAAAGGTGTACGTTAATAAAAATATCGATGACGACCAGCGACAACAATGACAAAAGTGATGGCTACAATGATGACAATCAGAATCGTGATTATCTGTATACGTGTATATAAAATTAAGCGGGTGTGTGTGTGTGTCTGTGTGTCTGTATATTACCTATAGGGGCCTACATCCTACGACCGATTTTCATGAAACTTTACAGGCTCATATATTAGTCATCGGGGACTGTTTTCTATATATCAGCGTATCGTTTTTTTTTATTCTGGGGTTATTTTGCAGATAAAAATCGATAGGGGGAATCACATTTTTTTAGGTATCGAAAAATAAGGTTTTGGCTCTAGCTCCCACATTTTGCTACCGATTTCGTTCAAATTTTAAAGCAAAATAGAATTTATCATTGCACATCCTGTAATGGCTTTATATTTTGCATTTATTGTTCAGGGACGGCGTGGCAGCCGCTTAAATATTCAAAAATACCACTTTTAGACTCAAATTTCCACTTTTTCGGCTCTAGCTCCCACATTAATCAACCTACTTTATTCAAATATTACACTACGCTAGATCTGATTATTTCACGTCTTAAAGTGGCTTTACATTTTGGATTTTTCGTTCAGGAACGGCGTGGCAGCCGCTTAAATAATCGAAAATACCACCTTTTCGCTCAAATTTCCGCCTTTTCGGCTCTAGCTCCCACATTTTTCAACCGATTTCGTTCAAATTCGAAACTCCCCCCCCCCCAGGATGTCCCTTCGTCAGTCACCCGCGTTTCTCAGTGATAGAGGTCATCACCAGCCTCCCCCGCATGGCCTGTGTGTGGCCATAGATGAGTCATCGAGAAGCAGTCGCTAAGATCAACACCTTTTCATCAAAGCAGATATTATTTTACCTACCCAGGCAACGCTGGATACTGCTGCTAGTTAATAATAATACCATCACGACTACTAGAACATCAACAACAACAAAGATTCGAGAGAAATAAGGGCATTAATGACGATTTCTGACGAAAACATTTTCCTTTCTGAGAAAGAAATGGTGATGAAAGAAAGTACCAAAGTAGAAAGTGGAAGTGATAGAAGGTGTAAGTTGATTGAGAAAGAGAAAATGGCTGAAATTATAGATAGAAATCATTTCAGCAGTAAAGATTGAAGGTTTTTGTTTTTCTTTTGATCAATAAGTTTATTGTGAAAGATGAAGAAACCTCATTGTTTGAGGGAAATAAACTGACAAACAAAAGGGAGAAACTTGATCAGTTAATAGAAATTAGTCGTTTGACAGATAGAATATTTATATTATTTAGTGAAAATTATTTTGCCAAGCAATCATTAGAAATATCTTTGATATTAATATTAAGCTGGTTGTTGTCAAAGATGAAATAGCTTTGAAAGCTCTACACGTTTTTCGTTTTGATATTACTTAGCCTGAATAAGTCCGGTAGATTGGCAGAATCGACAGAGAGTCAGATTAAATGCCTTGTGGTACTTAGTTTCCATCCTTTACGCACTGAATTCAAATCCAGCTAAGGGTAACTTTGCCTGTCATCTTTACGGAGAGGAAGGGCCGATAAAATAAAGTATCCGTTAAACATTGGTGGTGATGTAATCCGCTTATCCTTCTTCCCGAACAGCCCCAAATCAAATGCTAGTTTTGTGCGTAAATTAGAAAATATTACTTCGCCATTACTTAGAGCGTAAGGAGTGGCAACATCCCTTATCGTTAGTTTAATAATTGTTTCTACTTTTGGCAACAAGGCCAGCAATTACCCCAGTGCATTACTGGTGCTTTATTTTATCGACCTTGTAAGGATGAAAGACAAAGTTAACCTCGCGGGGATCGAACTAAGAAACTTATGATTGTGAAGCGAACGTTTTAACAAGTTTGTCATGCTATGTCCACAGATAAAACTTGAATACTACAAGATTAAAATCATTTATACATAAACTTTTCTGGGTTGAGTTTTATTTATCACGGTACTGTTTTTTCATATTGTTTAATTCCGTCTGTTTTGTATGTTTATTGTATTCTAATATTAAATTTCGGCAGATACAATTCTAATGCTCCATACTAAAGGTAGCGTATGGAGCCATACAAACATGGAGATGTAATAGATATATACAGGTATATGACATTCTTTGCTTTAAGTGTATTTAAATATATGAGTATATGTATGTACAGACAGACAGACAGATAGATAGATAACGATGCATTAAGGCGAATATGATTTTCTTTTTCTGGTGTATATATATATATATATATATATATATATATCATGTATGTCCCAAGGCTCTGATAGCATCAACACTATAAACACAGAGCTGGCATTTCTAAGAACTGACTAACTGCCTGATGAGGTCATAGCCATTTAATGGCTATCATCGAAATATATATAGCAGTAAATAAAGGATTATGAGTTCATGCAATTGACTTATGTTTCGTCACTATATATATATATATATATATATATATATATATATATATATATATATATATATATATATATATATATATATATATATACGGGGTAACAAATAATAGTTAAATGCAGTCCACAATAAGCGAATAGCGATCTCTAAACCTACCAGCTCAGTGAAACAAATGTAAGCTATGTGATTAAACCTTTTTTGTATAGCAAACCATGTCAACCTTCTTTCCTGGTTTATATATATATATATATATATATATATATATATATATATATATATATATATATACATGATGGATAGTTATATTTAGTTCGGTTTGATGTGAATAGTATTGTAATCAGCAGTGTAACTATTGTTTTAGATATCTTGACAGAAAATGTTATATTCATTTCCTAAACTTTTATTATATAACATAAGAAACATAATCTGTTACTTTACCTAACTGTGGTGACAAATTCAAATATATTTGGAGATGATACAAAGTGTTTTCTTAATATTTAACTATAGCTTTCGGCAAGAATTCAGCTATATGTTGAAATAAAATAGTCTCGTTCCTAAAGTGTCTCATATAAGAAAAAATAAATAGAACTTTAACTATTCTTTTTCTGGTTTCAATCGTTACACTGTGGCCATGCTAGTGTACCACCTTATTCTTTCAAGTTTGGTAATTATGTTATCGATCCTTCTTCGTTAGACCGCTATGCTACCGTACATAAACACACTCACACATATATATATATTATATATATATATTATATTATATATATAACGAAGGAGTTGTGGTAAGGAACCAGATGGACTATAACGCACCAGATTACTCAATTCTTAGGGTAGTAGAGTGGGTAATAGGAAAATGTATGACCCCGACGGCAGAGCTCAAGCCGTTTCGATGGCTATTTCTGGACTCCAGAAATAGTCGTCGAAACGACTTGAGCTCTGCCGTCGGGGTCATACATTTTCCTATATATATATATATATATATAGCGATGAGCTTCTGCACAGTTTCCGTCTATATATCGATGGAGAGAAAAACGTTTAATTATACATAGCTATAGCTTTGAGTAAGACAGATATATGTTAAAATAAATACTGTCATAAGAAAATATATAAATATTTTCTTAATCACACACAAAATTATGGATTTCATTTTGGTATTTTTTCAGTATATTGGAAACGGTAAGTTGTGGTGTTAATATATTTCTGACAAAAAAAATAATAGATAATGGACGCAGGCATAGTTAAATGGTTAAGGATTTAGCTCTGCAATCTCGAGATCTTGGGTTCGATCCATACAGCGCAGCATCTTTGTTTACCATAGCATCAATGTCTTGTGAGTAAAACTTGATAGATGTGAGCTGTGCGGAAGCCCGCCGTGTGTGTGTTTACACCTCAGCAAAAGAGATAGATAAAAGAAAGTACTGAACTCCTTCTGATCAATTAAATCTCTTCAAAGCGGTGCCCCAGTGGAACCAGTATAAAAATAATAAAAATAAACGATATCGAAACAGGAAATCGTGGAGCTAATGCATTTGTGACACAATATTTATTAACAACATTGTATGTGAGATGACATATAATCCTGTATGTGGTCACTGAATCTGCTATAAATAGCAGACATCATCAACTTACACCTTACACCGCATTAGACAATGTAGTACTTGATATGCACAAACAGTGGAAAAGTCGTGACAGGAACATTTTTGTTCATAGATCTACTTTCAAAAGATAAAAACTGAGATGATACAAATCGTTTTATTATACTGAACTACAAGCAGACATGTTGAAATGGCTTCGTTCATGAAATATTACATAAGAAAAAGTAGATTTCCTTAACCATGTACAAAGTTATAAAAGTTCTTTTTTGTTTTTTTTGTTTCGGTATATCGGAAACGGGAAGTTTAATACATAATGGAGAAAACCATGACTAAGTGGCTAATGAATTCGCTTCATAATTATAACGAACTATGTCTCGGCGAATATTTTTTTTTCAGGCATGACTGTGAGTAAGACATTCGCTTTGCAGTTACATGATTTCAGGTTCAATCCCAGTGTATGACTCATTAGACAAGTGTCTTCTGTGTTAGCCACGGATTTACAATACCTTATAAGTGGAATTTGGTAGACGGAAAATGTGAGGAAGCCCGTTGTAAGTATGTATAATTCTGTGTGTGTGCCAGACTTGAAAGGAAAGGTACTGGGGTCGATATGATAGACTAATGATCGACTAAATTCCTTCATGGGAGTGTCCTACCAGGGTCGTAGTTTAAAGACTAAAACCAGTAAAAGAATAGAAAGGATATAAAAATTGGAAGTGGTGGTGTTAATGCATTTCTGAATCAAAATTAACATATAACGGATGCAGGCACGGCTGAGTAGTTAAGAAGTTCGCCATGCTACTAACGCGGTATAGGGTTTATTCTCCCGGTGTGGTATCTTGGAAAACACTACTATAGCCTCATGTTGACCAATGCCATGTGAGTAGAATTTGGTAGACGAGAAGAATTGCCAAATGTATTGAACAATATCTTATATTTCAACAAACAAACCCTTCAGAAAGAAAATAAGAATGATGTAGTGCAAAGGATATTGCAGTGACATTCTACTAGCCAAAAGTTAAACAAGCCCGGAAGAGAGGAAGGCATAAACAACAGGTTTTTGCTAAAAGCAATACCAGGCTATTGTCGTGAGCTCGTGGAACTTTCTATTTAGAACGTTGGTCTTACGGTCGTAATGTATCAGGTTCGATTCCAGAACCGAAAGGCGCGTTGTATTCTTGAGCAAAATACTATTTCACGGTGTCACGGACAACTCAACTGAAACTAAGCACAAACAGCAGCTGTGGGGTTTATTCGTGTCCACTGTGAGGCGCTGATATGACTTTTAAGGCCACGATGTGAACACTCTTTCTTCGCCCCTTCACAGAACCTATTCTGAGAGCAAAACCAACCCCAGTGTTTGGCTGGTACTTCCTCTTTCGACCTCCGAAGGGATGAAAGACAAAGTTGGCCTTTGAACTGAAGGCACTATCACTAGAGGCCATTTTACATCAGGCCCCAATCGCCATATATGTATTATTCCACATGCTATTGACTGTGACTCAAGACTTACATATCTTGATCTTAATATTAATCAGAAAAAAAGAAGAAAAAACGTAATGTCGTCTTTTTTTTCTTTTCTTTTAAGTAATTAACCCTTTTGTCACCATATTTCTGATGAAATACACTGTATTTTAATTAACCTATGAAGAATTTGGAGGTATTTACTAAAATTATTGTTTCATTGTGATATTTATAATGACTTAACAAAAGGTTCTTGTATAATACGCTGGAAGATGTTAATTTAAATGATAAATCATTAAATAGGTGGTTTGGGATGGGTTGAGCCAGTCTCCTAACAAGTTCTCTCGCTGCGAAAGAAAGGAAAACACCCAATGTAAAATAAACTAATCCGTTGTTTTAGATATTCATATTGCTGTTTCGTTGTCAACGTTGCTGCTGTTGCTGGAGTTTTGTTGTTCACGTTCTTGTTGCTGCTGTTGTCGTTGTTGTTGTTGATGTTGATGATGATGATGCTTTGTTATCGACGTCACTGTTGCTACTGTTGACGTTGTTGATATTCTACTTGTTAGAGTTGTTGTTGTTGTTGCTGTTGACTAATTTTAACACCATTCATTGCATTATATTGTAGTTGTTACTACTAAAATAAAGTACCAGTAATGCACTGGGTAATTGCTGGCCTTGTGCCAAAAGTAGAAACAATTATATTGTAGTTGTTACTACTGTTGCTGTTTTTTTTTTGTTATTACTATTACTGCTTTTGCTGTTATTGTTGCTGTTTTAAACTGCTGCTGATTTTGTTGCAATTACTGATTTTTTTGTTGTTGTTATTTTTTATCTTGCTTTCATTGTTTTTGCTGCTGTTGTTAGCGTTGTATATGTTGCTGTTTTTGTATTTGCTGTTGTTGCTGCTGCTGTTGCTGTCATTACTTTTGTTACTGCTGCTGTTTTGTCTTACTGGTTGATTTCTTGTTGCTGCTGGTGCTTAGACCACTAGCACGTTCAGCCTACTGTACTGTATCATGACATTGCTGGTGTTGATAGAGTCAACACCTACATATTTTTATGAGCAATCTCAGAAAACACACACAAAAATAAACCTTCAAAAAAGTCATCTTTTCGCTTTGACAAACGCATTCATTGAGGCAGCCGACAGCTTTAGTGTCACTGTTACCACGTGTGGTATAGCCACCTCCCGCCACTTCTCACACAATCTAAACGTCAAAGCAGTTGACATTGGTAATAAATATTTTTGTTTGCTCAATGTAAAGGATGGGAATGAGGATAACAATAATCCCTATATTTTGTAGAGACAATGAGAAGATTTTAACACCCCATTCTTTCCTTGATAGTGCATTAAACACTCATTACAAGAAATACTCCAGCATTTGTAGAAGTCATGAAACATTAAACAACCGGTTGACTTAAGAAGCATCGGAAATGTTTTTTTATTTAAAATGTAGAGATGCCAATGCAAATGATTATAACAGTCTATAAATGATAGCTAAGACAATCGGGTAAAGTACCCCTGGAAAGGGGAGAAAGTCGACAGAGGTGCAAGTGAGACACCTTTGTCCAATGTCACCATGATATTGTAAACATATTTTGACAATTTATCGAATCTCGGTCCATGTCAAAGCCAGCCCGGTCCATTCTCCCAATCTCACACCCCAAATGACAAATAATTAAAATAAAAACAGTATAATTCATCCTAAAATTTAATGATAGGCTTAGTTTGAAATCAGATGCAGAAAATGTTTTTTAAGAATAACCACGCGTGCAAAACATCGTAAAATCAGAAACAATTAAACGACACAGACAAAATGATGCCAGTTTAAATGAAGGGCCGGACTTAACGCCTTAAGTATCGTAAATGAAAGAAAAAAGATATAAGTGGAACGACATTCTCGTCTTCTCGTGTAAACTATGCCAATTAAATTCAACGTCTTTATTCTGAAATGATTTCTTTTGGGACGAAGCTTGGGGGGTTATCTCGGTTTTCATGGGTGTTAGAGTACAATAGATTCCTTTGAACGGGATGCCAGTCCATCATTATGCTAATCCCCAGCTGCCGCTGGTACACATTTTCAATTGCGTCCATTGATATAAAGTGAAATAACGTACAATTGTCCAGGAATCAAACCCACGCCCCTTTGATCGTGGGCTAAATACCCTAACTACTAGGCCACACGTTTTCACAATAGCAGTCGACGAAATTTATACGAGTATTTGGTAGGGCCTTTTTAACATCATAAGATTTCAGTTCAAATAATGCTGGGGAAGACTGTGTGTTTCATACTTCATTGTCCATAAAATATTTGCCTCGGTTATAAATCAACAATATTAATATTATCAACATTGAACGAAGTGTGGTGGACGGCAGACTTGCAGTATTTACTAATATATTCTTGCGTTCACAGTTCACATCCTACAACGATCAATTTTGTTTTCATCTCTCTTTGATCGATAAGAAAAACAACAGCTATATATTGAGAATCGATACAATCAATTATATCAATGCCTAAACTTGTAAAGTGGTAAAAAATCCTTTTTTTAGTGTTGAAGTTGAATTAAATGATGTGCATAATGTCGAAATATAATGTCGATAGCAGCAATTTCATATCAGCATGCTGAGAGTTGTTAGAAAAAGTTATTCGTTAAAACATACACGCTGAAAAAATATAAGGTCCGACCACAGTTAAGAAAATGAAAGAAAGAAAAAAGAATGAATGGGAGTGGGCAGACTCTACGCCCTCAACTGGACAGTATATCTCAGGTGCACCTCGTCGACAGCAAAAGCGTTTCTGCGGAGAACAACCAACGATACTCACTGCATCAATCATTCCCACCCGTGTGACCTTTTCCTCTAGTGTGATGCATTCCTCCTGATTTGGCGAAGGAAAACAGCTATACATAGGAGCAATGACAATGGAAGTCACAATTGTGACTGGCACGAAAAAACATAATACACACGTACCTAAACACACACATAATACATATCAACGTCATTTAACGCATCATTCCTCAGCTAGCAAACCTTTCTTTTAGATATCTCATTGAAGATACGACTATGTTCGAATTTTAACTATTTATTGAATGTTTCTCATATTTTCTTCTAAGTTCTTCGCAGCAGCTCGTTTGGAACAACAAAATTCCTAATCTATGATTTAATCAACATTTCTAGACTTTCATCATATCATCGTCAGGATATGCATTGTTTATGTGAGCTTATTTTCACTGGCTTTTTTATTGTAGGCAGATGTATATTATGAATTTTTATCCAATTAATTTTTTTGCTAGTATTGTAATGGCTTTCTGATTGAAAATTGAAACTTGACTCTTAGAATTATATTTGTCACTATCTCTGTATGTTACTTTCTATATATATCTAACTCTATATAAATGACAGCTATTTCGTGATAAATGAGACAGAAACACGAGTGTGGTACAAGAGACCAACGCAATGGTATGATTGCTGTGCTATTATGTTCAACTGTGAATTCGTTAATTAGACTGATTTCAAGGTAAGTTATGATATCTATGACGACTTCGAGTCAGAAACGTTATGACTTACTAACGATAATGAAGTTATGGCTGGGTATATGAGATAGCAATGAAATATATTACTCGTTATTACCAGGTGGTTACCAATGAATATCTATTAAATAAACTATAGACTCACACAATGAGAATGTTTAGTGAGAGATGATGATGTTTAATTTTAACAATGTTGGTAGTGGACCTCCGTCAGTTTCGATGACGAGTGTTCCAGTGGATTCCATCGACGGGACAGCCTGTTTTTAAATTTAACGTGTACCCTTTCGGTAGTTCCCGGGGAGATTCAGTGCGACACAGCGTGTGACTCTGAATTATAGATGTGACTAATTTTCGCCAGTTGGGTGGACGAGAACGACGAGAAATATTGTGCCTTTCTCAACAGCAACGCGCCGCCAGGAATTGAATTCACAACCTTACGATAGTGAGGCATGTACCCAACCACTAAGCCTCACACCTTCACAATAGAAGTACATTAGCCCGCTCGACAAGTTAACGTATATGTAGGTGAGCCTTTCAGATACTTGTGCCCTTTATAAAATTCTGGGGGAGATTCAATGTGACACAGTGTGTAACAAGGTTGGACCCTTGAATTACAGTCCATCCAATCGGTTTGCAAACAGTTTCCGCCTAATCAATCTCGTTCACACGTTTGAATCAAATCCGAGTCTATGGTAAATGACACTTGCCCAAGATGCGACGCTGTGGAATCGAGCACGGGACCTAATGAATGCGGAGAAAACTTGTTAACCATTCGACAATACTACGTACACACTTCAATGATAGACATCAACAATAAAAATATTAGGTTGCCTTCAGTCACGACTGACCATCGCTTTCCACCTTGAAATTTCCTCTTCTAGATTCAAGCTCAAACAGGGTGTTTTCCTAATCAGTATGCCAGTTTCTCCTCTTCGCACCAGCCATGTTATTCAAGGGAAACTTAGAACAGAGTTGTCGATGCTCATTCTTTCCAGTTGAATGGACAGGAATATCGGGAAATAAAGTGTCTTGCTAAAGAACAAATCAGCCCGCTGATAATCGAACTCATGGCCTTGCGATCGTGAGCCGATCACCCTGACTATAATGCCACACACCTTCACAATGAAAGCATATTACTGACTGTTAGCAGATGGTCAGCATTGAATATATATTTAATCAACTATAGGCATACATTGGTAATGTTTAGTGAGAGAAAGCAGAGTAATGTTTAGTTTTAACAGGTGAAATAATGATAGGTGACGTAAAGTTTATTATATCAAGGTCTAAGAAAGTTGTATTAATAAGAGACAATTGGGAAGAAATAAAGATATGTTGAAAGCACCATTAAATATTAGCTCAAGTATTATTTGTTTTTATTTATTTCAGGCTGCAGTTAAACTGGGAGAATCACCTTGAAGTGATTTTGTCGATCATGTCTACATCCAGTACTTATTTCATCGATCTCATTTTGACATGAACAAGTAGTAAATATAAACAAAAAGACATATATATATATATATATATATATATATATATATCATACTGTGAATACACAGGCGAAAATCCAGAGCAATATGACTAATTTGGCATCAATAAAGAAAATTCGTGTATGTGTTTACGTGTGGATAAATAAAAAGATAGGTAATTACAAACACAGACACATGCACACGACAGGCTTCACCAGTTTCCGTCTACCAAATTTCGGTCAGAAAGTAATAGTCTACCCGACGCTAAAAGACACTAGGCGACGGAGTCAAGTTGAGGGACAGAACTCGAAACCATGTGGTTACGAAGCGAACATATTAATTCAATTGATAAAATACCAAAAATACCATGAGGTATAGAAGAAATTTGGTAAAGGGGGTAAGGATTTTTGTCACACATACACTGAGTTCAGTGTATGCATTTATATAATATATATATATATACACACACACACACATAGCTATATATATGTATATATATATACATTAACACATATATACATACATACACATATATATACATATATATGCACATATATAGACATATGTATATGCACATATATATACATATATATGCACATATATAGACATATGTATATGCACATATATAGGCATATGTATATGCACATATATATATATATATATACATATGTATATGCACATATATATAACTTATGTATATATACATATGTATATACACATATATACATACACTTATATACTTATCCATATACACATATATATATACATATACACATACCTATATATGCATATATATATTTATATATATATATAATACAGATATGAGAGAGAGAGAGAGAGAGAGAGAGAGAGAGAGAGAGAGAGAGAGAGAGAGAGAGAGAGAGAGAGAGAGAGATGGGTTCTGCTTAACATAGTAGTAAAGAATTTCATTTCTGTATTCCTGTTTATATGACTGGAGGCAGAAAGAGTATTTCTGAATAGAGATGTTTATTACAAAGGAACGGGTCTCGAGTTTAAAAACGCAAGGGAAATATGATTACGTAATTTCCATTCCTTTCCCGAGGATATTACTAGGTTAAGTGAAGATCTATGGTGTGTATTGGGTACCGGATTCAGAAGAATAATTCCCGACAAAGGCACAAACTCACAAATTTGTAAATCAGTTGGAACAAGTTTGATTGATGGACGTGACCTTTGGGACCTTTAGGGACATAAAAGTATTTCTTCGAGAAAATGTTTCCTAGATGGTAAGAATAGTCAGACGAATCACACAAATATATTGCTTCAAATCATCGGACTTAATGTAATTTGTATTTAATGCAGAAGGACAGGAAAGGGCACTTTACTTCTGATGGGCATTTGAAAACTGGCGGAGCCAATTTCTCAGAGAGAGAGGATGAGAGGGAGAGAAAGAGGGTGCGAGGGAGAAAATCGACCCCAATACTAAACTGATACTTTATCAACCAAGAATTTAATCTTAAGACATTTAATCTTTCTCTCTAACGACTCTGCCAATTTACAACCTTATTTAAAGAGAAGTTTGGGGTTATTCCTTTCTCGAGTAAATGTCAGAAGCAGTGGTAGGAAGCAAAGCAGACCTATCAACACCAAGTTGGGCACTCTTGAGGAGGATCTAGCAGACAAGGGTCTGGTCTGTGCGCAGACTTTTGACATGGCTTGTGACTCTGCTGAGTAAAGATCTCTCGTCACCTTATATTCTATAGAGAGCATGAAGAACTATCTAAAGCATTGTATTAATGAAAATTTAAAAATTTACAACACCAAAACACTTTATTAAAATAGTTTTTAATTTGAAAATATAGTTGCCAAAAATACATGTAATTATAATAATAAATGATAACTATAAATAGTTGAATAAATCGTATAAAGTTCCCTTCCCTATTTCTTTCTATCTCTAGGTGTTAGTTTACCTAATGTATTCAACTAAATATTAGTTACCTGTATTGTGGACAGAGATATCTGTCCATTTTTGTTCGCGGAATTATTTTACCAGATGTATTCAGCTATTATTTATAGTTACCGACTATAGTTATTTGCATGATGGCAATATATTTTCAAATTTCAAATAGTTTTGATTGTTCTCTCTTCTTTTAGAATTTTCCATCTCAGCAAGATTCTTTATAAAAACGAAAGATGTACTAAAATTCAATATGTCATGTCGAGACTAGAAGATCAACGGAAATATTCAACAGTCGGAGTCAACATTTCCGCCAATCAGACCAGCCGACATTTGCTAGGTATCTTTGCCAAAAGTCTGTTAATTGTTAACTGAATATTGGTCTATATTCCATTTCAATTTAAAAGCAGCTAGGAGAAAAATATTAAAACTATGTTATATTAACTTGCACTCTTTTAGCTTTCTAATCGATCAATGTATGCATGCATGCATAAATATACACTCCACTCTGACCATACCTTTAGATGTGTACTTTTATTCACAAAACCAGACAGAACACGGGAAATTAGGATATTGCAAGCACAACCCATCAATAGAGCGGTAAACGTAAAATATTCCAGAAATTTAGCATGTAAAAACTGCATATACACGCTTATAGATATAGAAATCTATGTTCACATATAACTCAAAACATACAGATCCACACATGCAATGGCAATCATACATGCACACATATTTACCTAGTCGATGTCTATATTCCAATGAAAGAATTATATTGTGTTAGAAACCATCTCTCTCTCTCTCGACCCAGTACATTACTGGTACTTTCTCTCTCTCTCTCTCTCTCTCTCTCTCTCTCTCGACTCAGTACATTAATGGTACTTTATTTTATCGGCCCCACAAGGATAAAAGTCTCCGATAGGATTTGATCTCATACGTAAAAACTCAAACAAAAAAATAGCAAAGTAAGATGACCAAATATTGCAAGCACCACAGGTTTCAAGTAAAAGTATCCATTTCTCATGTATTTACATACACACACATATGCCTGTGTGTAAGTGTATTTGTGTGTATGTGCACAGCCATATATGCACACTATTGGATGGTCAATGTTTTTCATGAGTCCCACCACTCTTTGACGAGTTTTGGATAAATTTAGTTGAGGTATAACTACAGTTTTTTAACTACATTCCATTATTGTGGAACGAATGAAGTGAAAAAACTCAAACTATTCCTCCGTACATAGTAAAAACTAAGATTCTTTTTTTGGCTGCATTTCAGAGTTTTTTTCTTTGCTCTTCAGAAGAAAACTACCCCCTATAATTTTATATACAGAGGAATATTATTATAATATTGTTGTATATATTCGATGTGAAGTGTAATATCGCAGAAATGGTCAGTCTAAGTTTTATGGTGTGATATGTTTGTTGGCGTAATTAATTATGTAAATATTAATGCAAGAACACATCGTATATTTGAAGATTTAATCTAAAATAAATCTCGATATAACTAAAGTCTTTGAATTTCAAATATACTGTTATATATCCAAATGTGTGAGAGAGAGAGAGAGAGAGAGAGAGAGAGAGAAATACGATAGAAATATAAAAGTGGTGTTAGCATATATATATATATATATATATATATATATATATATTATATATATATATAATATTCTATCTCTCTCTATTTAGTTGCATGCATTTCTTCTTTTTCTTCGTTTTTCTTTCTTTCTTTTTATAACTGTCCCTAATATTTTTTCCACTACCAAATCAACTTTTCAAATAGAAGTCGAAGTTGAAAGGTATGTCGAATCTATCTATTTATAAGACTGTTTATATTGTATTTTGTCTGAAGAAGGCATAACATATTTTTAATATGATATCCCTGAAATATATATAATGAAATAAATATGGTTTTATAAATTTAGTTTCCATTTATTTAATATCGTATATATATATATATATTTATTAAAATAACAGATTAAAGTTTAAGCAAAGAATCGCTGCTTTCACCCTTAACGGGATCTTCTGAAATTCTTTCCTTATCGAGCCCTCTTTGGATTTTAGTCTTCAAATTTATTATTATTACTGTATATATATATATATATATATATATATATATATATATATATATACACACACTCACATTCATTGGAAGAACCGTAAGAGCAAGGGATAATATGCCTTGCGGTGTTTGTTATGGTACTGTGCTCTGCAGAGAAAAGGATGTCTACAGGTGTAGAATATAATTTAACCTGTCTTGAACCAAATTCCTTAGAATACCATTATTCACGACATTCTATAGCCGAAAATACTAAAGTTGAAAACCACAAGCACATCTATTCATTTCTTCTTCTTTAACATTTCCTCAACTGCCAATCCCCCTTTACAACGTCACACAAAACCACAACGTAGAAATATAACTATTTAAACTCTTCCAAGCACATTACCTATTCACAAACACACATTATGAAACCACAAGTTTCCAGATCGTCCTGACCATGTTCACATAGACACACACTAACAAACACAAGCAGTGTTTCGTCGGTTTCGATGAAAGGAACTGCCTGCTCGTGAAATTAATGTGCAAGTTGTGAAGCATTTCATTGAAAACGAGAACTCAAAGTAATTCTTAAAGACTGGGTAGGACACAGTGACATGTTTGGTTTTGTGAATTACTGGTACAGTCTATTTGACAGGTTTCTAAATAATTTCATTGATAAGATTTGGGGTGACCCGAGGCTATCGTAAATGACATTTGTCTGAGATACTACGCATCAAGGTGTAGTAGTTATTTGCGATATAAGGTTCACTTAATGGATGATCACACCTAGCATGTGAGGTGAACGTTTGGGGTGCTAAATTGATGTTTAATGCCACTTTGAAAAGAATTTTAATTATGTTTGCCTGGTAGAGGTGAGGGTAGTATACTAGATTGTGGTGCAAAAGGTGAAAAGGACACAAGCACATATATATATGCAATAGTTATTAGATGAACAAAGTACGCAATGGTCGTTACACCAATGACACGGGAGGGTGTGTTCAGTGGCGTGCAGAACCCCAGGCACTATCCGTTTCGCGGTTCCAGTGAAGCGTTGCCCAGGAGGTTGGTGAAGGAGACGCATTGGAATAGCAATTCCAGCTTGGGGTGGGGGCCTCGCTCCTGTGGGTGGCCATTTCCGCCCTAATAGTAGTGATTATGGAGATGATCCGGAGACCAAGAATACCTGACGCCTCAGTTTGCTCCACAATGGGTTTGTGTGTGTACTATGGAAAGTACTTGCGGTGAGCAGGATTGGCTGGCGAGTGTTTAAAATTGGGTTATATATATATACATAGGAAAAGAGGCAGGACCCCGACGGCTGAGCTCAACCGTTTCGACAGCTAGATCCGAACTCGAATCTAGCTGTCGAAACGACCGGAGCTCAGCCGTCGGGGTCCTGACTCTTTTCCTATTACCCACTCTACTACCCTAAGTATTAAGTACTCTGGTGCATTATGGTCCACCTAGTATCTTACCACACCCCCTTATATATATATATATATATATATATATATATATATATATATATATATATATATATAAGTGTATCGAACTAGACAAACTGAGTGTGTGCCAGTACCTTGAACTTTCCCACTCGCTCAATGAATTCACGGGACTTGCACTTCCGAAGAGCCAGTCCGTGATTCAGAGCGCGCACATTTAGTTATTAGTGGTAAGTTCGGGATTATGTGCGAGTGTAAACAATTTAGTTTGGACCAAACGAAATCGTTGTTGTTTTTTAGTCTGTGTCTGCGCACTGCTGTGAAATAATTACACCGCAGAGCGCAGAAGCCACGCATTAAATCCAGAGTTGTCTGGAAGGATGGATGCGGCCAAGATCATCACAGAATTACGTCAACGAGTAGCAATGCTTCTCGTTCTAAAGCTAGGGTCTACTAGTGACACAGTAGCAGTTCTTGCCTGCCACTGTCGTCACGTGGTTTCCAAAGGCGGAGGAATACGTAATTAGGCGGTTAAATTTCAAACAGTTTGAAAGTAGCGCCAGAAAAGCTCTCCAGTGGCTTTGACGCATAGAGTTACGGCCCTTGCCCTTCTGAGTTCAAATCCCGCCGAGGTTAACTTTGCCTTTTATCCTTACGGGGTTGATAAAATAAAGTACCAGTAATACACTGGGTAATTGCTGGCCTTGTGCCTAACGTAGAAACAATTATATATATTGATGAAGGTTTTCCAGAATTGCTGAAGATATTCAGTCACAAACTTTGGTAAATACTAAAACATATTGTTTTGGTTTTGTTTGGGTCTTTTTGCGGCGGATGGGGGAGAAGTATTTCTATCATACTATGCATTGACGGCAGTTTCTTATCGTTTCTGTTTTACCCATTTTGGATAATTTAGCGCACTTGTTCCAGGTGATCGCATTTCGAATGTATTTCTAAATATGATAAAAGTCCAGAGTCCTTTCGTCCCAAGATCTAATAATACAAATAACCTACAGCTATTGGGGAAGGCGTGAAAGACGTGTACGTGATGTAATAGTTCGACTGCAAAACAGAAGAAAGTTTCTTTTCTGAGCTAGCAGAGCCTCACAAACTTAAATGTATTTCCCTGTTAAAAAAAAAGGGAATTCTCCGAGGCTTGGCTGAAAAGTTCATAGGCTGACTATGACACACACACACACACACACACATATTTTCATTTATTTGTCTCCCTCTTATTGGTTGTTTAGATGATATACATGCATTTGGATAAAGACCAAACTGGGTCTGAAAATTGAATAAAATGTGTTTAATCATTTTTTCAATTTACAGGAAAAATCGTATTTTCAGGCATATTACATGTCTTCATATTAAAATGTGTATATTTATATTACACATTGGCGCTGTCACGGTTATCGAACTCCTTAACTACACCGGCATGTCTGCACTTGTTTTAAAGACGAATGTTTACTAGTTATATAGATATGAAATAAATTGATACTTTAAAGTTCTTCAAGTTTTTTAAATATTCCAAACATACCCTTCAATATTTTTCAGTTAATTTTTCTCACTCTTCATTAAAATTTAACAAGTTTTAATTTAATAATACACAACCTTCAGCCCAAAATATATTTCAACAGAATTATTGTCACTTTTATATTATTTGTTAGATGTGTGAAATAACGTTTACATTTTAAGAGTATATGTGTTTGCATTCGTAATTACATTTTCATCCTCAATAAACTGAAACCGAAACAGCATTTTACAAATATATATATATATATATATATATATATATATATATACACACAAAGTAAATAAGGTATGCATTTTCATAAAATATTTAAGTTTCGTGATGCTGGTCTTGGAGTAGATGAATCCCATTATTGGAGATAATTTATTCGTGTTAGACTAACCTCAATCATCAGTGTTTTGCAAGTGTATAAAATAAATCACCTCAATGTTAATATGTTGGGCGTTCATTCTTTCGTAATTCTCTTATTCTATTGACCAAAGCTTTAATCAAGGAGTTTAACCAGATCTGAAATTTTCATCATCCTTGCTGTTAGGAAAACTCTAATTGAGTTTGATGGTAACCTCTGGATTAGAAAAAGAGCGCCTTAATAAGTTTCATATTACTGTGGGGTTGAGTGATTCATCTCAGATTACTGACCTAGTAGGTCTATTCTAATTAAACAAATTAAGAATTACTTACTTTTGTTTATATATATATATATATAATTTGTTGTGTGTGTGTGTGTTTTGTAATATTAGCGTGTTTTTTCTATAACATTTTAAACTGAATCATATATTTTTCTTAAATTGTAATCTAGGTAATTCTATTATGAAGGAATCCTCAGTTTGTTTTAGTCATAATTTTTTACTTTTTCTTTTATTACTAATTCGTTTTTTTTTTCAATATAAAGGGACTTCTCAACTATTTTGTTTCAAGACAAATTTTCACTCGTATTTTTTTGTTTTGTTTTTTTTTCTTAACGAATTGGCAAAGTCGTTAGAGCGTCGGTACTTGGTCCGGCTCCCTGCGCTCAAATCCAACCAAGTTCAACTTAGCCTTAATCCTTTCGGGATCGATAAATGACGTACCAGTCCAGGCACAGGGATGCCAGGAATCACGACAGGCAGATAGTATAAGTTTGATCGTAGTTTCCATTGAAAGGCCAATGGAAACTGGTCCCTTGGGCTGATTTGACGATCAACTTTTTCTATAGAGATGTTTGTCTTACTTTTTTGTTTGAATTCCTCTAAAAGAAAGGCACTGATTTTAACAAGAAAATACCTCCTTTGCTACACTTTAGTTAACAAAAAGGATGTGTAACATGTTGAACTTTAAGAAAAGACTTGCATATTTTTACTGTCCTATTTGCTGATTGTATTTGTAAAGTGTGTATTAGCTTGACAATTTCTTTGTTTAAAAATCCTAGCTTTCCGGATTGTCACTTAGGCATTTGCTAACAGCCAAGTTATCGGTATAAATATGATTTTATCTGGGTAGAAACGTTGTCCGTAAATATTCTTTTTCTCACTGATTTTGGAAGAACTGTTTACATCTGCAGAGCAGCTGACCTCTGTGACAGTGCAAAATGTTTTTTTTGTTTTGTTTGTTTGTTTTTCTTTTCTATCCCAAACAACTATATAAGGCCTGTTGTTTGTAACTGTCGGAAGCTTTGATAAGAATGTTCTACCAATATTCTGTGTTGATATGTATATAATCAATAACAACGGCATTCTCTATATTTATCCAACGGCAGTGTTTCCTGCGTATGGCATTGTATATCCTTTTAACAACAACATTATGCCGCACTGAAGACATTTTCGGGCATCTGCTGATCACATGTGTAATATCTTCCACAGAAATTGACATTTCCGATTGCGTCTTGGGACTTTAAGGACGTCAGTGACTCTTTTGTTCATTAGATATTCCGTAGTTATCTCCAGTATACCCTTCGAGATCCGACGTGATATAACGGTCACGAGTCTAAGAGAGGCTACACTTGTGTCAATGTTAGATTAACGCTCAAATTTACGCAAGGCATACTCATACATAACCTTTGTTGGTATGCAGGGTGTTTCTTTTCCATGTTTGTCTTAGAGTATTCCGGGACTTATTCGGGAGTTAACTACCAATCCATAAGATGTTGTTTTCTTTAATTTTGAAAATTTCGTTAACATCCTTAAAATCCCTAGGCTCTGTATGTATGTATATATGTATGTATGCATGCATACATATATCTGCATATATAAATGTATATATACATATACACACATATATACATTCCTACTCACATAATACATATATGTAGACGCATATACCTAGATGACAGATTTTTCATCAACTTCGACGTCCCTCTCATGGAACTAACGTCTACGTTGTTGAGTATTCCATAGACACGTGTAACAACATAATTCCTCAAGCCGAATCAATATGACATATGTGACAAGGCTGGACCTTTGACGGCTTCCATATAGTTACTGTCTACCCATGGTTTCAGTCAGCCCGATACTATGGCAAAAACACTTGGTCAAGATGCTATATAATGGATCGAACGCTGAGCCTCATGATTGTGAAGCGAACTTCTTAACCAACCAGCTATGTCTGCATTGAGCAGTGGTCTACGTTGATGCTATAATTCTCTATATTTTCGCCAATGCCACATGAAAAATTAAACTGAATTAGATCCACTATCGATCCACGAGCCCGACGTGATGTAAATTGTGTCTCGGTCATTGAAACTTGGTGAAGCGCATCGTTCTCAGATGTGCAACCCAGTCGATTTCTTACAGAGAAGAAAGAACGAGAGAGTGGGGGAGAGAGATAAGAGGAAGAAAATTATGGTTGCTTAAAGTACCATCGTACATTGAAAATGCAAACATTAACGGAATGAGCACCTGTAAGCAGAGAGTAAATTATATTTTCTGAAGAGAGAAGTAGTTTGACTTCGAAGTTTCAGAATAGTTGCTTCACCTAGTTACGTTGAATACCTGGAACTTGCTTTCTTGTAATATTCATTTCTGGATTGGGTTGAGATGGAAATGGGTGAGATTTTTAGTGTAGAGAGAGAGAGAGAGAGAGAGAGAGAGAGAGAGAGAGAGAGAGAGAGAGAGAAATATACACGGGTGTGTATGATTGTGTATAGAAGATTATATTAATAAGAGGAATTCCAACTTTGTCTGATTTACTCGTTTTATTTACAATCCTTTAAAATTTATAATGGTATTATAATGAAATAGTATGATAGAATATTAAATGTTAAGTGTTAATTGAGCAAGTACTTTCATACTTTCGCAATCTTCAGGTTCATAATGTGTGGTGACAGTCAAGTTTGCAATTTCAACTGTGAAAATTGCAAACTTGACTGTCACCACACATTATGAACCTGAAGATTGCGAAAGTATGAAAGTACTTGCTCAATTAACACTTAACATTTAATATTCTATCATACTATTTCATTATAATACCATTATAAATTTTAAAGGATTGTAAATAAAACGAGTAAATCAGACAAAGTTAGAATTCCTCTTATTAATATATATATATATATGTTTGTTTATATATACACATTGGATGATTACAAACGACTGGGGAAACTCGAGTAGAAGTCAACCGAGATATACAATAAATACAATTCTAACAAATGTAAAGTTACCACATAAGTATATGTCATTTATATAGTTACAAATCTAAAACCAATCCTACAACTGAATGTTAATATGCATATATAGTTGAATAGGTCAGGTAAATTACCTTTGGAGGCGAATAAAGGTGAACAGGTGTGTATGTGTGAAATTGTTATTAATGTTGTCTAGTTAGATTTTCCCTGACGTTGCTGGCTTCGTAGAAAACATGATAAAAAGGTTGAGAGAACATTTCAGTCATTTCACGGACACAACATCTTCTCAACTGAAAATGCACCTTGTACAATAGTTGGCGTTAGGAAGGGCATCCACTCTTAGAAAACCTAACAAAAGGGTTGAGAAGATCTTTCGGTTCTGACAAAGACCCAGCAACCTTTCTGTTGTAGTGCCACAATCAAACGCACCCAGTACACACCGTAAAGTGATTAGGGATAGAAAGAGTATCTAGTCGGAGAAAACTTGCCAAATAAAGGCTCGGGGGTTGGGATAATATTTATCTCACAGATATGACAGCCTCCCTAGTGCTGGTTCACTCTACAAAGTGCAGAAATGTATGTAAACTTGATGCCGGTGCCTCATCCGTCTAAGAGGTCAGATACATTGATTGGGTTGTAACATGATCTGTGGCGACCCGTCCAAACTTAGCTAGCCTGAACAATAGACGTTAGATAATGATGATACATGAAAGAGATTACATACACGGATTTTAAGGTTTCGTACAAACGCCCTGATATTTGACTGTAGCTATCAAGGAATTGAGACGTTCCTGCATATACAAATATCGCAAGCATCAGAAGATAAACATTTCTGGTGCTATGCAGACTACTGAAGACATATTTTCATACCAGAACCCAGACAAGACTGCTACACATACATCCACAAGTAAAGAAATGTGTTTGATTAATGTAGACATGATAATCTAAACAATAATAAAGTAAGAAGCGCGGGACTGCGTACGGCTTATCATTTTTTTATCCCCTTAGTAAAATAAGTTGGATTACTTGAATAAATAATTGTTTCTACTATTGGCACAAGGCCAGAAATTACCCAGTACATTACTGGTACTTTATTTTATCGACCCCGTAAGGATGAAAGGCAAAGTTAACCTCGGCGGGATTTGAACTCAGAATAGCAAGGGCCGTAACTCTATGCATCAAAGCATGGCGTCCGACCCTCTACCGATACTGCCAATCCACCGCCATTACTTGAATAAATAATGAATGAATATTACATAATTTATCTACTAAATTTCGTGGCTGTTCATTAAATATATTTTATTACTTATTTAAAGATTCACTTCTTTAAAACTTTCAACTGTCAACACTTCCGGTTAATGATCGTTTAAATAAATATTCATATATTTCTGACATTACGTTACTGATTAGTGCTTAGCAGTCTTCGTTCAATTTCTGTTTTTATTGTCAATTACGATTTTATTTGATCATATCTACATGCCTATATACTTGCGTATAATATCAATATATACACTACACATGCTAGGAGATATATAATATCGTCTTATTTTAATGTATCATGGATTACGTTACTGATTACATAAGAGAGTGTAACACAGTCTTCGTTCAATTTCTGTGTATATTGTCAATTACGGTTTTTATTTGATGTATCATATCTACATGCATATATACTTGAGTATAATATCAATATACACACTACACATGCTAGCAGAAAACCACCCGAAGAGTGCTTCTTCCTGCTAGTCTTACGTAACTATTGAAAATTGATTCGTGTATGTGAATGTATATATATATATATATATATATATATATATATATATATATATATATATATATATATAAGTATGTATACGTACATTCACATATGTGTACAGACGTACAATAGTATGTATATATATACATACATGCACACATATATATATGTACGTATGGATTTACCGAACATTTATTATAATGTTCGGTTTGTCTGTAAACAAACATCCCGAATTAAGCCGTACAGTGTTTAGCAACTATCGTTGCCCTTTTGTTCAACACTGACAAAGGAACGATATAATAAATGTTCGGTAAATCCATACGTACATATATATATATATGTGTGCATGTATGTATATATATACATACTACTGTACGTCTGTACACATATATGTATGTACGTATACATGCTCATATTTAAGTAACAGCCGTACTAAGAGTGAGAAATGAAATTTCGTTTCATTTTTTCCATTTATCGTTTTCGGTGCGCCCGGCTGATTAACTCACTCGATATGCAAATTAGGCTGCTCGGCCGTTAATATGCACAAGGAAAGTAAATACTTTCAGACGTTCAATCATCTGGCAGGAAGGTATACGGTGCTGACGATAGCTAATAAGCTTGAAACTAATACATCGTTGCTTTGTCAGTGTTGAACAAAAGGGCAACGATGGTTGCTAAACACTGTACGGCTTAATTCGGGATGTTTGTTTACAAACAAACCTAGCATTATAATAAATGTTCGGTAAATCCATACGTACATATATATATGTGTGCATGTATGTATATATATACATACTACTGTACGTATGTACACATATATGTATGTACGTATACATACTTATATTTAAGTAACAGCCTTACTAAGAGTGAGAAATGAAATTTCGTTTCATTTTTTCCATTTATATATATATATATATATATATATATATATATATATATATATATAATATATATATATATATATATATATATATATATATATATATATATATATATATATATATATATATATATATATATATATATAAGCAAATGGATATTTAATTTGTTGGTAATTCAACAAATATATTTATAACAGATTTATAACAAATATATTTAAAACGTATCCGGGTGAAACTTGAACCGTTAAGGTCTCATTCCTGAATATGTCAATATTTATAAAACAAACTTTGTATTTTATCTGATGAGTGCGTACCAAAGTTTTGGTACCCTTGAAATATATATAATAGAATAAATATGGTTTTATAAATATAGTTTCCATTTATTAATATATGACGTACATGTGTAGTCGTACACACACACACATATACCACACACACACACATACCACACACACACACACACACACACACACACACACACACACACACACATACATATATATATATATATATATATATATATATATATATATATATATATATATATATATTGTTATACTTTGGAAGGGTCATGTTGCCAATAAGAAACACACGCACCAGTTGCTTTCACTTCAATTTATTATAATAAATTTATAAATTTAGGAACCAACCAACCAACCGAAAATTTATAAATTCCTAAATTTATAAATTTATTATAATAAATTGAAGTGAAAGCAACTGGTGCGTGTGTTTCTTATTGGCAACATGACCCTCCCAAAGTATAACAATATCGGTTTCAACACACGTTTTCAGATAAAGAATCTTGCTAAACAAATTCAGAAACGAAATATATATATATATATATATATATATATAGCTGCGATGCATGTGTGTGGTTATAAACATAGTTTTGTTGCAGATGGAATTAGTATTTCTATTTGATATATTCTCATAGCACATCTGACAAACAGTTTCGAAGATATACTTCATCTTCTAGTTTATGCTTATTGGGAGAAGATGCAGATGGAAAATATCTATATAACAGGGCCTTGGTGTTTTTCTGAATTTAGTGAGGGGATTCGTCGCAGTAGTGGTGATGCTGTCTGTGTTGTTGTTGTTGTTAATGACCGATAGCCATTTGCGCTAATAGCCAGCTCGGCAAAAATAATAAAAATCATAAATAAAATCATTAATATATATATATATAGGAAAAAGTATGACCCCGACGGCAGAGCTCAAGCCATATCGACAGCTATTTCTCGACTGAGTCCAGAAATAGCCGTCGAAACGGCTTGAGCTCTGCCGTCGGGGTCATACTTTTTCCTAGTTCCCACTCTACTACCCTAAGTATTGAGTACACTGGTGCGTTATGGTCCATCTGGTTCCTTACCACAATTCCTTTGTTATATATATATATATATATATATATATATATATATATCCTCGCCCTTCCACTCTCTGCTTCTCCCCCTCTCACTTGCTCCCGTTTGGCCTGTGCGGGCTCCTTTCTCACTCACACCTCACCTACGTCGGATGGTCTGTATATCTTTCTCGCCCATGAAATTAGCTGAATAGATATCATGTGCTTGTTTCTTCCTATCTTTCCGTTGCTATACCTTGTTTGTTTGTTTATTTGTCTCGCTCGCTTTACGCGATATTACTTGTCCCAATAGCTTTATTTAGCTATTGCTCGCACCAACTAGAGGTATATTATTTTTAAAGCGATGAAATACCAATGAAGGTTGGAAAATGACTGATGAAGGACTAATTTTTTTCCTACATATATATATACGTACGTACACACACATGCATATATATATAATACATTATGAAGAGAGAAGAAACATTAGATACTATTAATAAGATATATCATACCCAAACTGCTTCTTTAGTCCCCGACTACGTAGTTTCGTGGCATATTATGCAAAAACATATATATATATATATATATATATATATATATATATATATATATATATATATATATATATATATTAGAAAGTGAGGTTTTTTTTACAAAATGAAAAATAACCGAGGTGTCCTACACGAGTGGAAGTATAAAGAAAAAGGGATGAAATCGAAAATGCAACTGAAGTCTTATTTTTTTTTTAAATATATATATTTATTTGGTTCCTTTACCGGTTTCGCAGTTCTTCTGCTTTTCAAAAGGTGAGTTGAGATGGAGGGTCTGTGGTTTCAAATAAATATATATATTTTTAAAAAAAATAAGACTTCAGTTGCATTTTCGATTTCATCCCTTTTTCTTATATATATATATATATATATATATATATATATATATATAAGAATGTTCCTCCTTCATTACCGAAGATGACCATGATTTCATATACATAAGATAAAAAGATGAGCTCTGAAAACAAGGCCGTTTTATCTGAGCAAGATGGCTTAGGTCAATTTTCGCTTTGAATATCTTATGACAATGAAGGTAGGGAATGCTGTGCTGTTGGCTAATCTAAGCACCAGGAAGCATAGCAAGAAATACCATGCTGAAGATCTGTATATAACGCAACTCTATTTTAATCAGTTGGGAACTAGGAGTACTTGAGAGACCTCAACATCATATAAATAGAACCACCCAACAGAGATAATACGGGATCGAGTTGACTTATTCGCCATTCTACAAAATACCTGTCCATTAGTAAAAACACTGCGACGCTAAAAATAAATGGCACGAGAGATCTGAGACTACATGCAGTGGAATAACCCCTTAGCTGGCTATGGATGAGTCACTCTCTCTCTCTAGTATTGTTACCATGGTGATACGCACCTTTTTCCTTCAGTAAAGAAATGGACGAACAAACAGATATTGGGTAGAGAGGAATTTTCAATCTTGCCGAGTACATGACACCGTCTCTCTAGTGTTGGTACCACGATAATATGCACACTTTACAGCCTCTAAAATGGTTGACGATGGAACGAACACTATATAGGTTACATAGGACTATTCAGTTATGCTGAGTAAAAGATTCTAGTGTTGGTACCACGATAATATGCACACTTTATAGCCTGTAAAATGGTTGATGATGGAACGAACACTATATAGGTTACATATGACTATTCAGTTATGCTGAGTAAAAGACTCTAGTGTTGGTGCCACGATACGAAGCACGCATTCTACTCTGTAAAGTAGTTGGTGATTGAGCCGAGGTAATATTGGCTAGAGGGGAATATTCAGTTTTGTCGAGTTAAATATAATATTTCAATGTTGTATTGGTGCTGTGATAAAATGTGCTACTGCACTCTAAAGTTTTTGGCACTAGAAAGGAAACGAAGTCGTAGAAACCATGTCAAACAAAGCGATGAGATAATTCTTCAGTTGTGTCAAAGAGATAACCTCCCTAGCGCTGGTACCGCGATAAAATTCACCCAGAACATTATGTAAAATAGTTGGAATTTGGAAAGTATGTAACTGTAGAAATTTTACCCATATTAAAGTGTAAGTAAGTGACCACCAGTCTGGGAGTACAGTAGTTCCTATTTAGTACTGATTTGATCAGTTACGATCTAGCCAACCCATACTAAAATGAAGGCGGTGATATATATATATATATATATATATATATATATATATATATATATATATATATAGAGAGAGAGAGAGAGAGAGAGAGAGAGAGAGGTAAATAGATAGATAAATAATGTTCATTGATTTCCAACACTGAAAAAAGTCATTAATTTGTATTGCGTAGTTAATGGTGATTAAATCATCTCCATTAAATTAATGGTAATTATTTTACAGATACTCCAGGGATGAAAGGCAATGTCAAATATGAGACAATTTGAACTCTTGAGACAGGCAGACAAACAGGCAGTCAGACAAACAGGCAGACATTCTATGAGATTCTTAATCTAGTTTAGATTTTCTTTCTGCAAACACACTGCTATTAAATATTATTATTTATCAAATATTCAATAAACAACAGGCATCTTAAGGCCATCTCACCCGCTTGCAACAGCAGGAGTTTGTGTTACAAGCCCCATGTCAGGTTTCCATACTCATCAGAGAACAAGAAGAAGAAAAGTGCAACAAACAATCCGAGCATAGTGCAAGAAATAACTGCAACAATGAACAACAAACAACCGCAACAAACGATTGTAGCAGAATGCGACAAACGTTTGCAACAGAAAGCAAGAGACAATCGCCACAGAATGCAACAAACGTTAGCAACTAAATGCAACATGCATGATCTCAGAGCAACAAACATAGCAACATAAAAATTCGCAAAAAAAAAAAACAATCGCAACAAAATGTAACGAGCATCCGCAACACTATGCCACACATGTGAAACTGGAAAAGAAGGAAAACAGAGCTTCAAACCAACAGATATGGCGGTCTGCAGCAAGCAACCTATTGAAAGATTAGGGACACCACTGAAGATTTTATTTTCATATATTGCGTCTATTTTTTTGTAGTTGGTGGTGATGGTGGTAGTATTGTTATTGCTGTTGTTGCTCTTGTTACTGTTGTCGATGCTGCTGTTGCTTATCCTCGTATCAGCTATCAGCCAGCAGACTTATGGTCAAAGGTAAGTTCAAAATGTGAACCTGCCAACTGAAATGACCATAATAACAGTCGATCACTATAAATATTAGTTGAGAAAATCGGGTAAATTCCTCCTAGGAATGGGGAAAAGTGGACAACGATGAAAATGAAATTTAGAAAGAGCCAGACATCATCATCGTCATTTTGCATGCTATAAAACTCACTTAATCCACTCTGTAAAGTGGTAGTATTGGTGCAATGAAATAGGTACCGAGTACACCTTGTAAGGTGGTTGGCGGACGTAAAATGATGATGATGATGATAAATTGACATAGTGGCATGGGTTTAATCAGTATTTAATCAGAGCTATTGTCGTCCCAGGCGAGCCAGGGGAATCACATCTTGCTTACCATCGTTCTAGTTTTAGCATTGTTTTTGAAGCTAGATGCCCTTCCTATCAGCAATCACTTTACAGCGTGTAGTGGGTGCATTTTATTGTTGCACCAGCACATGTCTATCATTGACTCGACTGAATAGCTCTCTCTCTCTCTCTCTCTCTTTCTCTACCCTGAGAGGAGGGGATGCCTTGTTCAGAAGTGAGAATTAGGGGTAGTGGTTAACCTTTTCATTATCCCCTCCCAACATATTTTCATGGAGAAAAATTATACCAAAAATAAGAAATGGATGGGTGAAGAGAAAAGCAAGAGTGAAAAGGGAGAAGCGGGAGAAGTGAAAGAGAAAGAAATGAAAGGGAAAAGAAAAAGGGTAAAAGGGAAAGGAGCAAAGAGAAAGAGAGAAGGAAAGAGAAGGAAAAGAGAAAGAAGTGAAGGAAAGAGAAGAGAAAGAGAGAAGGAAAGAAAGAAAAATAAAGCAGAAAAGGAAAGATGGAGAAAGGGAAGATGGAGACAGAATAGAAATAAAAAGTGATAAATGGAAGGTTAAGACAAAGAGGATAATGAAAGAGAGTGAAAAGAAGAGGTAGAATGTACCTTTGTCTATTTTCATGATTGGTGTTCCAGTTGATTGATCAATGGAATGACTTATTAAATTAACATATAAGGAGTTGTGTATTCCACAGCCACATAAACCCTTAACCCTTTTGATAACAACCTACCCAAAACTGCTCCTGGTTTTGTAATATAAATCTGTCCATTTTAAAATGATATTGTTTCTTACATAAAATTATGTAAGAAGTGGTATAATCATCCATTATAATTTTATGAAGGAAATGCCTCTTAAGTAATGTTCCAAACACCAACACACTAATGAAAAAGTTAATTATTCTAAATTCCACAAATGTTTTGATTATTTTCGAAATTAATTGAAACACATAAGAAATGTATTTCGATAAAAATATAGTAACAAAATGTTTAACATAATTCTCGGGGAGATGCAATGTGACATGATGTGTGACAAGGCTGGTGTTTTGAATTACAAATAAAGACTCTCTGACAGGCTTCTAAATAGTTCCTATCTATACAATTTTATCACAAGGCTTGGATCAAGCCAAGGCTATGTTAAATGATGCCCAAAATGATACACTGGGAGATTGAAATATCATTATCATAAAATAAACTTCTTAACCATTCGACCATGCCTGCATCCATATAAAGAGAGGTATAGGGAATAAGATTAAAAGGAAGGAGAAAGAAAGATATCAAAAGTGACATAGAGAAGGAGTAAAGGCATGTGGCCTAGTGGTTAGGGAGTTAGATGTACAATCATGTGCATTGTGCTCTTCAGAAACATGCTTAATTTCAAGTTGTTTTTCATGATAGGACAGGCGACCTTGTCATTAAAACATCCATAAAATATCATATGAAATCCAACCTCGTTGTAGGTCAGCCAAACTTAAACAGGTGCAAGCCATAAATTTCATTTCTTTTGTTTATTTGTTTTCATGCTGGAATGGGTTGGACAGGTGATCATGGTCTGAGACAAGAGGCTGAGGATGTAAGTAAGAAAATGTGGTGTACCACAATACAAAATGTACTCAGAGCTCAGCCCACACTGGAAGGTGGAAGTGCTGGTATAATGATGAAATGCACTCAGCCAACTCTAAAGTGGGAGTGCTGGTACCATGCAAATAAAAAACAGTCCACCCTATCAAGTTTAGTGATGATACCATGAGAAAGCAAAACCTAGTATATACCATGAGTGCTTGGTCCTATCATCTCATTTCTACAGCTGAGTAAACTGGAGCAATGTGAAATAAAGTGTCTTGCTCAAGGAAACAACACATCACCCGGTCTGAGAATTGAACTCACAACCTTTTGATTGCAAGCCCAATTCTCTAACCACTAAGCCATGTGCCTCCATGTATGTAATATCATAGAATAAATTATTTAATCACTTCCTCATGCCAGTAATCAACATAAACTATAGTGTTTCCCTTATGCAAGCCATTAATTTATCAAAACCACAAAGTTCTGTTTGTATGACTGTTCATGTATCCAGTAATCCTGGACTCCAAAAATTAGATATGTTCAACACTATTGCCATCATTATTGAGGCAAGAGTGATTATCTTGCTCGCATAGGACTGTCTGGCGGGTTTTCTACGGTTGGATGCCCTTCCTAACACCAACCACGTTTACAGTGTGGGTCTGGGAGGTTTTTACCGTGTTGCCTACACGGCCACATTACAGCGTGGACTGTGTATTTTTTTGTCGTGACACCTACACGATCTCATTTGTTTCGGCCTGGATGGTGTGGTACCAACATAACTTTACATAGAAGGGGGCGGTGTGGATGGGGTGGGGGTGGTGGGACGGGGGTGTATTTTGTTAGAGATGCCTACTGACTGTAGTAGGTTTTACTTTGTATTTAGGTAAGGCGGGTCTTCTCTATTACTGAGTACCGCCAAAGGTCTCGGTCCAGTGACATTGTCTTGGTGAGGTGTAAGTGTGTGAGGTCGGAGTTTATCAGCTCGTCCCAGATTTTTCTGGGTCTGCCTATTCCGTGGCTACCATCTATCTTTATTGCCCTGCACTTTGTTATACAGCTATCGTCCTTCATGCGCATCACGTGACCATACCAACGTAGCCTTCTCTCTAGTAATCAAAGTAAAGTTTAATAATATTCTTTATTATGGCTAAGTGATGAGTCTTGTTATTCTGGAGTTTCACCTGTGGACTTTGTTTATTATAAATTATAGATATACTGCTATATATATATATATATAGTATTGAAGTTTCCGTTGAAAATTGAAAAAGTCATAGGAGTGAAGAGTGCTCTATGTAAGTACCAGAGCTAAATTTAATGTATAATAAACAATACAATATAATTACCTCATTACCAGAGGTTTCCCGAATAAGATGAATACGAAAAACGTCCTCATTCGTTCATCGGACAAGGCAATTTAAAACATAGTGAAATATTTGAAAAATCTCCTCAAGAAAGGCAAGAGTTTAACAGGCAAAAAAAAATATATCTATATATGATAAAGAGAGAGAGTAGTGTACAGGTGGTTAACTGGTTAGCAGCAATTGAAATATCTGATAGTCAACTCACTACAAACTGTTGGGGTCAATATTTTTCTATATTCTAAAATATGTTACAGTTAATTATTTATAAATTTATAAAGTTTTGCAAATTGTGACATATTCACACTTTTTGAATAATAAATTCTGTGGATCTTATAATAATATATATATATATATATATATATATATATATATACATATGTTATCATTTTATATCCATTAGCGATATTAGCATGGGTTGGACAAGCCATCAAGGTTTGAAGCTAAATTAATCAGCGGACCACATCTTGCTCATATATTCCATTTTGGTGTGGTTTCTAGAGCTGAATATCCAACTAGATGACAACCACATTACAGAGTATTAATGGGTGCATTTATTGTAGCGACAGAAAGATAAAAATATGAATGAAAGAGATTAAAGGAAATAAGAACCAAACAGCAAGAAGGAAAGAAAAAGAAAGAAAAAAGAAGGATAAAATGAGACAAGATTAAATGGGGAGGAAATAAGAAGAAAAGAGGAAGAAGGAATATGAGAAGAATTAGAAAAAAAGAAAAGTTAGAGAAAGAATGAACAAAAACACTGAGAAATAAAGGAAATCAATGAACGAGAGGAATGAAAGTGGTAAAAGGAAAAAAGCAAAAAATAAAATAGCAAAA
>OZ024755.1:12106101-12118601 GCA_964016885.1 Eledone cirrhosa
ATATATATATGCAGATATATGCACAAATCTATATGTATATATACACAAATAACACATGCGTACAAATAATCATATATATTTTGGGGTTTAAGTATATATACTTATATATAATGTATTTCTGTACGTATATATACATATATATGTGTGTATATATATATGATTATATACATATATATATATGTGTATATATTTATGTTGTTATGCTTTGGGAGGGTCATGTTGATAAGAAAACAAATTCAGAAACGAAATATATATATATGTTTATATATATATATATATATATATATATATATGTTTATATATATATACATATATATATATATATATATATATATATATATATATATATATATACATATGAAGGTCTATTTTTATAATATTAAGATGTACACAAATACATATATATATATATATATATATATATATATATATATACACATATATACTACTTATATACAAACACATATACATACATATATATGCACACCCACACATCTATAAAACTGTATAGCCATTCCACTAATATACTTGTTTCTAAGCAAGTAACACTTGTAACTCTCTTTAAACTTAGTGAATCAGAATGTAGAAGAAAGTGCTGTTATGTCAAACAGTTAGCACGTGGTATATAGCACCACTTCTGTTGTCTGTGGCCACAGAAGGGTTAAAGGAAATTCACAAGTATGTAGAAATTAGTGAAATGTCTATCTCTAATGATAAAGGTGTTGGTCTTATGTTTGTAATGTAGGGGATTCTATTCTTGGGCTGGTTGGTACGTTATGTTCTTGAGAAAAACACTTCATTTCCCCGTTGTTCTAGTCAACACAGCTGAGTACCAGCTGTAACTGGAGGGTTTATCCTGAAGTGGAACTGGCATTCTGTCCAGGTGATGGGTGTATGTCTTGTACTCACAGTTACTTATCATCAATGAAACTGGGATGAGTTTCAGCCTGATTAATCTATGGGCTTGGGATAGACTTTAAACTTTTAACCTTAACCAGTAATCACATGTTAAAATAACTAACAGCAGCAGTTGGAGGGTTTCCACTGTGATACACAGTCATTCTGTCCAGTGGGGTGGTTGGGGTAGTCTTGTACTCTCAGTTACTAGTGCCAATGAACACAGGATAAGCTCTGTCTGACCTGATGAGTCTCCAGGCTTGGGATAGATTAACATTTTTTTTCTCTATAACCTCAGTCAAATGAAACAAGTTCTGATTAAGAATGTTGCAGATCAAGTCATAATACACCCACTGCACAGCATGAAGTAATGTGAATAGATTGATAACATGCAGTTTTGGCTGTGTGCCATGTCATATATAGAAGCATGGATGTAACATGTCCGAATGGTTAAGAAGTTTGCTTTGCAATCATTACACCTCAAGTTTGATCCCATTGTGTGTCATCTTGACCAAATGTTATTTACTATACCCTCGGTGGATTGACAGTATCGGTAGAGGGTCGGACACCATGCCTTGACGCATAGAGTTACGGCCCTTGCCATTCAGAGTTCGAATCCCGCCGAGGTTAACTTTGCCTTTCATCCTTACGGGGTCGATAAAATAAAGTACCAGTAATAGACTGGGGTAATTGCTGGCCTTGTGCCAAAAGTAGAAACAGTTATTTACTATACCCTCAGCTCAACTCATACATTGTGAGTGAAATTACATAGACAGAAACTGTTTGGAAGCCTGTAAGATAGACTGTACCTGTAAGTCAAAACACCAGACTTGTTACACATTGTGTCATGCTAAATCTTACTGAAAATTCTGTGAGAGATGTACGTATATGTGGACGCTCAGCCACTAAAGCATTAATTTCATGACCAGGCTATTCCATTAATCAAGAAAGATTCATCTTCAAAACCAACAAAGTTCCATTCTATTAACTGTGGATCACTGTTGAAAATACAGCATGAAAAACAGTTCATGATTAAGAACAAACAAATTTATCTTGTAAATCATTGACCTAAAGGAAGCCTTTGATGATATAGGGTTGGTCTCTGCTCCATGGTGTCTTGTGTCTCTCTTCAGCAGAAAACAATAGAAATATTTAGGTGTAGGATAACATCACTCATCAAAATTAAACAATATCAGGTTTAAATAATAGTATAATAATGGTGACTATTATTTTTTGTTAATTATTATTGCACATAAGTGGCAGTAAAGGTGTTTGTGTTGTTGGTGTTGGGTTTTTCTTTTCTTGTTATTAACTCTGTTATCATAATGCTGGTGGTGGTGGTGGTGGTGGTGATGATGGCAAAGGTGGTGGAGGTGCTGGGGAGGGGGAGTACTGTTGCAGTTAATGATGATGTGTTGTGGGTGCTGATGATTTCTGATCTTAAGCTTGTTTCTTGTTGCTGTAAATGATCTTTGTTGTTGCTGTAGTAATAGTGGCAATGTTCTCAAAGTGGTAGGGTTGGTGTTGGTGATGGGGTATGGTGTGAGTCGAAGTGGGGATGGTGTGAGGCTGGTGGTAGTGGTAGGGTATGGTGCAATGGTGGTGGTTGTGGTGGGGTATGATGTGATGATGATGGTACTGGTGGGGTATGGTGAAATGGTGATGGTAGTGGTGGGGGTATGGTGCAAGAGTGCTTGTGGTGGGGGATGGTGTGTTGTGGGTGCTGATTGTGTTGTTTTATATCAGTTTCTTTTTATATATAATTGTTAGGTTTTTTTGTTGTTTTTTTTTTTTACAAGTCAAGTAGGATATATACTATTTTGATTTTGCAAGTGTTACAAGTGTTATATACATATATATATATATATATATATATATATATATATATATATGGGGTAACAAATAATTTTTTATATGCAGTCCAACCTTTTTTGTATAGCAAACCGTGTCACTCTTCTTTCCCGATTTATATATATATAAATATATATAGTGTTCTCATTGTAGAGGAAAATGAATGGGTTAATAACCTCTTCTTTAGTTTCTTTTATTGTTGATCTTGCTGCTCACATACATGTACACACATATCCACACAAATATGCATAGAAGAATATCCATGATATGAACACACACACACACACACATATATATATATATATATATATATATATATATATATATATATATATATATATACATACAAACACACTAAAGAGTGCTACAGCATGGCTACAGTCTAATGACTGAGACCAGTAAAAGATTTTTTATTACCATCATCAACACAGTTTAATGTCCATTTTTCCATCATGATGATGATATCATATTTCATATATATATATATATATATATATATATATAATTTATTTCATATAGAAATGACTTCCACAAGACTAGACCTGTTCCATTCATTTGAAATCAGGTAATATATATATATATAGCCAGATGCACTTCCTGACACCAACCCTTTCCGTCAACTCTTATAACACACAGAGAGATCCAGTGCAAATTGTAAAAGTCGGCTCAAAGTGGTAGTGGAAGGATAATTATAGCTATACAGAGTGCACTGGGTGCATTTTATCGTAGCATCGGCACTAGAACTGTTGCATTCTTAAGCACCTTACAAGATGTACTGGATGCATTTTATCAGTCCCAGCACTAGAGTTTGTCATGTTTTCAACAAAGTTGAAGAGTTCTCCTCTGGCCTATAGAGTCACTGTTCAACTATCAATTACTTTACAGAGTGTACGGGATGTAGTTTATTCTGCCACAAACAGAGAAGTTATGTTCTCAACAAGACTGAAGGTTTCTCTCCATTTCGATTTGATTTTCAACCATGTTTTTTTACTTGATATTTATATAGCACTACAGAAAATATTTGTTAATAGTTTTCTAATTGCAGAAAACAAATTATATCTTTTTAGCTGGCATTTAGGTGGCATGTTGTAAATTTTGTCATTATTTCCCTTATTTTCCAATAATCAGCTTGCTAATCAACTTAACTTCCAATTGAGAATGTTATAACTGTAATTCTTTTATTGGAATAGCCAGCATATTGTTACATTATTATGATTCTACTTGCTTGAAGCATAGAGTTAGATCCCTTTATGATCTGAGTTCAAATCCCGCTGAGGTTAACTTTGCCTTTCATCCTTACGGGGTCGATAAAATAAAGTACCAGTAATACACTGGGTAATTGCCGGCCTTGTGCCAAAAGTAGAAACAATTATTATGATTCTACTTTCTACTCTCAACATGAGCCTGTAGATCAGAGAACGAAAATCAAAAGCAGGCACTTGTCTGTCCTGATAAGGGTGACTGTGGATTTGTGAGGTTCCTCAATCGCACCTATTTGGAGGTTTTCCTGTATCTGGAGGACAGTTGATCACCATTATGTATAATTTTCCCCACATTTGGTGCCCTTGTAGCAAATAAAAGAAATCATTATCAATATTATTAATACTATAAATGCTGTTGTTCAGGATAATATTTGTATTGCCATATAATTATTAACATATGCTGCTGTGATTTAGCCCAAGGTTTAGTAGATATGATGAAAGACATTCCAGATAAGACCATCCTATATTTTTCTGTATCAGCAACTGCATTAATTCATGTGTCCTTTTTAATGCTAAAGTGTGATTTGAACGATACTTCACTGTTATCTCTAGCAAATCAAGTGACAATGTAAAACAATGAAATTGCAAAGACATAAGTGGTGCCCCACAATATCCATAGCAACTGTTACCAATAATAGGGATTTCTTTATTGATCCCTAGCACCGACTTTTATTAATAATAATGGTTTATTGCCAGGTGGTGCTATTAAGTTAGACATGGCCTGGGCCAATACTGACCGAAACCTATCAAAGTTATCAAAGTTATATACTTTAGGCAGAAGACTTAATTTAAAGAGAGGAGAAAGTTGATTAAATTGACCCCAGTATTTGACTGATACTTCCTTTTATTGACACTGAAAAGACAAAAGGCAAAGTTGGCCTCACCAGGATTTGAATTTAGAATGTAAAGAACTGGAATAAATACGACAAGGTATTTAGACTGTTACTTTGATGATTCTACTAATCCTCAAACAGCAATAGTAGTAGTAGTAGTAGTAGTTTCTAATTTAGGTATAAGGCCAGCAATTTGGAGGGAGGAGAAAGTTGATTACTAATACTTAATTTATCAATCCCTGGAAGGATGAAAGGCAAAGCTAACCTTGGTGAGATTTGAACTCAGATTGTAAAGAGCAGTAACTAAATATCACAAGATATTTTGTTTAACACACAATAATTACAATAATAATAATAATAATTGTTTTTACGTTAGGCACAAGGCCAGCAATTACCCAGTGCATTACTGGTACTTTATTTTATCGACCCCGTAAGGATGAAAGGCAAAGTTAACCTTGGCGGGATTTGAACTCAGAATGGCAAGGGCCGTAACTCTATACATCAAAGCATGGCGTCCGACCTTCTACCAATACTGCCAATCCACCGCCCTTAATAATAATAATAATAATAATAATAATAATAATAATAATAATAATAATTGTTTCTACTTTAGGCACAAGGCCAGCAAACAATAATGGTTTATAATAATAAACAGATACTTTTACTAATATTATCTTTTATTTTAAGTATTTTCTAATTTATTTATTTTTCATGTATTTATTTCTGTAATAGTTTCATTTCATAGAAAAAAGACACTGATTGAGACTAGGCAGCTAACTTACCACTGACTACTAACACACCAGACAGCTCAATAATCTGTTGATTGGTAGCTTACTCAGTCCTGCTAGTAGTAATATAATAACTATTAATAAATAATTGTTTCTACTATTAATAAATAATAAAAACACTTTCTGTCTAGCTAGATCAGATAAACTTATAAATGCTAGCATGTCTACTTACAGTATGTGAAATGTTTTTGTTAAATTACATAACAGAGTTTAGGTCTCAACTATAGCAGTGAAATGAAATGGATCTCTGTCAGTTTCGACGATGAGTGTTCCAGTTGTTTGATCAATAGGACAGCTTGCTCATGAAATCAACTTGTAAGTGGCTGAGCATTCCACGGAAACATGTGTCCTTAATGTAACTCTCAGGGAGATTCAGTGTGACACAGTTATCTATGTAGTTGAAGTAGTGTTATGTGTGTTGGACCTCCATCGTTTCAACGATGTGTGTTCCAGTTATTCAAATAATGGAACAAGCTCCTCCTGAAATTAACATGCAAGTAGCTGAGTATTCCACACACACACACATATACCCATAATGTAATTTTCAGGAGGATTAACTGTAACCCTCTCCAGGTTAAGGGCATGATAAAACACATCCTGAACATACTGTAATGTGGTTGGTGATAGGAAGATCATCCAGTCAGAATACCCAATTCTAAAAGTTATGAAAAGCATAAAGCAATAAATAAATAATAACCTCAAAAGGATAAAAGGCAAAGTTCACCTTGACTAGTAATATAATACCTTTAACAATATAAAAAGGCTTCTATCTAGTTCTATCAGATACACAGCTGAGTTGAATAGAATTTAAATAGAGTATTAACTGATAACATGAAAAATATTTTTGTTAGGTTACAGTACAAACTTCAGGTTTCAACAATGAGCCTTATAGCAGATTTATTATACCAACCCAACTCTGGTGCTATGAAATAAAACCACCAATTTTAAGGCTCCCTATTTAAATTAAACTCTTCCAACATAATTTTATATATGTTAAGTTACTACCTAAGTAATGAAATAATTCATTTTAGTAAATACCACAGAATTCTTCATTAGTTTAATTGAAATAGAGTGTATTTCATTAGTAATATGGTCATGAAAGGGTTAGAGTTCCTTTTAGATTAAAATCTTCCACCAATTTTACATAAGAATCATATGATAAGGTACTACATTGGTAATGAAATAATCAATGATTTTAGTAAATCTCTCAAAATTCTTCATTAGTTAAATTGAAATAGAGTGTATTTCATTAGAAATAGTCATGAAAGGTCTGTAGCATATTCTATATAAAAAGTCCAGAAATTGGCACTTTCCATACCAACACCAATACCTAAGCCATACCCCCCACTACATCCATACCACCAGAGCTGTTACCTCTGGTTATTATACTACTACTACTACTACATCAGCAATACCAATCATATCATCCATTATGAGTCTGGACAATCAAAGCTGACCTTGGGCTAAACAAAACAATGACCATCACTACTTTAAATCAGGAAAATTGAACAACATAGTCCTAAAAATAAAACATTTAAAAAGCATAAAATATCTGGATAGGGTGGTCAAAGCTGGATTATTCATAGCTCTACTCAGAGTTGACCTGGTGCTAAACAATAACAACAATACCCACGATATGAACATCCCATCAACCTCAACAATAACAATCATCCCCAATACATGAAGAAGCCTCTAACTTATTGCTTGATCAGTTAGAAATACCAATCAAATCTCCCTCAAATCGTACCTTACTGTCATAAAAAAAGATAATTTAGTTATAGAAACATTGTCAGAAAACTGGATGGTATGGTCACAACTGGAATCTGTTTGATCATATATGTCTAATCAGAACTGACCTTGGGTTAAACAGCAACAAAAAATACCACCATCAGTATATATATATATTCCAATCATACCACCAATATCATTACCTACAACCATCTCCTCACATGCCAACCACTATATTTATAGCCATCACACCAATAATATTACTTATAACTATCATACCACTACCATCATCTAACATACCAACCACCACACCACCATTAACATTACCTATAACCATCATACCATGACTAGATTACTGGCACCTCAGATGCCAAGTGCCAATCCTATAACTGTTATACCACCACCAGCATTGCCAATAACCATCATAGTATTATCACCTCACATATCAACAATCACCACTCATAGTATTATCAATAACCATCATAGTATTATCACCTCACATATCAACAATCACCACTCCTATAGCTATCATACTAACACTAGCATAACCTATAATTATCATGTTATTACCACCACCTTTTGGGTGGATTAGCAGTATCGGTAGAGGGTCGGACACCATGCTTTCCAGCATAGTTACGTCCCTTTACGATCTGAGTTCAAATCCCGCCGAGGTTGACTTTGCCTTTCATCCTTACGGGGTCGATAAAATAAAGTACCAGTAATGTACTGGGTAATTTGCTGGCCTTGTGCCTAAAGTAGAAACAGTTATTACCACCACCTTTTGTTACCATATTTCTAAAGAAAGACACTACCTATGATTTTCAGATCCTTCAGAGAATAATGAGAGGGCCTTAATAATATAACTAACCATCATTATCTGGTGTTTGGAGGGCGGTGGATTGGCAGAATTGGTAGAGGGTTGGACATGCTTTCCAGCATAGTTACGTCGCTTTACAGTCTGAGTTCAAATCCCGCCAAGGTTAACTTTGCCTTTCATCCTTACGAGGTCGATAAAATAAAGTACCAGTAATAATACTGGGTAATTGCTGGCCTTGTGCCGAAAGTAGAATCAATTATCTAGTGTTTGGAACATAACTTAACGATTCTTACATAGAATTAAGAAAAATAAGGTGTTTAGATGAATATATATAACCATTTAAAATAAACAGCTTAGTATAGGAGAACCAGGATGGTTGCAGACAGGTTGGTATGAAAAAGGTTAATGCTATACAATGATAATAATCACTACAACTATATTTACAACTGCCAGTTTACTCATACCAAACCACTACTAACATTTAAGAGTTAATTTTGACACACAATGCAGACAGCATTAAAAAGCTAACTAGAAATAATTATGTTATGTGGTGTGAAAAACAACATAAAAAAAGCTGTTAGTCACTGACTAATATAATTAGTTCAGCAAGTAAGGGAGACAACTCTGGACATAGTTTGATCCTATTCTGACTACAGTAAAGCATAGGTTTTACCATGAAGTGCAGTGAAGTCTATATTTTGCTGATGAGATCATACCAAGATCAAAATATGTTCAAAGTTGTTTCCCCATACTTGCCAAAATAATAGTTTGAGGGAGGGGGGAGAAGGAGAGACAGGAGAGAGAAGGGGAGGGGAAAGATGAGAAAGAGAGGAGGGAGAGAAGAGTGAGAGAGTGAGCAGGAGAGAAATGAGAGAGGAGTGGGGGAGACAGGAGGGGGGTGAGAGAGTGGAAGAGGGGAAAGGGAGAGAAGAGGAGAAAAGAGAGAGAAAGAGGAAGAGGGGGAGAGAGGAAGAGGGGGAAGGAGAGAGAAAGGAAGAGGGGCAAGGAGAGAGAGGAAGAGGGGAAAGAGAGAGAGAGGAAGAAGGGGAAAGAGAAAGGAGAGATGAGAAGAAAGAAAAAGAGGGAAAAAGAAAGAATGGAGAGGTCAGGTGTGAGGTATTATTCCTCTACTACAGTAGGATTTAAACTGACCAGCCATGAGCTTGCAATAATTAAATTTTTCTGGAATATTTAATCACAGGGTTCTTGATTTTGTATTTAACCCTTTTGATACCAATCCACCCAAAATTGGCGCTATCTCTATGAAACAAAACCACTTATTTTAAATGGGTCCTATATAAATATTGTCAAACATAATTTCGTACAAGAATCTGTTATCTAATGTTATAAATACCAACTTAATATGAAATAGTAATTTTAGTAAATTGTACCAAATTCCTCATTAATTCAAATACAACATATTTCATGAGAAATATGATTATGAAAGGGTTAATGCAGCTACATCTGTCCAATCTCTATAAGCTCCCAAAACACTGAATTAATCACAAAAAATTATAAGAAAAATTATTTAATAGTATGGAAAATTTAAATTATTTTCTCAATTCTTAGGTCAACAATGGGTCCATGTGTTTATTTTGCCTTTAATTTTGCAAGATGAAGGCATGCAGCTTTGTGGTTAGGGAGATTGGCTCATGATTATAAAGTTGTTGGTTTGATTCCTGAACCAGGTGATATGTATCCATGAGCTAAACACTTCCTTTCTTGTGGCTACCATCCACTCAGCTCAAAAAGGAATTAGAACCAGCAGTAGTTGGGAGTTAGCTTTATGGTGGACAGGTACCCTAGCCATATGGGACTGGGGTTCACTCTTGTATATTTATTTAATATCAAAGAAATTAGGATAAGCTCTGATTTTTGGAACAGTGGTTACTCTTATATGAGAAGATAGTTAAGTGATACAATGAGCAACACTCAGTAGCTATATCTTTATGCTCCCCTTCCAAAGTTCTGCTTTTTAATGTTTTGTTTGTCTATCTTTGTGTATTCTTACTCTTATTCTATTATAAGTGGGAATGCAGTGGGATTGAACTAGAATCCATATGGCTACAAAGTAAACTCTTTAACCATACAGCCATGCCTGTGCCTGTTTAAGTACTCCTGATAAAAATCATCTGAGAAGTTAATTTGTAGTAAACTAGTATCCTATCAAGAGATAGATTTATATGTCATCTGCTTAATTTGACATCCTGTTTAGCTGTTTAGTTGTATCAAGTTCAGTACTATACATTCATGTTACATTCTGTATACTGCTGTACAATATTTGTGCATCACGACAGCTGATGAGTATTTAAGTTATAAACACTTAAACTGAAGTCGATTGGAAGTGATTGATTACAGTCCACTAAATATATTAGAGAAATTATGCACAACACACTTGAGCTTAGAATAGCTATGGATGTGAATATTTTATTATTCCTCATCATTTTACATCCATTTTCCATGCTAGCATAGATTGAACAAGTCATCATAGTCCAAGACATAGTAAGGTTGAATAACTACATCTTGCTTATACAATCCATATTTGTCATGGTTTCTATGATAAGATGCCCTTCCTAACTCTAACCACTTTACATAGTGTACTGAATATATTTTATCATGGTACAAACATTACCACTTTTCAAAATGTACTAAGTGCATTTTACAGTGACACCAGCATTTAATCACGCATAGGAATCTGTCAGTCTTGAGAGCCTATGAAATTGTGCAATGATCTTCCAGTGCACATAAGCTGGGAAGGCAGACTGCTATCCATGCCATATGTCCCCCTTTTCACACCTCTGAAATAATGCAATGAAAAGGCAAGTACCAATCTGGATAATTCCAGCAGTTATATGAGTTGCTAGGGGGGCTGATTACAGCTTCAAACTACCTTAGGGAATCCGACTCCAGATTTTTCCTCAGGGTTGACTCCTGAAGTAGATATAGCCACAATATTTTCCTTTACTGAGACAGGCTATTGGCATATATTGAACCCAGTCTGCCCAAAGCAACAGGCTTTGACCCACTTTTCATTCCTTCTCACTGCCCACATTGGAATAAACAGCACTAAACAAGTTGCCATGTACTTGACAAGACTGAGGCATCCTCCCTTCTTTGTATTGTCTTTGATCAGTTACCAGCCATATATGGTTGAAGAGTGCTCTCTACTCCATATCTCCAATTGGTCACTAGCCACATATGGTTGAAGAGTGCTCTATGCCCAGTATAATCTCTGATTAATTGCTAACCACTTGTGATTATTATGCAGTGAACATATAACAGTGGTTCGATATGAGAAATTTCTAGATGCGTTTTTCACATATTGCATAAAATGTATAAAAACAATAAGAGTTTGACATGTGTTAGACTTATTAGATTAAAAGGATTAGTCTGACACGTGTTACGTTTCATTGAAAGAGATTTTATACAGTGAAAATTTCATTTAAGTGTATTTGAGGTAAAATTTTGAATGAATGCTACTTAAATTATTGATTTATTTGCAATTGGTACATTTTTCACATGTATTTTATTGCATGTCTAGACAAAGTTACAACATATATCATTCACATGAATTTACATGACAGAATAATTTCTACTATATCTAGTTTGAGAATTAGGAATGGGGAAGTAATTAGAATAGGCAAGTGTCTTGTTCTTCGTAATTAGATATTTTATCTACACATGAAATAAAAAATTTGAATTATATCCTTCTTTATTTGAAATTGTCTTAATATTTTGAATAAAATTCTCTAAAATTTACATGTAGAAAATTATATATTTTTGTTAGTTTGCTGGTTCTTGTTTCATAGCACCTCACCCATATATACAACTAATATAAAGATGATGGAGGAGGAAATGAAAGTAAGGGAGGATTGGTGAAGTGGGTGTAGAAGATTGGGAGTGGATTAGAGAAGCTTGTCATAGGGCCTGCAAGGTTAATCCCTGCTTTAGCAGTGAAATTGGAATACTCTTTTGATACCATATTTCTAATGGAAAGAACTGCCTAAGTTTTTCAGATAATTTGAAAATAATCAAGAATTTGGAGTAAATTAACAATGTAACAAACAGTCTCAATATTAAGCTCATGTTTGGAACATAAAGATTCTTAGATAAAATTGACCTTATAACTAATGTTTAAGAAAAGAAAATCAATATTTCATAAATAAAAGAAATATTAGCAATTATTTTTATTGATAAATAATAGCAACATCTGGACATGTTATGTATTATGAGAAAATGTAAATATGATTAAGTAATTGTAAGGGAAGGTTGTTGTGTTCAAGTTTACAGCCAGAGCAGGTTTATGATGAGATTAGACTACGTT
>OZ024755.1:12121101-12186101 GCA_964016885.1 Eledone cirrhosa
CACATCCAGAGTGTACTGGGTGCATTTTATTGTGGAACCAACGTTAGAGAGGTCATTGTGACCTAAGCAGTTATAGGAGAGTGTGGAGGAAGAGTATGCTAGAAGCACTGTTTATATTCATCTAAAAACTTTCCATCATAATTTTATATATGACCCTTTGTTAAGCTATAATCCAAACGCCAGCTTAACAGTGAGAAAATTGCATTACTAAAACCCTTCAAATTCTTGATTATTTTCAAAATTATTTGAAAATCATAGGCAATGACTTTCATAAGAAATATGGTACCAAAAAGGTTAATCATGTGTCACCTCATATATCCCAATATATTGAAGTGTGTCAAGATTATGAAACTGCTATTAATATTTTACAATCTCTTTATATCAAACCTACAAAATATACATGATCTATTTATATTTTGACATATTGCAATATCATTTCAATTTTAGTTCTGCCCAGAACAGACTCTGAAATCATTGGCAGCTTTATGATCAGATTAAATGAACGTTTCATCTACAGGAACACTTCAAAACTAAGAAGTAAGCCCATATTTTCTTATTTTCTTCCTGTATATCTGTGTCCTGCTCTCTCTCTCTCTCTTCTTTCTTTATGCGTGTTTTTTTTTTGTTGTTGTTATTGTACCTCCAAAATGAGTGTTTCCCTTTTTTGGAAAATCAGAACTAACTGTTCATGAAATTAATGTGTAAGTGGCTCAGCATTCCATAGACATGTGTACCCGTAAGGTGGTTCTCAGGGAGATTCAGTGTATGAAAAGGCTGACCCTTTGAACTACAGGCACAATTCATTTTTGCCACCTGAGTACAGGGCAACGTAAAATGAAGAGTTTTTCTCAAGGACACAACGTGCTACTTGGAATCAAACACCCTAACCATTAAGCTATGAGCCTTCACAATGTATGTATAGTCTGTTCTTTTATTGGTTTCAATCATTATACTGTGCCAAGCTTCAGGCACCACCTTAAAGAGATTTCGTAATGTCAATACTTATATTCTATAGCCTTGATTGTTATTTCCAGTGGGTCAAGGGACAACATAGAAGCTCCCTTATTATCACAAAGGTGCCTTTAATTTGCTGCCCAGCCAGTTCTTTAACTTTTCTAGGATTTCTTATATTAAGAAATGTGTCGGGAGGAACAAACTCAATTTAGTCAATTTATTAGTGTTAACTATGAAGGTATGAATAGCAAGTCAACCTGAGCTAGATTTGAACTGTTTGTCAATTTGACCTCAGCAGAACTGGTTTTTTTTTTTGGTTTTTTTGTTTTGTTTTTTTTTGTTTTTTTTTTGGTTTTTTTTTTTGGTTTTTTTTTTGTCTGGTACCCAATACACTTTATAAAGTGGTAGTGCTGTGGCCATGATAAAATTCACTGAGTACACACTTTAAAGAAAAGGTACCCAACCATAAAAAGAACAAGTAAAATATGGAATAAATGACAGTTTTTTGACGAGTCACGTCTCAAACTATGGTCACCTATTCAGCCCATACCAGCAGGGAAAATGAACATCATGAAAATTGATGATGATTTCAGCAGGATTTGAACTATTTTGTCATGTTAACCTCTTTCAAATTGACCCGTTTCTGTTAAATTAACCATTATGTCAAGTAGACCATGGCCAGATTTGAACTATTTTGTCATGTTAACCTCTTTCAAATTGACCCGTTTCTGTTAAATTAACCATTATGTCAAGTAGACCATGGCCAGATTTGAACTATTTTGTCATGTTAACCTCTTTCAAATTGACCCGTTTCTGTTAAATTAACCATTATGTCAAGTAGACCATGGCCAGATTTGAACTACTTTTGTCATGTTAACCTCTTTCAAATTGACCCGTTTCTGTTAAATTAACCATTATGTCAAGTAGACCATGGCCAGATTTGAACTACTTTTGTCATGTTAACCTCTTTCAAATTGACCCGTTTCTGTTAAATTAACCATTATGTCAAGTAGACCATGGCCAGATTTGAACTACTTTTGTCAAGTCAACCTCAGCAGGTTTTAAAACAATTCAAGTCAACCTCAGTGGGATTTGAACTGGTTCTGTCAAGCTGGCAGCCAACAGTACAATGAATGTGGGAAGTGGATAATGTTACTAACTCCATGTTCATACCACAGCAATTCACCCAAAATGACCAACTACTCAGTAACAATGGACACTCTACTGTCAGAGCACACTCAAGTATGCAATGTTCACAGAGCTGGAACTGTAACTCTCTCTCTCTCCTTCTCACCAGCTCTCTCTTTCTTTCATCCTCTCTCTCTCTCTCTCCTTCTCACCAGCTCTCTCTTTCTTTCATCCTCTCTCTCTCTCCTTCTCACCAGCTCTCTCTTTCTCTCTGCCCTCTCACTCTCCTTTATCAGCTAACTTTGTGTCATAAGCCTACTTGAATTATGTTGATAATGGCTATTCAACAATGTTAAGAACAACAATTACTACCACTATAACTGTTACTACTACTACTACTACTACTACTACTACTACAAATGCAATAACAACAACTACTATTACTACAGCAACAACACTGGACTAAGGTTGAATTTGAAAATCTTTAATGCATCTCAATAACACCATATATCTAAATACAGAAGAGGAACAACAAACGCTATCAGAGTGCAGAAGTGGGTGATAAATTATTCAATATTTCAGTTATAATAAACCCTTACGGAAAACATTATTAAAGCTAAGAGATTGAATACATTTACGTTTCTCTTCCTTCAACATTATGCTGACTTTCATTCATTGCTGTTGCCGTTGTTGTTGTTGCTGTTTAGATTCATGTCAACTTTAATCTGATAGACCTATGATGAAACAGATTTTAGCAGTGTTTGTTCCGTCTTTTAGGGTTTAGTTGGAGTATATTATCCTTCCCCCATTTAAGGGAATATAGTGTGATTTAAATTAAATCTAGCTCTCCTGTTTCTAACAGATCTACTGTCCACATAGGTACTAGTCACCTGTTGGCTTCTTTAGTTCCTGAAACAAAATTGGGGGAGGGAACACATGTAGTCTATTTATATATCATCATTTTTACATTGTCCTTTCTATGTTGGCATGAGTTGAACACGGTGTTTTGAGGCAATGTTTTACAGCCAGATGCCCTTCCTGTTATGAACCCTATCAGTCGCTTCTTAGAACATGCAGGGCTATGGTGAATCTATTTTAAGCCAGATGCACAGGGTATATATATATCATCATCACCATCACCGTTTTCCATGTTTTTCCATGTTTGGATGGAAACATTCTACGTCTGGTAGGGGTTGGAGAGTTCATCATGGTTTGAAACTGACATCGTTTGACAACCAAATTCATACATTCCTTATTTTGGCCTACATTCTACAGCTGGAAGTCTTACCTAATGATAAAAAAACTTTACATACTGTACTGGGTAAATTTTATCATGGCTCTAAGACTACTTTACAAAGTTTGTTGAGCGCATTTTATCATAGCACCAGCACTAGAGAGGTTATGTGTTTGACCAGATTGAACAGTCCTCTTTACCCTATATTGTTTCCATTCAATTGTCAACCACTTTACAGTGTGTACTGAGTGCATTTATATATGTCATTCAACTTATAGTCTAAGAAAGAGAAACAGTGTCGATTGCTTTTGCAAGCCCTTCCAGATTGTAGAGTTGATGATAATTCAAGATAGTAAAGGAGAAAATATAGACAGAAAAATATATGAATGAATGGATGGGTGGAAGAACAAACAAATGGAATAAAATAAAAGGAAAACGGAGAATAGTTTTTTTATTTTTTAAAAGAACAAAATGAAATCTTTAGGCATTCTAACCACAGGTCCGTAGTAATGGAGCTGTAATCTCTGGATGCAAAGAAGTAGTGGCTCTATCTAGAATATGCACCCTATCTAGACCTTTGCAGGAACCACATTTCAGCTTTGCATTCAAAATCGTATTCCTTTGGTGACTACTCAGACAGAATTAGTATGACAATATGAAAATAGACCTTTGATTTACAGGTACAAACCATCTGACTGTCTTCCAATCAGTTTCTGTCTACCCAAGTCCATTCACAAGTTTTGGGTCGACCAAATGCTATGGTAATAACACATTTCTCAGATGCGACACTATGAGTTTGAACAAGAAACCTCATGATTGTGAAGTGAACTTTTTAACCACTCAGCAATGCCTGTATCCACTTTTATGAAATACTAGCAGTGGTATCCGGCGTTGCACGGGATAAGGTATTTTGGAAGGCGGGCCGCCAACAAACATAATTGTGGAAAAACTGCATGCCTGGACAATATGTAAAGAAAATAAACCGAATACTCTGATGGCTAGATAATCTTTAAGATTTTCCTTGATGAAGCAGGAAAAATGCAGGTTTTCACCTAATGCGGGCCCTAGGGGATCAAGAAAATAAATTTTTTTTATGTGCATAATATGCCTTGAAATTTCGGGAAAGGCGGTTAGACGTAACGCCTCCAAAAAGCCCTAAAAAGCTGAAAAAAATGAAGTTTTTCACCTAATGCGGGCCGTAGGCCATAAAAAAGTTGGATTTTCTTTGCTCACCGTATGAAGAAGAGACTGACTAATACATAGTTACAATTTCAAGGAAATCGGTCTGACGTAGCGCCTCAAATAACACTTAAAAACCTGAAAAAACGCAGTTTTTCACCTAATGCGGGCCCTAGGAGATCAAACATTGGATTTTTTATGTGCATAACACTCCCTGAAACATAAGTAATACACATGTAAAGTTTGAAAAGAATCGGTTGGGTACTTCTCGAGTTTTAGGGATTCAAACTCACACACACACAGGCAGACATCCTCAGTTTTATATATATAGATAAATGGTGTAAGTCAAATTAAATGGCTTTCGAATAGGAATAGAAACTAATATGTTAACCACACAAATAAAGCTGACCTCTGTCACAGCAACATTTAACAAGACATCTAAAATATTTCAGACAGATTTTATTGAAATATCATTGCAATAAGATGTAATAATACATATCTAGTATAGTATTATAAATTTGGCTGTGAAAATGGGAGAAACAAAACTCAGTGAGTAGAGTGATATATAGTGACTAGAGGAGCAAAAGTTTTAACTTGACTATTTTGTTACAATATTTCTAATGAAAAACACTATTTCAACAAATTAATTATGAATATTGGGGGATTTACTAAAATTATTGATTATTTTATTACTAAGATAGTAAATTAATATTTAGTTTTTATATAAAACTAAGTTGCAATATTTTAATTTAAATAGAACTCATGTAAAATAAGTGGTTTTGTTTCGTAGTACAAGAGCCAGTTTTGGGCCAGGTTAGTATACTTTTCAAACTAATTTGAAAAGTATATTAAGCACAAAACTCCTGGCACTCAAGACACATATACCTTTGCAGTTATAAATAATATAATACGTTATAGAATAGAATTACATAGTGTCCAGTAGATTTTTTTTCCTTCCAATCTCAGGAAAAAGATAAGTTGGAAGACTGGCAATGTCAGTAAAGTTCATTTCTAGTTTGAGACACTGTTTGAAATTCTTCAGTTCAATGTTTGAGAGAAAAATGTGGGATGTGCAAATGGTCCAAAGGAATTTTGTTATGGAAAAGTATGATTTTGGTTATAGAGATTAATACAACATCAATTGAGGTTTTTTCTTGGGGACAGAGAAATAAAGAAAATAAATATAAAATCCTATTACTAAAGAAACAAATAACTATCAGAATATAAGAATACGGTAATATAAAAATAAAATTAAAGATTAAACTTTCATATTAAACTATGGTTTATGGGGCTGCTGTTTAGTTGTTCTTTTGAGGCTTCAGCTCTAATGAAGAAGACTTAGGATCAAAGTTTTCTGCCTGTGTCCCTTACTCCGCCTTTCTGTCTGTATAACAAGAACTACTTTGTTCAATGCCTCCTTCCTTTTTTAACTTTTTTTATACCAAACAGCCTGAAGCTGCCCTTGATTCTAACGGTTTATTTTAAAGTATTTATCATCAGAATTTTACATTTGCTTTTTATGCTGGAATGGTTTGAATGAGTCATCAGGGGCCAAGACTAGATGGGTCGAGAACCACATCTAGCTTATATGTTCCTCATTTTGGTATGTTCATATTTATCTAAAAACCGTCCATCATAATTTCATGTAAAAACTTTGTTACATTCGAAACACTAGCTCAATAATGAGTAAGTCAGTTATATTACTAAATTCCTGCAAATTCTTATCTTCAAACCTATTCAGAAATAATGAACAGTGTCTAATTATAAATACTGTAATCAAATGGCTAGAGTTTGATTTGAGTGCATTTTCGTAGAGCAGTTTGAATGACTGCATATAGGTATCCTCAATTTTTTTTTTCTAGATTTAAGTAGATGAGGGATACAAATCTGTCCATTGACAGAACAATGGTCTATCACAGATGGTTTTTTCTCAACTAGGTAAAATGAGTCATGTAAAATTGTCTTTTATAGTCATTAGAAAGCACTCATAACAGGATATTAATCATGTTTCATTATGACTAAATATTTGGTTTCATTATGACTCGCCGAGGTTGACTTTGCCTTTCATCCTTACGGGGTCGATAAAATAAAGTACCAGTAATGCACTGGGTAATTGCTGGCCTTGTGCCTAAAGTAGAAACAATTATGACTAAAATATGGCAGTGGACTGGCAGTATCGGTAGAGGGTCGGCCGCCATGCTTTGACGCATAGAGTTACGGCCCTTGCCATTCTGAGTTCAAATCCCACCGAGGTTAACTTTGCCTTTCATCCTTACGGGGTCGATAAAAAAAAGTAACAGTAATGCACTGGGTAACTGCTGGCCTTGTGCCAAAAGTAGAAACAATTATGACTAAATATTTGATAGTTTGATATCTTATCAACAGGAATATCCTGTATGGCCCACCTTATGATGAACCACATCCTATGTGGCCCACTGCTCAAAAAAGGTTGCCCTTGCATAAATTAGGCCATTTACTAAACACTACATCCCTGAAATTGTGCACCAATTAGTTTACAATGAATGACTGTAAATGTTACAAATGAAGCAATTCTTCTGTTCACTTCATCATGGATGTAGATGGTATTTTGTTTCATAAGATTTAGCTTGGTGTTATTGAGTGGGTATATAGTTTGCAGTTGTTATTGTGGCAGTGAAAACATGTGGCTTAATGGTTAGGGTATTGGGCTCATGATCATATGTTTGTGGGGTCAATTCCCAAAGCTTTAAATGTGATCTTAATAGAGGTAGTTCATTTCACATTGTTCCAGTTCATCATCATTTAACACTCATTTTTCCATGCTGGCATGAGTTGGATGGGTCATCACAAACCAAGTCAATACTGCCCTCTCTCCAATGGACTGGGGCCCCACATTTTGCATAGTTACATTCTGGTAACTGAAAGTGATTAGCAGAGGCAGCAGCAGTAGTAGCAACTGAGAATTAGTTCTGCAACAGACTGGCATATCATCCAGTCTTGTACTCTCAGTTGCATAACATCTCATAAAACCAGGTTAAGATCTGGGCTTCATACAAGCCATGCAAGCATGGAAAAAAAAACCAGTTGTTGTTTTTGATTATAGTAATTGCTCAATATAGTGGTTTACTGTTTGTTTGGTGTTTATGTTCAATACAGTTTTTTAAGTTTCCTGTATTTTCTATTGGATATATTTCTTGTTAGTTCCTTCTTCAGTTGTTTGATGTTCAGTGAAATTTCTGCTGTGTGTCCGCTGTTTGTGCTAGTGTTGGTGATGTTTGGTGTTTGTAGTGTTAGTGTTGGTAATGAGTGTTGTGTGGTAGTGTTTGGTATTGTGGGTATTGTTGGTGTGTGTGTGTGTGTATAGTGTTACTGTCAGTGGTGTTTGGTATATGGTCTATTGTTGTTGAATTGTGGTGTGGTGTGTGGTGTGTGGTATGTAATGTGTGATGCATGGTGCAGTGATGTGTACTGTGTTGGTATGTGTCATGCTTGGTGTAGTGAATTGTGTGTGGTGGATGGTGTTGTTTGGAATGGGGCATATATAGTGTGTGGTGGTGGTGTGTATGGTGGATGGTGTATTGTTTGATGTTGTCTCTGGGTTTTTATGAGGCTGACTGTTTCTGATGTGTAATCAGGATTGAATTTTTTTTCTCCATGTTTTGTGGAGTATGCCTTTTGGATGCATCTCTACATCATATATATATATATATATATATATATATATATATATATATATATATATATATACAGCAACAGCAATATCTTAGATCCATGTTGGTAGTTGCAGTGATGTTGAATTATGCAAATCTTGATTCTGCTGTTTCCTGATCAAACTGGTTCCACAGGTATTATTTTGAAATTTCTAAAACACTTTTTACTTTATTCATTGATGTGTGAGTTTGTTGTTAGCTATGACAATTTTTGGAGGTGAGTAGGGTGGGTAAAGGGAGACTTAGGGGATTGTTTATCAAGTGGCTATGGTAGCTCAGTATATGGAGCAAAACGTAATAACTGTGGATGAGGTGTTGTAGTTATCTTGGTGATGTGCGCATGTATATGTGTATGCATGTGTCTGTCTGTCTGTGTCAGTGTGTGCATGTCTGTCTGTACGTATGTATGTATTTGTGTGCATGTGCGTGGGTGTGCATCTGTGTGTGTGTCTAGGTATGAATGTTGGTTGTTAAGAATCCTATTGTTTTTGTGTGGTCGCTATATTATTTTAACCCTTTTGATACCAGCCTGGTGAAAATTAGCTATGGTTCTATGAAACAAAAAAAAACCTGTTTTAAAAGGTTCCTGTTTAAAATTAAAATCTACCAATATATTAAGTTACTATCTTACTAATAAAACAATTTAATAAATTCTTCTGTATTATTCATTAACTCTTTTAATACCGACCCTGTTAAAGCCAGCTCTGGTTCTATGAAACAAAATCATCCATTTTAAAGGGTTATTATTTAAAATTAAATCCGTCCAATGTAATTTTATATAAGAGCCTTAATAATGAAGTAATTTTAGTGAATCCCTCTAAATTCTTTATTAATTGAAATACCATATGTTTCATTAGAAATATGTCCATAAAAGGGTTAAAATGGGAATATGTTGAAAGCATAGAAGTCTTTTCCAATTATAGTATTTTGCAGAGTGTAAAGTTATGGTTGAAGGTAACTTGGTGGAGGATGGTGAAGTTACTATTGGTTTATAAATGAAGCTTTTTTTCAATAACAAGAGAGAATAATTAATGTAATCCATCCAGTATATAACTGGTAATTATTTTGCTGACATGGAATGAGTGAACACTATGAAAATTGAAACCAAAACTGAGGTGCAGAACTTTGTATTTTGCATGTCAGGCATGAGTCAAAATATTTTATGAGCAGGGGGACATTATGTGCTATTTTTCATAAATCTAGTTACACCACCTCCAATAATAAATGATCCAGCTATGCATGAAATTGATGTTCAAGTGCCTGAGCATACCACAGACACATGCATCCATAACATAATTCTTGGAGTGATTCAACACAACACAATATGTGACAAGTCTGGACCTTTGAATTACAGGTACAGTTCATGCAATAGACTTCCAAACAGTTTAAGTCTCCCCAATTTCATTCACAAGGCTTGGGTTGACCTAAGGCTATATTAAATGACACTTGCCCAAGATACCACACAGTGGAATCAAATCTGAGACTTTATGGCTGCAAAGTGAACTTAACAATTCAACTATTCTGCATTTACATAAAGAAATATTTAACTTTTAACATCCTGCACCACATGAAAAGATAGTTGAAAATATTTTTAAAATGCATAAAACAGCACTGACTGCCTACCTCACATTAAAATTTTACATCTTTACACTAACATTATGAAATTTCACAGCAATATGTCCTATAGAAAAGATATAAATATTTGAATTAATAAAACCATTTTTAGATATTTCTGCTAAATCATTACAGGATGTTAAGAATTAACAAAAATCTTATGCAGTATGTTTTCATTGGCTGATAATTCGAGGAATCACCAAACATTGCTCGAGATAAAGCAAGAGTGAATGTGGAAAAAATGAAATGAAACAGATGTAGATATAAAGATTACATTGTAGATTTTTAGTAAAAAGTTATTTTTATAATAATTTGTATATCATTTTAATGTAATATTTAGTGGGAGTGTTGATGCCATGATAAAATTCATCTGGAACACTAAAATGCTTAGCATTAAAAAGGTCATCCAGCCATAGAAACCAAGCCAAATATGAGACATATATGCAAGATGTGGTACTCTAACAAATCTAGTTTCAGACCATAAAGCTCCAACCAAACTATCCCACCATGGAAAATAGATGTATGATGATGATGAGGAATCATGATAATACATGTGCCATAAAAAATGTCATGTTGCCCTCAGTACTGGTATATGTTACTCAAAGCCACTTCAAGGCAATCAAAAGTGTCTTGCCACTGCCTTGCAGTATTCTTAGAGCATATATTACATTTCACTGCATATGATGATTATATGAATGAATACATATAACATATGATATCTGAATTTGTGTCTAAATGAACATCTTACATCTATCTGCCTAATTAAACACTGCTGTGAATTCCTACATGTCAAACATGAGCAGGATGTTGCCTTCAGACATATCCTCTCAATATAACCCTGTACAGTCTAATGAAAAACCTGTCACTTTCTTTGTCTCTCAGTCTCTGAATATAAACACATGCATACATATACAGTTATATACTTACAAGAGCAAAAAAAAGCCTCCATGCAATCACTAAACATAGCAGCCAAATCACCCTAAAATCAAACACTGGACAATACATATATTCTATAGATATATTCTAAACACACACACACACACATGTGTGTGTGTGTGTGTGTTTAGAATATATGTAATGTCCAATATTTCCTTTATTAAAGACAGTAGTGTTTGATTTTAGGGTGATATATATATACCATCATGTCCTTTTTCAATGCTGGCTTGAATTAGGCAAGTCATAAAAGACCAGGCTAGTACTTAGAGCTACTGTCCTAACTAGTAGTAGGTGTTAGGAAGGACATCCAATTATAGAAATTATACCAAAACATAGAATGTACGATCAAGAGGTGGTTCTGCAATCTGTCTAGCCTTGGAATCTGATAACTTGCCCAATCTTAAAAATGGACATAAAATAATGTGGATGTTGATGATGATGATGATGATGATTCAGCCAGTGAGAGCTAAGTATCATTGCCAGGGGTTCAGAATATGACTGGAGGTGGAATATGAAATGACAAGCTTTCATTTGACAAACTAATATACTAACGAAATGGCCAAATGCAGTGACCGAGAGCAAATTGGGAGCATATTGGTGTCAGTTAATAATAAAGTAGGTGGGTGGTGGAGATATATAGTATTAGTTATCACCTTCAAGAAACTTATGCAAGTTTCACTTGCATTAAATCTACAGTAAATACTAGTTGATACAATAAATGCTGATATAATAAAACCTGCAATTAAGAATTAAAGGAAGCAACAGAACAATAACTGTCACTAAAGTAAATGAGATCAAATAGGTGTTAGCCTCAAATTAAGTAATGAGATAAAAAGAGGGGGACTGGCTTCATTTCACTTAAATTAGAGACATGGATATATAGACAGGATAGTGTTTGTTCAGTTACAAGTCTAGAAAATGATAAATAGCTTTAGCAAATTGAGTTAAGAGGACAGAATAATCAAAACTGACCTTATAACATTTCAGTTGAGAAGACTTGAGTATCGATTTTTCTTTTTTTCGTTTGTTAACAGAATGTATGAAATTAATGAAATTAATGTCAAGTTATTTGATGCAGGGGGAAATGTTATAGGCAATTGATCACACCCTAGTATATTACTGGTACTTATTTTATCGATCTTCTTTGAAATGAAAGTTAAACTCAACGACAACTTGGCACAAACACAAGAAACAACCTCTTGTATTCTGGAAGAATGGATATTAAATGGTGATGATGAATATAGAACATCAGAATGTAGAAAGAAGAATCCACAAAAATAAATTAACAAAAGAAAGTGAGAGGGAAATAGAGGGACAGACTACACCTCAATCTGATTATATCTACTTTTATTGTTGTTTTTATTTTTATTTTCAGTACAGTCAAAAGAAATAAAATTTGAAGGTAAGAAAAAAATTTATTTTAAATTTCATTTTAACGTAAATTATATTCAATACTTTAGTGTGGTCTGTATTTTTGTTTGTCTTTTCATTAAAAGCAAAACTTTATATATTTATATCTGCATGATTATGATGTTTAATTCCAGGTTACACCTGACTGAGCAAACCTATGATTAAAAATGTTCCAAATATAACAATCTTGCCTTTTCTATGCAAATGTACCTATTACATCGTTGAGTGTATTTGTGTATATATAGGAAAAAGAAGTTAAAAATGCAATTGGAGTCTTTAAAAAGGTTTATTTAAAATAACATAACTTTACCAGTTTCACAAGTTTCATGATTTTTAAAAGTTAAGAGAATGAAGAGATGTGTGGCTTTGGCAACTTGTAACTTGTATGTGAGTTAAAAGTCGCCATAGCCACACATTTCTCCATTCCTCTTAAAGACTCCGATTGCATTTTCAACTTCTTTTTACTAGATTTTTTACCTGGGATATATTTTTAAAAAAAAAACTTACTTTCAAATATATATATACCAGTGTGCTGAAGAGTTCCTGGCTTTGGGTAAAAGAAAATACAAGAGGATCAGTTAATTATGATTTTATTCAACATATTCCCATCTCAGATTCACACACTTACTGCAGTGATTCTAAGCCAGAAACTTTTCAGCACCCCAGAAGATCCCATTTAAGCAGCGATTCTTTGCTTAAACTTTAATCTGTTATTTTAATAAATAAATATATATATATATATATATATATCATCATCATCATCATTTTATGTCCACTTTTCCCTGCTTGCAAGGGTGGGACGGGAACTGATTCTGGCTTGATTTCTACAGCTGGATGCCCTTCCTAACACCAACCTCATTTACAGTGAGTGCTGGGTGCTTTTTTACCGTGGTGCCTACACGTCCACTTTACAGTGTGGGCTGGGTGCTATTTTGCCATGGCACCTCCACGACCACTTTGCAGTGGAATGACATGGACCCTAGTCCTATCATCTCATATCTACAGATGAGTGAACTGGAGCAATGTGAAATAAAGTGTCTTGCTCAAGGAAACAACACATCACCCGGTTTGAGAATTGAACTCACAACGTTTCAATTGCAAGGCCAATGCTCTAACCACTAAGCCATGTGCCTCCATTATATATATATTAGTTAAGGAGGGGAAGGTCAAGCCCATGACCCATTTTCTAATTTAGAGAAAATTTACTGATTATTAAGCTGGTATCTGGAACAAAGGTTCTTGCATAAAATTATGATAGAAGTGGTTTTCATTTTTGTTTTTAGATAAATACATTTTAAAACAGTTTTATATCATAGAATCAAGTAGATTGATACCAAAAATGTTAAATGTTTGTTTTGTTTAGGTTGTTGTTTTTATTTTTTAACATGTTCTTCCTTTAAAGAAGAAAATAGTGTCATCGCAGCATCATGTGGAGTAAAATGGTAGGTTTTGAACACTTGTGGTCAGGTTTATGAAGTATTACAAATGATATTATTATTGAAAGATGCAATTGTTTAATAATACTGTGTGGCGTATTGTCAAAATGAAAATATCTCAAATAATACCATCCTCAAAGTAGAAATTCTATAGATATTATATGGAATTAATATGTATATTTATATTGGAACTAGGGTAGCAGATGTGATTATTCCATCTCTTCTATCCCCTCTCTCTCTCACTCTGTATATGTCTGTCTCTGTATGTATGCATGTATGATTGCAGGTAGGTATGTATCTAGGTAAGTATGTAGATATGTAGGTAGGTAAGTATGTAGTTAGGTATATATGCATGGATATGTGCATGCATTTGCAAGTGCGTTTGTGAATATATGTGCATGTGTGTAGGCATGGAGGCATATACATTAGTGTGTGAAGGTGTGTATGTGTGCATGTACATGTATGTGTAAATGTTTTTATAAATACATGTATATGTATGTGTATGTATATGTATGTATATATGTCCCAAATGCAAGGTATGGGTGCATAAAAGATGTAGTGGGATCACAGGTAAGCTAACTAAGAATATAGATTTTATATGTGGCCCGTGCTCAGGTGCAATAAGTAGCAGCAAATGCCCACAGAATACTAGCTCATTCCATTGCCCAGATGGTTCTATAGAAATAGTGGACACCTTCCGTTACCTGGGTGACAAAATCAGCAGTGGTGGAGGGTGCTCCGAAAGTACAGTAGCTAGAGTCCGAATGGGATGGAAAAAGTTCAGAGAGCTTATACCACTATTGGCCGCTAAAGGTTTCTCTCTAAAAATAAAAGGCAGGCTGCATGATGCCTGCATACGAACAGCGATGTTACATGGCAGTGAGACATGGGCCTCGTGTGCAGAGGATCTACGCAGACTGGAGAGGAACGAAGCTTGCATGCTCCGTTGGATGTGTAATAGTAATATACGCGAATGGCAAAGCATAGATGAACTAAGTGAGAAATTAGAAATAAGAGGGATCAGATGCTGTTTACTTGAGAGAAGACTACGTTGGTATGGTCATGTGATGCGCATGAAAGATGACACCTGTATAAAAAAGTGCAGGGCGATCAAAATAGATGGTAGCTACAGAGTAGGCAGACCCAGAAAACCTGGGACGACTTGATAAATTCCGATCTCACACACTTACACCTCTCCAAGACAATGTCACTGGACTGAGATCTTTGGCGCTATGCAGTAATACAGAAGACCCGCCTTGCCTAAGTACAAAGCGAAACCTACAGTTAGTAGGCACCTCTTAACCAAAATACACCCCATCCCACTACCCCCACCCCATCCACACCACCCCTTTCGATGTAAAGTTATGTTGGTACCACAACATCCAGTCCTAAATAAATGAGGTCGTGCAGGTGTCACGACAAAAACCACACAGTCCACGCTGTAATGTGGCCATGTAGGAAACACGGTAAAAACCTCCCAGTCCACACTGTAAACGTGGTTGGTGTTAGGAAGGGCATCCAGCCTTAGAAAACCCGCCAGACAGTCCTGAGCAAGACAACCAATCTTGCCTCAAGTGGGACAATTCCCGTCCAGACCCATGCTAGCGTGGAAGATGGACGGTAAATGATGATGATGATGATGATGATGATGATATATGTATGTGTGTATATATTTGTATGTCTGTATATGTATGTGTGGGGGGGGGTATACATTTTGGGTGGTATGTGTGTGTGTGGGGGGGGGGATATATGTCTGTATTTGTGTTTATATATGTGTGTATGAATGTGTATGTGTAAATTCAACTAACAAATCAGAAATTTCTCATTTTAATGATGTTTGGGTTCCACAGAGAATTTCTCTCAGGTAACCAATGATTATTGCTCAACTCTTTAGTAGTCATCAGATTTCAATCACACACATACACACACAATTTATTTTAGATAAGAATCATTTCCATTTGAAAATAAATTTTGTACATGTTCTACCTAATATATCGAGTACCTTACATAATTAGTCTTTTTCTGTTCCTCTGTGGAAAACCATTGAAGAGAGAGAGAAGTGCAGAGATGCTGTATTTGAGAAGAATGTCTAACTCATGTGATAATGGAAAATAAATGGGAAAATAGTGATAATGTACACATATATTTTCTTTACTGATCTTAGTCATTAGACTGTGGCCATGCAGAGGCACACAACTTTAGGGAATTCAGTTATCATATCAATCCCAGTATTTATCTTGTGAAGTCTAGTATTTATTTTATTGATCTATTTTTGTTGAACAACTAAATTACAGAACATGTATATGTAAATGCACATGCATATATAGGCTTCTACATAGTTTATGTCTCTCAAATTTCAGTCACATTGCATAGATCAACCTGGAGCTATAATAAAAGACACTTGCACAAGGTACCACACAGTGGGACTGAACCAGAAACCTCATAGTTGCAAAGCAAACTCCCTAACTACACAGTCATACCTGTATTATATAGAAAAAGTGAATCATGAGAAATACAGAAAGCACCAAGTCGTTATTAAATCAGACAAGAAAAATACAGTCTGTAAAAAGTTGGCAAAGATTGTTTCAAGAAATACTTTCGTATTTTGTATTTTTTCTCCTTTGCCAAAGTGTTTAGATTGCAAAACTGAAAACTTTACCAACGTGTGTAAACAATAGCAATATGGTTGGAATTGTGCCAAAGACATTCTTAGCAATATCTAATGCAAGTAAATGTTCTGTATAGTTATCTTAAATATGTAGACGATGCAATAATAGCATGATAACTGCATCAGGTATTAAACATTATGCACATTTGACATATTTGCATAAGATGAAGAAACAAATATAATTATTTTCATGTACATCAGTAGATACGTTTGTAACAAGAATGACTCAACACATTACTTTAAGCCCATACCATCATCATCACCATTTTACATCAATTTCCCAAGCTGGCATGGGTTAGATAGGTTGTCACATTCAGATGCTTGACTGATAAGCTAACCATATAATACTCATACATTCCATTCTGGCATGGTTTCTATGGCTAAACACCCTTCCTAATGCCAACTACATTACAGCATGAACTAGATCCATTTTATTGTGGCACCAGCACTACCCCTTTAAAGGGTAGATTGGGTGCTTTTTATCATGGAACCAGTACTATGCACATGTATTCTGTTTAGATATACCATATCCCTTTGATATAAGAAATAAGGAAAAGGGTAGGTATCATGAAGGGTATCTGGATGTAAAACCCTACTTCACAACAGACCGCATGATCAACATGAAATATGCCATGAGGGCCTGCAAAGCAAACTCTGGCTTTAGAAGGGAAAAAGGCCTTAAAATGCTTGTGTATCCACAATACTGCTGCATCCTATATTGAAGTGCTCACAGTATATTAAAGATGAAGTCTTGGTCTTGCCATATTGGTGGATGTCTCCGTCATCTTGAGAGTCTATGATGGGGAGGTACAGCATAAAAAATGCTGAAGGGGTGCAAAATATGGTTTTACTTGATAGCAAATTGACAGCTAATCATGTACGTGCATGTGTGTGTGTGTGTGTATAAGTAAAAATTGAAGGCAAACTTCACAATAGACTATTACTTTCAAAATGACACAATTTTTGTCTCACCGATCAACACAAGCTGAGGGAGTGATAATTGGTAGATGGAAATTGTATGGAAGCCCATCAGATGAATTTTGTGCTGCTTTGTCACACAATGTGTCATACTGATTTCAATTCATAATTACATCATGAGTACACATGTCTGTGGAATACTCAACCACTTTGTATGCTTATTCAATGTGTAGTTCATTTGAGTTGATTGAAAAGCTGGATGACCTAATCATACATCACTCTCAATAAGCGAATCCACTATAATCATCATTTATGAGAAACAGTTTGGGACAAAAGTTTTTGTGTGTTTGTATCTGAATACAAAGTAAAACCTACTACAGTCAGTAGGCATCTCTAACAAAACACACCCCGTCCCACCACCCCCACCCCATCCACACCGCCCCTTTCAATGTAAAGTTATGTTGGTGCCACAACATCCAGGCCGAAACAAATGAGGTCGTGTAGGTGTCACGACAAAAAAACACACAGTCCACGCTGTAATGTGGCCGTGTAGGCAACACGGTAAAATCCTCCCAGCCCCACACTGTAAATGTGGTTGGTGTTAGGAAGGGCATCCAGCTGTAGAAAACCCGCCAGACAGTCCTGTACGAGCAAGACAACCACTCTTGCCTCAAGTGGGAAAACTCCCGTCCAAACCCATGCAAGCGTGGAACATGGACGTTAAACGATGATGATGATGATGATGATGATGAGATTAGATATAAAGCTATCAATCTATCTATCTATCTATCTATATGCTAGAAAAGATCCGGAAAACTGGGAGACTGGCACACTGAGTGTGCTCAGGCGCTCAGGGCTCTCTGGCAAGCGGGCCGGGCCATCGGTGGAGAATCCACCTCATCATTCTATAGAGGGCTGGTGGCTAGCAGGGGCGATGACACCCTTGGAGAGTCGCTGGACATGGAAGAAGACGAACTGGCCAGCCTGTTCGGTAGGACTTTCGGCCCAGGACCAATGGACAACTTCCAGAAGTCACTGGCCTGGCAGTGCTACCGAGGGGCTCTACCCGTTCGAGAGAGGCTCTACAGACACGGGCGCCCGGGCAGGGATCCCTCAAAAAAGATTTGCCCTAGATGCGTGCGTCACGAAGAAACCGTAGCGCACGCATTGGTGCAATGTCCGGGCGTGGCTGATCTGTGGGGCTACGCCGAACAACTGCTGTCGCGGGTGGCGCCGATTAAATTGACCGCCGAGTCCGTGATGACAATCAAACCGCCTCCCCTCTTCACAAAGGAAGCAAAGGCGGTTTTTCTGTGCGTAATAGCCATGTTGAAAGAGGTTGTTTGGTGGACACGATTGAAAGGTCTGAGGTCAGGCAACTTCCTCTCTGGCCATAGTCTGGTCTACTTCTTCCGATATCACTTCGGAAGAAGGATAAGAATGGAGAGAGAGGTGCTTGGCCACAGGCAGTTTTATGAAAGGTGGGTGATAGTGGCGAGAATGGCTCGTGTAAATGGGCCTTCTCTGTATACCATCCTGTAGGTAAAGAAGTAAAGGAGAGGGGAGCACCTTCTCCATGTGCTCCCCGGGCAAAGGATTGCACACTTTTTCGGGGGTGTGTGCAACCCCCATCACGTCCCCTACCTTTTGAGGTTATTTTCGATTATTTTCATGTTACACCCTTTTTACTCGATTATATGTAAACTCCCCCTTTGTATTTGTCCCTTCTTTTTATGCCTTTATGGTAAATAAAGAAATCTATCTATATGCTAGAAAATATATAAAACTATTTTATGCTAGAATATTAAAGAAAATGTAGCAAAAATTACTTGGCCCAATGACTTTATATGTTGAGAAAAATAGGAAGTTGTGGTACTGATGCCCTTCTAATGATATTAGTGGTGGTGGTGGTTGGTGCTACAACATGGTTGTAATCAGGAATACAAACACACAAAAACTTTTGTCCCAAATAGGACACACACACACACACACACACCATCATCATCATAGTAAATACAAATACACACATACACACACATATGTACAAAAGTATTTTGGCAAATAGTGATGGCAGTTGAGAGAGAGAGAGAGAGAGAAAGGAAGAGAGAACCATTCCTTTCCCCTTATAAATCTGTAACCTAACGTGTGTAGCCTTGAATAAACTCCATGTTTAAGAATATACAGACGTGACACTGAGCTGGGGGTAGTGCCAAAGTAATTAACTGCAACAGCAAATGCTGAAGGAATCTCCAAGATTTCCACCCGCTTTGATTTATGAATTTATATATTTATAGAATTATTTATTTATTTATGATGTATGTATTCAAGTATTTATCTTTTTCATCCATTTTTGTAAAAATACAATGACGTTATCATTTGTAAGACACCTAGCAGAATCAAAATTAGTATACATATATATGTATTTGTGATGTTGTTTCTTCATGAATGACCTAGTGGTTAGGGTGGACTTATGTGTTCATCGGTTCAATTTCTCAACTGGACAATACATTGTGCTCTTCAGCAAGACACTAGTTCATGTTGCTTTTAATACCAAACCACTTAAAGCTACCCTTGGTTTTACAATACAAAGCTGTTTATTGTAAAGTTATTATATAAAAACACCTTCCATCATAATTTTTAGTAAAAACCTTTGTTAAGTTATGTTTTGAACACCACCAACCTCATAATGATAAAGTTAGTTATATAACTAAGTCCTTCAAAAATCTTGCTTATTCAAAAGTTTATTTGAAAATCAACGGCAGTCTTTCATTAAAAATATGGTAATGCAAGAGTTAAAATACCCACCAAACCCATGCAAGTATAGAAAACGGATTTAAGCTGATGATGATGGATTCATAGATCTAGGAAATATTGATGGATATTTACAATCGTAACTTTCTATTATTTATTTTTACTGTTTATGTTTGGGATTAGGTGTCGAGCATGTTTAATACCTGGTGTAATCTTTATAGCTATGGCATAGATCCAACCAATTAACATATATAAATGACAATACAAGATTGAAGTAGAGATAAGGTTTCATTGTATTTAGTTATGTTCTGAGTGGTGGTAATAAAACAGTTGCAGGGAAAATCAGGAGGAGAAAATGTATAGAGGCAGGATTAAAGTTATGGATTCTCTACCGAATAGTTACAAGCTTACAAATTTCTATTGTGCTCAATAACTCTGGATTACTTTAATAGCCTTGATCATACTACCTTATAAAACAAACACTATCTAGTAGATACTGCTGTTTTTATGTGGTAGCTGTAGAATTAGCATTAAAAGAGAATTCCTGTAATACATTGTAGTCCAAACAAAGAATGAAAATATCTTGATTTATAAATAATTTGGATTATTTATCAAATTATCAACATACATCTGTTTTCCTTATATATAATTATCTCCATCATATATTTTCCATATATATAATCCTTCTCATCATCATCATCATCATCATCATATGTTTTCCCCTACATATCATTTTACATCCTCTTTTTCACACTTGCATGGGTTGGATGGCTCGTTTTCCACACAGTGGCTTTCCATTCATTACATCCTGCAGCTAATCAATGCTACATCATTCATGCATATTAACATTACACATTGTTGTAACTTATCATTTAGCATCCATTTTTTTTACCTTGCTAGCTTATATATGACCCGGCGTTGCTCAGGATTCTAAACATAGATTGGCATGTTTATCCCTCCTTTCTGAAACAGTACAGGATGGTGCCTAAAACCAGGGTTTTTTCCCATGTGAAGAAAATCTATACTTTATTGCGAAATAAATACTTTTGTTTATATTTTGTTATTGTGTATGCAAAAATATCTGTACACGAGTATATAATTATATATATATATATATATATATATATATATATATATATTAAAATAACAGATTAAAGTTTAAGCAAAGAATCGCTGCTTTCACCCTTACCGGGATCTTCTGAAACTAAAAAATTCAATCTGTGAATGCAGAAGTAAATATTTCGAAAAACGTTACACACTATATATATATATACACACATTATATATACACACACACATATAGCGTCATAATATCGTAATGCAGACAGACAGACATACAAACAGATATTATAAGGGCACAACATTATATCTATGTATCTATCTAAAAAGAAAGACTAAGAATGATAGAGAGAGATCGCTAAATCGCCTAATGCGGTCCCTAGGGCATTGAAAATTTGAAATATTTTTTGTTCAAAACACTCACAGGACCATAAGTATTACATGTGAAAATTTGAAAACAATCGGTTGGGAGGTTCTCGAGTTTTAGGGAGTCAGACAGACTGACAGACATTCTCTATTTTCGATATATAGATATATATATCGTCAGTCGATCGACTTTCGTCAAATCAGACCAAGGAAACAATGTTTCCATGGGTCTTTCCAATTGCTAATACTATCTATCGGTCACAACTCCAGGTAGACGGAGCAACGTGAAATAAACTGCCTTGCTCAAGGACATAATGCATCACCCGGTCCAGGAATCGGAATCACAACCTAACGATTGTGAATCCAATTCTCTAACCACTCAGCCACACGCCTTCACTATTATATATATCATCATCATCATCATCATCATCGTTTAACGTCCGTGTTCCACGCTTGCATGGGTTTGGACGGGGGTTTTCCCACTTGAGGCAAGAGTGATTGTCTTGCTCGCATAGGACTGTCTGGCAGGTTTTCTACAGTTGGATGCCCTTCCTAACACCAACCACATTTACAGTGTGGGTCTGGGAGGTTTTTACCGTGTTGCCTACACGGCCACATTACAGCGTGGACTGTGTGTTTTTTTGTCGTGACACCTACACGATCTCATTTGTTTCGGCCCGGATGGCGCGGCACCAACATAACTTTACATAGAAGGGGTGGTGTGGATGGGGTAGGGGTGGGGGTGGTGGGACGGGGTGTATTTTGTTAGAGATGCCTACTGACTGTAGTAGGTTTTACTTTGTATTTAGGTAAGGCGGGTCTTCTCTATTACTGAGTACCACCAAAGATCTCGGTCCAGTGACATTGTCTTGGTGAGGTGTAAGTGTGTGAGGTCGGAGTTTATCAGCTCGTCCCAGGTTTTTCTCGGTCTGCCTATTCCGTGGCTACCGTCTATCTTTATTGCCCTGCACTTTGTTATACAGCTATCGTCCTTCATGCGCATCACGTGACCATACCAACGTAGCCTTCTCTCTAGTAAACAACATCTGATCCCTCTTATTTCTAATGTTTTCCTTAGTTCGTTTATGCTTTGTCGTTCACGTATATTACTATTACACATCCAGTATATATATATATATATATATATATACACACACACACACACATATATATATATGTATATATAACGAAGGAAATGTGGTAAGGAACCAGGTGGACCATAACGCACCAAAGTACTCGATACTTAGGGTAGTAGAGTGGGTATATATATATATTTATATTATAAGAACAGATTAAAATTTACATTTATTATTACTATAAATATATATAATAGGTAGATTCTCAAAGGGGATCAGGAGGTGACCACAGTTAAAGAAGGTAGAGTATAAGAGTTTTTATTTTATATAGAAATGACTTCTACAGAACTGATGATTTCATATGCATTCCAGAAAAGTGGTGCATCCACATAGACTTAATATTTCAGGACATAGTGGGTGGTGAATTAGCAGCGCTATTAAAGCATTGGACAAATGCTTTACTGTATTTATTCCAACTCTTTACATTCCAAGTACAACTTTGCCTTTCATCATTCCAGGGCAATAAAATAAAGTACTACTCAAATACTGGGGTTGATTTAATCAACTGTGCCCTTCCCTCAAATTTTCTGGCCTTGCGCCTAAATTAGAAATCAGTATTTCTGGTTATATATTTACTTGATCTTAAACTCTGCTCTGAAGAGTTTATATATCATGAAGATATATTTTGTTTGCTTTCATCTTTGTGTTCATATTTTGTTGCTAGCGTTTTTGCATTTTGTTTTATTTCCTCCTTCAATAAACATTAAAAATGTACATTTAGATTATATATATATATCATCATCATCATCATCGTTTAACGTCCATCTTCCACGCTTGCATGGGTATTTATATATATATATATATATATATATATAGATAGATATATATATATATATATATATATATATATATATATATATATATATATATATACTATATATATATATATATATATATAATCTTAATCATTAAATTGAAAAAATGTTTTTAAATATAGAAGTGCTGAAAATATTTTCAGTAGAGTCAAGTGAAGGTAAATAACTAAACAAAACAAGCAACATTTATTGATTATATACATCCATATACACATACACAAATATACATACATATACATATATATATTATATATATATATATATATACATATATATAATACATATATACATATACACATACACAAATATACATACATATACATATATATATATTATATATATATACATATATATAATACATATATACATATACACACATATGTATACATCCATGCACATGCATACATAGGTATACATACATATACATGCATGCACACACGTGACACTAAAGTCATGGAGATTTATCAATTTGTGAAATTAGGAAAAATAAAATTTCCAAATTCGTTCCATACCGAGCTGATAGAATATTTGGCGTCAATTCAAATAATGTGTCTTGTTTAGAGTCAGCAGTGCACCCATATGTTCTATGACTAAACTATTTGATTCCCTCATCATGAAGCTGTAGGTAGTGGAACCATTATAATTGACAAATGTTTCATTAGCTTCATATGTGGAGTAAACCCATTCATGAGCATATTTCAAATGAAACACTATTTCAAATAATGTATTAAGAATTTTGAAGAATTTACTAAAATTATTTGACATTACTAAGGTAGTAAACTTAACATATGGTTCATATATATAATTATGTTGGAAGATTTTAATTTAAATGAACACTTGAAAATGGGTGATTTTCTTTCATAGAACCAGAACCAATTTTGGCTGGGTTAGTATGAAAAGAATTAATTTCTTCTGTGGCTAATTTGTAATCTTTAGTCTTTTCTGCACATACCACTCCTTAACTTTCAATGGTAATGGTTTTGTACAGATCGGGTTAGGAGGTGAATAAGAGATCAAATGTGTTTTGTAATGTAAATGTGTTGGTAAGGAATATGTCTAGCTGGTGATACTAATTGTTGTAGAGTGTTATATTTTGCTGAAGGAATTAGGAATTAGCTTTTTTTTAGAATAGATACACCCTGTCCTAGTTTTTAGAATAGGTGCTCTGTGTCCATACATGTGGTAGGAGGCAGCTGAAAAAGTTAGCATCAATCAGGAATGACAACTGCCTGTAAAACAGTCTCAAAACATCCCATCCAACCCATTCCAGCATAGAAAAGTGGATGTGAAAACAATGATGATAAAACAATTTATATAATATGATTAACAAAAGAAACAAATAAAAATGAGCCAAAGTATAAAAAATAGAAAAAATGTGCACACTCAATTACATGTTGATGTTTCTACAAGTTTTTGAGGCAAGCCAAGACACCTCAGTGTAGTGGATGATAGCAAGGCTAAGGCAATGGAATAGCCAAGCACCCTCATAAGCATCAACTGATATTTCAGTAAGGTGAGCCACCAACAATTAGCAGAGGCATTAGTATGGGAGGAGTGTGAAAGCCAAGAAGGGTCATAAACATTGAAGTCACCAAGAGCAATGTCTCTATGCAAGACAGGATATGATCAACGAGGAGTTTGGGTGTAGCTCTTAAAGTGCCTGTTTTAAAGTGTCCATACTTATATTAAAACAGTCCCACATAATTTTACAGTGGCGGACATGGAAGTAAGAACACTTTTTATTTTGCATGTAACTTTTTAGTTATTTTGTTTCTGTAACTTTGCAATATGCCAAAAGAAGGAGAAATAATTTCTCTATTGCTATCTCTGTTATTAAGCCAATTAGTAAAGCGAACCAGTTTTTATGGCTCATTAACGCAATTATAGCAAGATTTTGGCGGACGTGGAAGTAAGAACACTTTGCATTTCCTATGTTTACTTTCTTCATAGCTACTCTAGCAAATTTTAGATTTGTATAATAAAATATGATGTTATATATGACATTTTTCTTTTTTCCAGCATTTTATTATTATGGGGAGAAAAAGAGATTTGAGTCCTACTAAACGGGCACGGATCGTCGAGTTGAGAAAGTTGAATTTTTCCTTCCGCGTGATTTCTAAGATGACAACATGCAGCTCCACTGCTTGTATTCAAGCCTGGCGCACTTGGGAACGTACAGGATCATACAAATCGAAGCCAAAACCAGGACCAAGTCGAAAAACGGACGATCGCCAGGATAGAGCGATTGGCCGGTCATCAGAAAATGACCGAAAAAAGACTGCTGTCGAGATCTGCTCCGAAGTGAACACTTCCCACAACTCGGATATCTCAGTCAGAACTGTCCGTCGTCGTCTGCGCGAAATCGAAATCAATGGTCGCATCGCCAGACGTGTTCCGCTCATCTCACTCGCCAACCGTCGCAAACGACTTGCATTCGCATACAAATATCTCGCATGGACACCCGCTGATTGGCGCAAAGTCCTATTTTCAGATGAAAGTCTATTCACCATGGTCGGATCAGATGACAAGACTTATGTCAGAAGGAGAACACACGAGGAATTCGATGATCGGTGTTCTCAAAAAACGGTGAAACATGGTGGAAAATCGATCATGTTCTGGGGTGCACTTTCGGCTATGGGCACCGGTCCCCTTGTTCCTATTTCCGGCAGTATGAACCAGAACACTTATGTCAAGATCCTGGAAGACCATTTGGAGCCCTATGTTGATGAAAATATGCCTTTAAATTGGCAATTTGTGCAAGACAATGCCCCGTGTCATTCTGCAAAATCGGTTAAGCAATTTTTTCATGAGAAAAAATGGAAGGTCATCGATTGGCCTCCTCAATCGCCAGACTTAAATTGTATAGAAAACCTGTGGCATTTAATAAAGCGCGAAATTCGACATCAAAACCCAAAAAACTTTCACGATCTGATGGCCACCATCAACCTGACATGGAACAACTTCAGTTTGGACCAATGCATGAAATTAGTGGAAAGTATGCCTAGAAGATGTACTGCCGTGATCAAACAGAAAGGATATGCCACCAAATATTGATTTCGACCATAATTCGAGCATTAAATGAAATAAAATAAAAGTGTTCTTACTTCCATGTCCGCCAAAATGTGGCTATAATTGCGTTAACGAGTCATAAGAACTGGCCTATTTGACTAATTGGCTTAATAACAGAGATAGCGGTAGAGAAATTATTTCTCTTTCTTCAGGTATATTGCAAAGTTGCAGAAACGAAATATCAAAAAAGTTACATGCAAAATAAAAAGTGTTCTTACTTCCATGTCCGCCACTGTATATAAGAAAAATTTTCTAAGCAATGTTCCAAACATCAGTTTAATAATGAAAAAATATTAATCTTGCTAAATTTCTTCTATTATTATTTTTAAATTTCATTAGAAATATGGTAACAAGGAGGTTAATATTACATTTATTTATAATGCACAAGTCTAATTGTTATTCAAGATTGAATAAAACAAATTGAATCGTTCACATTCCTGTATTTTAGTAATGTAATTTAAACAGGGTTGTCTACATCGAGGCTTGACCTGTTAGGAACAACAGCAAACGACTCCTTGATATGTTAAATAACAAAAGGACACATAGAATGTAACCCTAGATTGTTGTTATAGCTCACACCATTATATTGTTAGCATCTAAACACAGATATAGAAGACAATAAGCCCAACTAAAGAAGAAAATGATATTCTCTAATGAGATGTATTATATTAGCTGGAATGCTTCAGGTGTTGTTTGATTAGAGCTGATGTTGATATCAAGGACAAGGATTTTCATAATGACTTCCTTCCTCTGAGGAAGGAAAATCATGATAACAAGGATTTGAACTAAAAATGTAGATGTATGAAAGTAAAAGGTTTCATATTTACACAAATACACAGCCATCGATTCACACACACACACACATATATATATACACACATACATATATATATATATGCACACACACACACATATATATATATATATGATGGCTGCTCTTCGTTATCGAGTTTGGCCATTGCACGATATACCATTATTAATAATTATTAATTAATTCTATCGTACAATGCCTGTGCGTGAAGATTTTTTTTAAAGTGAGGAAAGACTGTGCACTGAGCCAATCCCACTCTCTGAGCAACAGTAGCTATAACCCGAAAAGAAGAAAAGATCAACATCACCAGTAACTACTGAGCCGCAGGTTTTATCTCGGAGTTATCCCAGTTTCCTGAGTTGCCTTCTCCTAGAAGAATGCTCTGAGAAAGGCTAGGGTCCTTCACTCCCAGTGGTTTAACTGCACGATCGGGTGTCCAGCCCGACTATTTCTATGCCCTCACGCATATACATACACATGCACCCATGTATATACACATATACATATGTACATGTGTATATACATATTTACACACTCTTGAATGGCCATTGACTCTTGAGTTCTTCCGCCCTTTGTCAAGTTTTGTTGACCATGCGACAGGTTGTACTGGGTTACATGTTACCAGTAGCACTCAAGAGTGACCCGTATATATATATATATATATATATATATATATATATATATATATATATATATATATATATATATATATATATATACACACACACATATATATATACATAGACACAAACACGTACATACATTTTAGTAATGACTTCCCTCCTCTGAGGAAGGAAAATCATGATATCAAGGATTTGAACTCAAAATGTAGATGTATGAAAGTAAAAGGTTTCATATTCACACATATACACAGCCATCGATCCACACACACACATATATATATATATACACACATACATATATATATATGCACATACACACACACACACACACATATTTATATATATATATATATATACACACATATATTCACATATGTATGCACACACATATACAAATACATACATACACTTACTTTTAGTAGCATAAGGGGCATCACATACACACTCATATATACACAATGTACCTCAAAAGTTACTATCTATTTGGGTGTACTTATTGCTACTCAAAATAGATAGTGATGTTTGAAATACTGCATACATACCTATATAAATATAACAGAGTTCAATCAACAAGATCCAACATCCAAGTTAGAGTGGAACTTGTCAAATCAGACAAGGAAACAATGTTTCTATTGGTCTTTCTAATGCTGATATTATCTACCAATTGCAACTCATATATATATATACTTACATGTTTATATACATGCACATATATATATACACAAACACATATATATACACACACACATCATCATCATCATCATTGCATTTTACGTCCGCTTTTTCCCTGCTTGCAAGGGTGGGACGGGAACTGATTCTGGCTTGATTTCTACAGCTGGATGCTCTTCCTAGTGAGTGCTGGATGTTTTTTTGCCGTGGCACCTGCACGACCACTTTGCAGTGGAATGATATGGACCCCAGTCTATATCATCTCATTTCTACAACTGAGTAAGCTGGAGCAATGTGAAATAAAGTGTCTTGCTCAAGGAAACAACACATCACCCGGTCTGAGAATTGAACTCAGACCGGGTGATGTGTTGTTTCCTTGAGCAAGACATATATATATATACTTATATACTATAAAATTGTGTCCATAGAATCATTTGATAAGATATATACACCATTTCCTCTCCCAGTCAGCATAATCAACCAAACAAAAAAACAATTAAACCAGGCTATAAGATTAAAAGGCACCTATGAAGAAATAATAGATAAATAAACGACAGCCATCTATTCGCGATCAACAGTTATAGAATATTTACCCAGCATTTCAATAGCATGTGAAATCGATTAAATATATTGTCAACCATACACAATTAGGTATACAATTAAAGTTAGAAGAAAAACTGTATATAAAACAAACCAGGATTATGTTTCATATACTTATATATATATATTCACATACAAACATGTATACAGAGACAAATATATATATATACACACACATAAATATACATGCATACATAGATATATATGTATACACATACATAGATTATTTTTTTTTTTTGGGGGGGGGGGGGTCTTAGCCAAAAGGCCAATGTCATTATGATTTAACATCTGTTTTTCATGCTAGCATAAGTTTTATGGTGATTACATGTATTTATGTGTGTGTGTATGTATATACACTACATATTGGTCTTAGCCAAAAGGCCAATTATATATATATATATATATATATACAGAGAGAGGGGGGGTACAATGCGTCACCATATCTATCAAAGCCATACAATATAATTAAACAATGACATGACCCAGCGTTACAGAACACTGACCTGATTATATCATAATGATGTTAACCAATGTTTCATTCAGCTGAAAGTAAATGCTTGACATGCAAAAATCTCAATTGCAAGATTGCAACAGTAACTATTTATAGTTCAAGTTCACTATCAGATAAAGATATTTAAATATCAGACTGATAACAAGCTTTTGTTATTTTGGTGACTTTTTTTTTTTTAGATAAGGCACAAAACCAGCTGCTGATATGAAATGATTCACAGTATATTACTGGTAGAATCAGGGCCATTTCCTGGGCATTTAACACCTTCGGCTAAGCCTACATTATGCACACCTTACTCACAAATAAAATATTTTCAAAATAGTTTGATAAGCTGACGAACCTTGTTTGTGACGCATTTTGCTCTGACAACAAGAAAATTATTAACCCTGCATTTCCCATTACACTATCCATATTCACCACTCTATATCATGTCTCATTTCATAACACCATACGACTCTATTGCAACAAAAATGTTTAGTGATTTGTTTATTGATCATAGGAAATATATATTGAATTCTATTATAGACATTTATATAAAAGAGTAATCTTTTAAGATTCAGTAATACACCCTACAATGTGCACTTCATCCTCTCAAATGATATAATTTCAACTAGACTTTGACACTTCTTGCTCTGACAACACTAAGAAAATGACTAAGCCTACATTTTTCACTACACAGTCCACAGCCATGCAGGTCATAGCAACATATGACCCTCTCAACCGCTTTTGACATATGACCCTCTCAACTGCTTTGGATACAGAGAGAGGGGGGAGTGGGTAAATTGAAGGAAAGAAAGAAGGAATGAAAGAAACAAAGAAAGAAAGATATTTTTCATGGAGGGTTCAGAAAAATATAAATGAAATTTAAATACAAAACTGTGATATCTTTCTTGTAACTAGACAACTGGCCAAATATTTTGTATGGGTAGAGTATTGTTGATTAAATTGAACCATATACTACTACAAATATTTATTTCATTTCCTCAATTCTTCTGGCTTGGCCTTTTGTTGCCATATTTCTAATGAAATATGCTGCTAATGTGTTTCAATTCATTTTGAAAATAATCAAAAATTGTAAAAGGATTTGGTAAAATAACTAACTTTTCATTATTAAACTGATGTTTGCAACATTACTTAAATACTTCTTACATAATATTATATTGGAAGGTTTTAACCCATTTGATGCCAAACAACCTAAAACTGGTTCTTTGATATAAAACTGTTTATTTCAAAGTGTTTTATTTATCTAAAATTCTTCCATCATAATTTCATATAAAAATTTTTTTGTTAAATTATGCTCTTAACACAAACTTAATAACAACGTTATTTAAAAAATGTTTCACAGTCATATAGCATTTATTGTGCTTATTACTATGGACGGAGTGAACGACCTCTGTTGAATATGTCAACTATTTAGAGGGTTTCATACAAATATTTTAAACACTAAATGAATAGAGTGTACTCAAATATCACAACAACAATGATGCAGACATGGTGTGAGGTAGTGCTCTCTGCTGTGCAGAACCCCAACAGACAGAATGCAGAAAGCATTGACCTGAAGGATGGCGGGGAGACATATTGAAATAGATTAGTTATATTACTGATTATTTTAAGTTATTTGAAACTCATAGGCAGTGCATTTTATTAGAAGTATGGCAACAGATTAATATAAGTATGAACACTTTAAAACAATGTTGTATCATAGATTCAGAAGAAGTTTCAGGCAGGTTGGCACCAAAAGGGTTAAATTTGGGTGTTATAACAGCACCAGATTTTAATTTTCACTTTATTTCAACCAAACAAACTTTCCACCAACCATTTTCTCAGCTGCTAACTTTCACATTATATTCCTCCACAAGAAATTTTGTTGGATATCTTTCAAAGCTGCTCAAGGCAACAAGTGACAAAATTTATTCAATTAGTCATCCATAAAGGATAACCATTCACTTACTTATCTAATAGACATTATCTGTCCTATCGATAGGTTGGTTGTCTAATGTTATAGTGAAGGCAGCTTAGTGGTTATAACATTGGATTCGCAATTATGAGGCTGTGAATTTGATTACCAGACCGAGCGGTACATTCTGTTCTTGAGCAAGTCACTTTATTTCATGTTACCCCAGTTCACTCTGCTGCAGAAGTGATTTGTGACATCAATGGTGCCAATCTGTATCAACCCTTGCCTTTCCCTTGCACTACATCGGTGGCATGGAGAAGGAAGACTAGCATGCATGGACAATTACGGGTCTTCTACAAAAACACCTTGTCCATCTTGTGTTTCATAGGGGAACTCTCTAGGTGCAAAACCCATGGTCATTCATAACCAAAAGGGGTTTTCCCATAACGTTATATAGGAGTGAATTGTCAGATCAGGCCAAGGAAATATTGCTGATACTATCTGCCAGTTGCAACTCCTGACAGAAGGAGGTAGAGTTTGTACACAGAGTGCACAGAGCCAGGTCAGTTACAGCAAAGCATCATATCTGATACTTTAATGATTCCGCCAGTCCACTGCTCCTGGTCTGGTACATTATCAACACCAAAAGAATGAAAGACAAAGTTGACCTCGACTGGATTTGAACTCAGAGAGCTAAAATAAATAGTGAGACATTTAATCCAACTACCATCTGGGCCACTTATTGTCACTGTAGGCCAAATGTTTTCGTTAATATTTTATTGATTTTGTTTCTATTCATAATATAATTTTTTTTTTTTTATATGTAAATATATGTTTGAAAAATAATAATAAAACAGATCCTAGAGCATTTTATCTAAAAGTATACATTATTAAGCTTCCTGCGGTGGATTGGCAGTATCAGTAGAGGGTCGGACGCCATGCTTTCCAGCATAGTTACGTCCCTTTACGATCTGAGTTCAAATCCCGCCGAGGTTGACTTTGCCTTTCATCCTTACGGGGTCGATAAAATAAAGTACCAGTAATGCACTGGGTAATTGCTGGTCTTGTGCCTAAAGTAGAAACAATTAAGCAGCTTCCTGCAAAAATACGCCGTATTTTTACTAAGACAGTTAGCCTAATATTTTGAGTTATAAAATCCCCCAGATTGGAAAAAGGATGAGTATTGACGTACATGAGACACGAACCCATATTTTTGGGTATCATAGCCACCGCGCTTAACCAGTACACAAATACCTCACCCACAAAACATCCAATCAATTTGAAGCTATATAATCATAGCGTTGCTTTGAAAATTACCTTTGTTTACAAACGACGGAGAATTTGAAAATTAGTGAAATATAGCTTCCGCCGTATTTTTGACTAAGTAAATTAGCCTAATAGTTGGAGTTATAAAAACCCCCAGATTGGAAAAAAGGATGAGATTGGCTATTATGACCACTGTGCTAACCATTACAACAATACGTCACCCACGCTATGATTATTGGACATTTGGTGGGTGAGGAGATCACAGAATGTGTGACGAAAAAGCTTTGCCAATACATAAACAGCCTTCCGATTATCCAACCAACCAGAAATTTATAATAAATTGAAGCGAAAACCAACAGGTGCGTGTGTTTTTATTGGCAACATGACTCTCCGAAAGTATAACATGGCAGCGATAATGAGGGACAGAGACCGCTGGAGAGAACTCGTCCATGGATCTCGGGAATTTTACCCGCCTTAGATAGATAGATAGACATATATATATTAAATAAATTAATATTAATAACTCCAGAAAATTATGTGCTTCCAATCTACTGTAAAACTCATTCTTTGACATAATCATTGAATATTGTTTTAACACTTTAATATATATATATATATATATATATATATATATATATATATATATATATATATATATATATATATATATAGTGACAAAACATAAGTCAATTGCATGAACTCATAATCCTTTATTTACTGCTATATATATTTCGATGATAGCCATTGAATGGCTATGACCTCATCAGGCAGTTAGTCAGTTCTTAGATATGCCAGCTCTGTGTGTATAGTGTTGATGGTATCAGAGCCTTGGGACATATGTATATACATATATATAAATGAAAGTATAGAAATTATTGTGAGCGTGAAGCCAACAGTATTTCATAATATATATATATATATATATATATATATATATATATATATATATATATACATACATACATACATACATACATACATACATACATACATACATACATACATACATACATACATACATGATGGCTGCCCCCTCGTTATCGAGTATGGCCATTGCACGATATACCATTATTAATAATTATTAATTAATTCTATCGTGCAATGCCTGTGCGTGAAGATTTTTTTTTAAGTGAGGAAAGACTGTGCACTGAGCCAATCCCACTCTCTGAGCGACAGTAGCTATAACCCGAAAAAAAGAAAAGATCAACATACATACATACATACATACATACATACATACATACATACATACATACATACATACATACATTCTTTATGCAGAACTGATGAGAAATCTGCAGATACTCCACCCTGATTACACCTTCAGATTTATGCCTGTGATTATTGGGGCACTGGGGTATGTTAGTAACTGTCTCAATACAAATCTTGAGAAGCTAGGCTTCACAGGAACAGAAAGAACACAACTAGTTAGGAAATTACAAGTACAATCCATTAATGGAACAGTAAAAATATATTCCAAAAATTTTGCATCTAATAACTGCATATACACATGTACAGATACAAAGCATATATACATGCACACATACAACTCAAAACATTCACATCCACACATACAATAACATCCATATCTACACATGTATGCAGACATACATATCTACCTAGTTGATGTTGTGTAAATTCCAATGACAGAGTTTTGTGTCTATGTTAGAAACCGACTCTCTCTCTATTGGTAAAACTTTGTGAAATTACGTATAAAACCAGAACACACACACACATACATACATACGTACATACATACATACACACACACATATATACATATATACAATGATAAGTAGATATGATGATATCAAAGAGAAAAAGAAAGGCCGATACAAGTTGGCACAAATATCATCATCATCACAATCGAATGAACTGGAGTAACATAAAATGCCTTGTTACAGAGAGAATAACGCACCAACTGATCCAGGAATTGAACTTTCGCCATTAGTGGTGAGTCCAAAACATTAATCACTATAAATCGCGAAAAATATTATTTTTATTTCTTTATTTTCACATACATCAACATAATCGTAATCTGCACCATGGAAAATGTATCTTTGAAATTTTTCATTCAAAAATAGACATTATTAATAAAGTTATGATGAAAAAGAATGCGAGAAGGGTGACACACAAAATTGTAATGTCGTTAGAAAATGGAGGCTTGCAAAGAGGAATAGTTGATTTTGTTTAAATCATCGAAAAATATTCAAAGAAAAATCACTTCTAAATAAAATATAATAAAACTACTTACCCGTAAGTCATGAAGCTATTTCAAATATTAATCCGTAAATTGGTTTAAAATGTATAATCCGACAAAAACGTTCGCAGGTTCTCTCTTTATTTACAAAAGAAACACATAGGAAGTCATATTTTTGTTTGTTATTTTTCTTGTCATTTCTATTGCTTTGTTTCTATTGTAGTAAATCCTATTCATATTTTAAAATTTAATAAAATATTTGTTTCTACTTTGGGCACAAGGCCAGCAATTTGAAGGAAAGAGGGGCGTCGACTAAATTGAACCAGTGTGTTACTGGTACTTTATAATATAGACACCTAAAGGAGGAAAAGGCAAAGCGAATCTCGGAAATATTGTAAATGGTTTCATGTAAACTGTAGTGTTTGGATATTTTTGTTGTTGTTCTAGCCCCAAAGCCAGTCAACTCTGGATTAACCATTAAGCGTTGTTAAGGCCTTAAAGAGGGACTTAATATAGCCAAAATGTATACAGATTTTTATTTTTTGTCAGATCCGGTGTACTTATTTTAATGAATTGGCAGTATCGGTAGAAGGTCGGACGCCATGCTTTCCAGCATAGTTACATCCCTTTACGATCTGAGTTCAAATCCCGCCGAGGTTGACTTTGCCTTTCATCCTTACGGGGGTCGATAAAATAAAGTACCAGTAATGCACTGGATAATTGCTGGCCTTGTGCCTAACGTAGAAACAATTATTTTAATGAGGGGAGTGCTTTCAAGCTTTGTATAGATTAGGGTTTCACCAAATTTTAATCCAACACTGAGGTCAGTATTTCACCGGTGATCAACTAGGAATCCACATTCCGATGTTTCCTTATATTTCGAAGACTATATGGTGTGATTTGAGGGAGATTATGTTGCCATTTCTTTAGCTGTTATTTCTAGCAGGTAAAACATTCGATTAGTCTCCCCCATTGTATAATACATAGAGTGTGTTATGTGTTTGTGTATATATATATATATATATATATATATATATATATATATATATATATATATATATTACATGTGCTATGTATATATGGAATATGTGTATGTGACGTTATACTTATAGGTTATGAGTATGTGATGTATGTCTATAAAATGTGTAAGTGTATTTATCATTATTGCGTGATTATTTTGACCGAAAACCTGTTTAATGGCAAAGTTGTGAAGAAAAGGATATTTCCGCCATCTCTTGCGTTATCACTCATCCTTTAAATTTTGAGATCTTACAGATTTTTATGGTTACAGATATGGTAATTTGTAGCTTACAAATTAAAGAGCTATGTTCCTCCTCCAAGAAGCTAAGTGCAGTCATAGTTTGGTCCAGGATTTATTTATAATTGATATGAAACTGAATGTGTATTTCACTCATGTATACCAATGTATGTATAGTTCTTAACAATTGAAGTATGAGCAGTAATTGTGAAAGTATAAAATGTATTTTCTGTGCAACATTGAATTCCCGAGAAAGATATAAATGTGAACGAGATAAACAAAGGGCGCGGTTTTTTTTCGTTTCCGATGTCCCGTAAAGCAGAAATTGAATTCGGTCAGCTTGGAAATGGGCTGAAGTTAATATTACCTCAGAATTATATCTTTGTTTTGTTCTGTTATCTTTCTTTTTTCTTTACAGACTTAGTTTAGAGTTTTAAAATGTTGATTGATGTGTGTAGAATTCTAAAGATCGATCTATAAAAGTTTAATGAAAAATGTTGGAACCTCTTATATGATCGTTTGACTGTTATTCTAAAAGAGGGAAGACAATGAATAATATAGTCTTAGATTGGTTCTGTAAGAAATACTTTTTGGGTGTTTGCTCAATGGTGCTGAAAAATGGTAACATCTATCAGAAAGAAAAATAGTTATATTATGACGTCACTAAGGCTGTTGATTAGTCGAATCCAGTAAACGTCACTCGGGTTTTATTTACTGATTGGTCGAATTCAGTTGACGTCATCCCTGGCTAGTGGTCTGCAAAATTTTCCATCGAGAAAGTAAGAATTATTCGGCATAATCGCGTCTTCTGCCATTTATAGAGAAAACTTCTTTTCCAAATAAAATTGAACGAAAATATATAACTGTAACTTTCTGATCTTGATTTTAATTGAAATTCTGTGATTGTTCAAGAATTTCTATCTCGAAACTAAAGAGATCAAAACGCTATTGTCGTTTAATTTATTTGTTTAATCTTGCTTGCCTTTAGGAGTATGTTCCAAACATTAAGGTGAAGTCTCAAGTTTTACTGATACTTACTTCTCGAACTAGTCTTTGGAAGCCATTATCAACTAAACTTTGAAGTAAACAGTCATTATTGATAATAAATATTATATTATATTATATTATATGTATACAAGATTAATAATAAATATTACATATAGGTTAGCTGTTATCAAAATATCTTAATGGAAATATATTAGAATGGAGACAGGCTTAGATAATGATATTTGGTGTCTAACTACATTTCTTGACAAATCTCAAAGTAACAAAATTCACAATGAACAAGACTAAATATTTCATCATTTTAGGTTTACTTTCCAGGCTGGCATGGGTTGGATGGGTTGTCATAGTCTGAAACCAAACAGATCGGAGTAACCACATCTTGTTCATATGTTCCATATTTGGCATAGCTTCTGTGACTGGATGCACTTCCTAATACAAACCACATTAGAGGGTGTACTGGGTGCATGTTTTTGTGGCCCCATCACTAGAGAGGTTGTCACATTTTAGACTATATTAAAGAGTCCTATTAAACTCTAATTGTCTCAGTTTGATCATCAACACTATAGCCTCCAGTCTCTCACTATATTTACTTTTAGTGTCACAGTGTTTGTACTGGTGGACAAGTCTTTTATTTAATAAATGTTGTGAATACTTGGATAATTTTTATCTATTTAAATAAGTTTGGATTGATAGAATTTGAATGGGAGAAGAAAATAAGCAATAAAAAAAAATTGCAGTGAAATATCTTTCAACACATGTGTGTATGTGTGTTGGACCTCCATCAGTTTTTATGAAATGTGTTTCAATTGTTTGATCAAACTGAACAGACTGCTTGTGAAATTACCATACTTCCCTAACACAGAGTGCATGCCAAGGCTGGCTTTTATATTACAGATACAACTCTTTTTTTTTTTTTTTTCATCAGAGTGTACTGGAGCAATTGTGGGTCACTTACCATAGTGAAATATTAGGTGATGCTCATGAAAGTGCCTGGCTATTCTAACAACTTAGCCTCGTTATCACCTACAGCTATGTCATTATTGGCTTGCCTGAAAAAGTTTTAGAAGGCAACACCAATATTCTCTGTTGTAGTGTATAATTGAGTGTGCATGTCTTCATTTTTCTTCCTCTAGTCCTCTGATTAATTTTTATTGATTTTTTTTTTTTTTTTTTTGTAAATCATATTCATTATATAAAATGTGTTTATATGTAGATATAATTACAAAATTCATTTGTGACAAATAAATTCACAATAGACTATTTTTTGAGTGAATTTCACTTACTTAGTGATATGAATACTAGGATAATTTTCATTTCCATTAGAACAAGTTTGGATTAAAAGCAACAGTAGAATAAATAATATAGATAAAAAATAATGTGGTGAGGTGAAAATCTGGAATATATTTATGGGAAATTTTCATCGCTAACTATAGAGATCATAATTCACTGAGACAATAAACTCAAAATATAGACTATATCTTTGCTAACACTATCTTGTATGCTGTAGGCTTCCAGTGTATTAACCTGCTTATTACAACCACACATTTACATTGCTATCATATCACTATCATATCACTTGTGTTTAAATGAGAACTAAAATGCTAAGGGAAATGAAATCATCATCATCATCATCATCATTTTACATCTATTTTCTATGTTTATGAGGTGGCATAAGTGTAAGAAGAAGGAACTACTGTAGAATAGTGACAAAATAATTATATATATATATATATATATATATATATATATATAGACAGAGAGAGAGAGCTTGGCTACTGACTAATCTGTGATGATATGCCCAACCCTTGCTAGCAGAAAACATAGACATTAAACAATGATGATGATATATACATATATATATATAATAGTAATAATAATAAATGTGAAGACTAAAATCCAAAGAGGGCTCGATAAGGATAAATATATATCAAATATATAAGAACCCAAAAGCAAATATTTATTAAAATAACAGTTTAAAGTTTAAGTAAAAAGAAACGCTGCTTTCACTCTTTACGGCATACACCATCTGTAAAATAGTTAGAAAGGTTAGCTATCAATGAAAATCTTATACTCCATTGGGATTTTATCATGTATGTATGTGTGTATATATATATATATATATATATATATATATATATATATATATATATATATATATATATATATATTCTTTTACCTGTTCCAACCATCCGGCTGAGTCCATGCTATATGAAAAAGAAGTTGAAAATGCAATTAGAGTTTTTAAGAAGATTTATTTTTACTATAATTTTACCCATGTGGGATATAAAAACTTTACTTTCTTATATATATAAATATATATAGTAATAATAATAATAAATGTGAAGACTAAAATCCAAAGAGGGCTCGATAAGGATAAATATATATCAAATATATAAGAACCCAAGAGCAAATATTTATTAAAATAACAGATTAAAGTTTAAGCAAAGAATCGCTGTTAAGGGTGAAAGCAGCGATTCTTTGCTTAAACTTTAATCTGTTATTTTAATATATATATATAGATATAGATACATGTGTGTGTGTGGTCATTCAGAACCTGAAATATCATTCTTTGTATTGAATTTTTGTTATGTCTATGGGGTGTAATTCAAGCACAAAGATTTAGTTTAGTTTCATGTTAGAAAGATTGAAGAGTAGCAATTTAACTAAGAATTAAGCTAGTTGGTATATAAGTTGAGAAATATGTAACCAAAAAAAAAAAAAAATCGATGGTAAAATGGGAGGCTGGTGTATTTTCACCATCTAAACATAATGTGTTGATTAGCTGCTTCAGTTTATAAATGAGATTTGGATATTTGTCCATTTTTCAGACATGAAATGGTGTGTGTGTGTGTGTGTGGGGGGGGGGGGGGGGTCGGCTTATATTCGACTATGTGTGGTAATTAACAGGTTGTACCCTTTCAAGCTATATTTCTAATGAAAAACACAGCCTACGATTTTCAATTAATTTGAAAAATATAAACAAATTTGGAGGGATTGAATAATACAACTAACTTTCTCATTAGCAAGCTGGTGTTTGGAGCATAACTTAAAGGTTTTTATATAAAATTATAATGGAAGGTTTTCAGATAAATATATATACACTTTAAAATAAGCAACTACATATCATAGAACAAATGGTGGTTTCAACTGGTTTGGTATTTAAGGGTTAAATATTAGATCCCCAGAGCATACAAGTTTGTTTTAGCGAAGTGATTATAGCATTCATTTAGCTATATAAAACAAACATGAAAACAGTGTTTTAGAGAGCTATAACAGTGAAATAGGATGTTCTCCTCCTCCTCCACCTTCTTCTTCACCCACATCTTTCAGTGCATCCTATCAGAAATAACTGTCTCCAATTGATCCAACAGAGCTCATGGATGTTATCTAACCATCTTGCTTGGTATCTACCTCAGGGTCGCCTGGTGGTTGAGTTTGCTTGTAAAATCTGTCCAGCAATTCTTTCCTCAACCATTCTGTAATATTGGAGCTGTGATCTCTCAATTCAGAGAGAAATAGGACTTATAAGTTATCATTACTTTTGACATTTAAGGGCGGTGGATTGGCAGTATCGGTAGAGGGTCGGACGCCATGCTTTGCAGAAAAGAGTTACGGCCCTTTATGGTCTTAGTTCAAATCCCGCCGAGGTTAGCTTTGCCTTTCATCCTTACGGGGTTGATAAAATAAAGTATCAGTAATATACTGGGTAATTTGCTGGCCTTGTGCCAAAAGTAGAAAATTATTTTTGACATTTAAAGGGCAGTGGATTGGCAGTATTGATAAAGCATTGGTCACGATGCTTTACAGCATCGACTTATGCCCCTTTATATTGAGTTCAAATCCTGCTGTGGTAAGCTTTGCCTTTCATCCTTACAGAGTTGATAAAATAAAGTTCAAGTAACACTCCGTGGTCGATTCAATTGACTTTTACCTCCTCCAAAATTGTTGACTTTGTGCCTAAATCAGAAACCATTATTTTTTTACATCGGACAACATGTTTTTTAGCATAGAGTTACGGCCCTTTATGATCTGAGTTCAAATCCCGCCGAGGTTAACTTTGCTTTTCATCCTTATTGGGTCGATAAAATAAAGTACCAGTAATACACTGGGATAATTGCTGGCCTTGTGCCAAAAGTAGAAACAATTTTTTTTTACATTTAATGTCCTGTTTATATAACCCTCTAAAACACTGTTTTCCACAATGCTTTAAACAAACCACAAACACCCACGCTACAAAAATGAAAGCTATACTGAAAACATAAGGCATAGTGAGATAATATACTTTCTTGACTTAATAAAGAAATCAATTCACACCAATATATTATTAAAATGTTAAACAAAATTTCACACTTTCACACAAAATTATCAACAAATTGATAAAATTAATTAATATGAATTTCAAATGTTCCTGTCTGGTATATTTATAGTTTTACTTTCCATTCCTATTTTACAAATTATTCATTATATTCACATGAAAATATTAAATTATATACTTTATTCCTCCGAGAATGTATATGACCTTTCTGACTGTTTTCATTTCAAAATATTTTTAAAAATATTAGAAACTAATTTTAATCTACCTATGGAATAATATTTAATTTCACATAGGAATTAATAAAACTAACCTTCTTAACCTTTTCATCAACCTACTCGTTAACCTTTTTTGCTATCCACTACTTCTGATTCTAAGAAATAAAATCATCGATTTTAAAGGGTTCCTGCTTAATTTAATATCTTCCAACATAATTTTATGTAAAAATCATGTTATGTTACTATCTTAGTAATAAAATAATTAATAGTTTATCATTAAACCTTTTGGTATCAACCGAGCCCAAAACAATTGATTTTATGAAACTAGGCCACCCATTTTAAAGGGTTCCTATTTAAATTAAAATTTTCTCACATAATATGTAAGAAGCATATGTTTGGTTACTTTCTTAGTAATGAAATAAAGAATAATTTTAGTAAATCCCACAAAATTCTTCTTTAATTAATGAAAATAGAAGATATTTCTTTAGAAATAGTCACAAAAGGGTTAAATAGCCTCAAAAATTAAGATAAGCAATACTATAGTGCTTTGTTTCAATAAAATTTATCAATTTATCACCATCATCTGACATGAGTTCGACAAGTTGTCATGGCTTGAATTAGTTCTTTTTTAGTTACTGCCCTCCTAAACAAGTCAAAAGACCATATCTTATTCATAATTTCCATTTGGGTCATGGCTTTCACAGAATGTAGTGGGTGCATTTTATTGTGACATCGGTACTAAAATCAAAGACTAAAATATTAGTAACATATGTGAAGTGAAATTACTTCAACTAGATAGTAGAATAGTCATGAATTCAGATTAAGAAAAACAAAGGCCTTTATTTTACTTTACAAGTTGTAGTTTATTTTTTATAGTATAGCTATATTGTATTGTTTTGTGTTAAAATCATCATCATCATCATCATCACCGTTTTACGTCCGTTCTTCCACGCTAGCATGGGTTAGACGGGTTGTCCTGTTGTGGGCAGTGTCTGGTCGGCTGACTATGCCTTGCTCATACAGGAACTGATCTGGCTTGATTTCTACAGCTGGATTCCCTTCCTAACACCAACCTCATTTACAGTGAGTGCTGGGTGCTTTTTCGTGGCGCCTACATAGAAAATAATAAATCTTTATTTATGAATGACAAAAAGAAAAAATGGAAAACAAAAAGTAAGAGGTGGTTGAGAATGTGAAGGGGTGCAAACTCTACATCCTAGGAAGGACAGCATATCTTAGCTGTGCCTCATGGATGAACTGGTGAAAACACCAACTGTACCCACTGCGCCAGCCATTCCACCTCACAGGGCCTTTTCCTCAAGCAGTGAGCAAAACAGTAATGAGGACAAGGATGATGAAAATGGAGATCGGCACAAGAAAGAATCGGTCTATCGTTGACTGGTACTTAGCCACTTTCTGCTGCTCTGTGACAGTTCAGGGTCCAAGGACATGAGAAATTTCACTGGCAACCAACACAAAAAGGAACTGGTCAGTAAATGCCTGGTTCTTAATCATCTTCTGCTCCTTTGTAGCTGTTCATGGCCCAAAGACATCAGATGTTTCACTGGCAAATGACACACTATCATTTCCTGGTATTTTAGTCATTTTCTGCTCCTCTGTGACAGTCTGGGGACCAAGAACACCAAAGATTTCATTGGCAGCTAACACAAACAGTCAATCAATGCTTAGTATTAACATACAATTAGATATTAAACTGATATTTGAAGATCACTTTGATATATACCAATAAATTAATTAATAATTTTTCTTTTTCTATCAAGAAAAAATAATGTTTCTTCTGTAAAGAGAAAACAAAGGTTTAGTTCAAAGGTTTAGCTTTGTTCAATGTCAGTTTCAAATTATGAGACAAGATTATTAATCTACTCCTTATTAATTCTGAAAAAAAAACAAAAAAACCGACAACAACAAAAAGCAACATACAATCAATATTTTCTATTAATATTTTTCTATCAACATTAATTTAGAAGTTAAGTAAATATTGATTTCTTTAGAGTCAGCACAAGGTCAATTGTTTTGAAGCAGAAGAAGTATTATGATGGTAGTGCATTTGTGTATATATATATCTATGTGTTCATGTTGACTGATAAAATGACATGTCAGTCAATCATATTGATGGCCTCCCCACAGCCCCGGTGGACAGAAGGCGTTTCCCCGGAGGACAGCAAGGGAGAGGCGCTGGAAGTGCCATTCCAACTCACGAGATTCACACCTGCGGCTGGCCAGCTCACCGCCTATGGTGGTGAGTCGGGAGGTAGCCCTAGGGCCAAGGACACCAGAAGTCTCCACTGGTACGACCGCCGCAAACCTGTCGGAGAGCGACCGGTATTTGGAGGGTTTGGCCTCCTCAGCCCGACGTGCAGCTGAACCTGGGTTAGTCGCAGCCTGCACCAGGTTGCAGCTGGAGAAAGTATCATTATAATGATTATTATTTTAAATACATTTTCCATGCTGTTGCGTTGGCTGGGTTGCTATGATCAGAAACTAAATGGGTCAGAGAGAAAGACATAATCTTGGCCAGACATTCCATATTTGGCATGGTTCTTCTGGCTGGCTGCCCTTCTTAATGCCAATCACTTTACAGAGTGAACTGGATGTATTTATTATCCCATTTTAAAATATAGTTATACTATATAGTCTGATGTAAATCCAATTTTTTCCCATTTCTCACATAGCATCTTATCCGATAACTGGACAAGCCGACCCCCACCCGACAACCCTCCTATTTTATGTCCGAGAAATGGGCAAAAGTCCAAACCCCATTTATAAGCAGCTAATCAACACATTGTTGAAATGGCATAAGCTGCCCCCACTACCACCACACACACACACACTCTACCATCGATTTTTTGGTCACATATTCCTCATCTTATATTTGAATATATATATATGGTAAATGCAATCTATTTGATTTCAAGTGAAAGTGTGTAGCTTAATGGTTAGAGTGTTCAGCTCACAAGCATAAAGTTGTGAGTTTGAATCCTGGTGGTACACTGTCGTTGAGCAAAACATTATATTTCCCATTGGTTCATTCCATTTCATTCAGCTGACAAAAATGATTTGTACCTGTACTTCAAAGAGTTAACCTTGTTACACGTTCTATCACGTTGAATCTACCTGTGGAATAATCAACCACTTACACATTAATTTCGCAAACAATCTGTTCAAGGACAAGAAATCTCGCTTGAAAAAAATGGAAATATTTTGCCCGCTTCACCTGTTAAGGTTTAAAGGTTAGGGAAAGATTTTTTTTTTAGCGGTAGGATCCCCTCTTCTGCATGTGTTGTGAAGGTGTGTAGCTTAGTGGTTAGGGTCACGATCGTTGGGTCGTTAGTTCGATTTCGGTGGCGTGTTCTGTCCTTATGCAAGACACTTTATTTTGTGTTGTTCCAGTTCACTCTGCTCGGAAAATTGAGTTATACTTGTAATTTAAAGGGTGGGTAGCCGAGTTGAATTTCCCTGTAAACTTCGTTAGGGGTGCACGTGCTTAGCATCATACCCGTTAATTTCACGAGCAACCTGTTCCGTTGGTCGTACAACTGGAACACTCGTCGTCGGATCCGACGGAGGACTAACAACAACCGAATGAGAGAGAGAGAGAGAGAGGCGTACGAGGAATAAATCCGGTGAATCGAATGATATATTTTCTATTTTTCATCAAAGAAAATGTATTGCCAATTCATACTCGACGTTTTATTTGAAAATATTATTTTCATTACAGAACTGCATAACAAAATAAAAATGATAACGTAACTAGTTAAATAATATAAATGAAAAAATCAAATCAAACAATAATTAGAATCATGTAAGTTAGGTATAAAACATCTAAAAGATATTGTACACATAAACTGTTTGTTTTACAAATTTCATTATGTTTTTGTGGTGGAGTTGTTATTACTCGCGTATTTCTTTAGCAGTGTAATTGTGTTTATATGAGCACGATATATTTATGAGTAACACCTTTCTACGGAAATACGAAGATACTACTTTGCCCTAAGTAAATTTGTTAATTTATTTTTATGACGGAAATAATATACTTTTACTAACCGCTTTTAATCAATAAGATAACATTATATATAATATATATATATATATATATATATAGGAGGAATACAACGCTATATTTGATATTATTTATGTTGTTATTCGAGCTGTGGTTTGTTACGACGTGGGTGTATTGATTTTCATCAAAATATACTCTTTTCTTCGTTCATATCATAAACTGATATATTTGAAAATGAAAGGTAAATTCACAATATATATAGAGAGATGCGATGTGATAAATACTCTGATCAGGACATTCTTTCAATAATTTAACATCTAAAGGTCAATATGTGGTAATAAATGTGATTCTATTATCAAGGGGAGCTACCGTTCAAATAGAGAAATAGTTATTGCCCTTATATATTGCGCCTTTTAAAATGTTACTTGTGTCACTTCATTATAATGCGAGGAAAGAGAGAGGCGGTGGTTGATAAAATTTCTTTTTACTTTCATCCAATGATAGCAGATATTATGTTTCTTAACTCGGATTGTGTAGAAAATCATCAACTATCTATCAATATACATACTAGCGAAAGAAATCAGAGCGCCCAGTGGAATAAACAACTAAGCTCGTTGCTGCTTAACCTTAAATCAATGTTGTAATAATACAATATCAACGTTTTTAATAACATTGCCTTTGTAATGGTTGTGCTAACGACTAAAGCAATGGCATGACTCAACATTCCGGTTTACATTTGTTTATCTCAGTTCCGAGTTCAATTCCTGCCTGTATTAATCGCAAAAATATATGAATAAATATATAATTGCATTTGTTGAGAGTTACACCCAAACAGCTTATGGTAAAAACATGTGGCTTAGTTAGTTGGTATGTTGGGCTTACGTTCACGAGTTTGATTCAAGAGCTGGGTGACGCGTTTGGTCCTTGAGTAAAGTAATTTATTTCACGTTGCTCCAGTCAGCTGCGAAAACGAGGTCGTGAATTCGATTCCCAGGCAGGGTGGTGGATTGTGTCCTTGAGTAAAACAATGCATTTAACGTGGCTCCAGTCCACTCAACAGAGGGAAAATGAGTTACGACGAGACTGGTGTAACTCTCTCAGCTTTTGCCTTTCTTTCCATTGGGCAACATCTTATCCTAGTGTATACAGGAATTACGACAACACTGGTGCCAAAGTATATCAGACAACATCGGTGCCGTGAAAAGAGCAGAGTGTCATGCATGGGTGACTGCTGGCTTTCCACAACACACTTGCGCCTATCTATTCTAAGTACCATGTCCATCCATATCTCTAACTATAACCTATATATATAGGAAAAGAGTCAGGACCCCGACGGCTGAGCTCCGGCCGTTTCGACAGCTAGTTCTGAACAGTTCAGAACTAGCTGTCGAAACGGCCCGAGCTCAGCCGTTGGGGTCCTGACTCTTTTCCTATTACCCACTCTACTACCCATAGTATCGAGTACTCTGGTGCGTTATGGTCCACCTGGTTCCTTAACACACTTCCTTCGTTATATATATATATGTGTGTGTGTGTGTAACGAAGGATATTAGTAGTGGTTGTTAGATGAAATAACAAGAATAGCTGATTTACTTTATATATGAAAAGGTTTACTTCACTTCAGTAAAAAAGAACAACAAATAAGTTAACACGAGTCGCAAAGGTTGACGATGTTATTTTGTTGTTGGTTCATGAGGCTGGTGTAGTCTGAGACCAGGAGAGAGAGTGAGAGTAAATGTCTGTGGTTGTCTGTAGACCTCAACGGCTTGTAGGTAGCGGTGAATCTTTCACACAGCTATTCTATAGCGTAATGCTCCGATCTCTCTGTGGGATAATACAGGCTTTTATCCCAAGACGTGAGATAATACAGGCTTTTTATACCTGTCTCCCACGCATGAACCTGTCCACGCCGAAAAGGATGGTGACTTAGAATTTGACTTCCAGTTGTCACCCAGGATTCAAGGCGTGGACAGATTTCGCTACATATGTATATACTACAAAGAGGAAAAACACAGCAGAATATGTTTTCATTTACAGGTGGTATAAGACCACTAACGTGAAAAATATATAATCTACGAAAGGTTTGGAAAATACATTATAATTAAAAGGATAAATTAATATGATAAACGCGAGTCCTTTACTCCGTTGCTTTACTTGACACACACACACACACACACACACACACACACATATATATATATATATATATATATATATATATATATATATATATATATATATATATATATATATGTAGGAGGTGAGTTTTATTGTAGTACAATAAAGCAATGCAGATATCGGATAAGAAGTACTCTACAGTTTGTAGGACTGGAGTATACATAATATATAAGAACAAAAGATGGTTAAAAGAGTTCCATGTATTTTATTATGCGCATTTCAAAAACAAATATCATCATGCAATAATATGTGTGTTTTCATCAGATAAAATAGGAAGACATGATATGAAGGTTAAAAAACATTTGTGGATAGTGCAGTTTTAGCTGATAATAATCCTCGTTTTAAATGTAACGAATGCATTACAATTAAATTTCATAATGGGATCAGTTTAAAGATTGGTCTATAGAAAATGCTTGTAGTATTCTATAAAACGTCAAACAACTTTGGGCGAGCAATTACAACGTGAAAGTGACATTTTAGTAACTTAAAAACACACAAAACTTGTTTTGCAAGAAACTGTCATTTGATTATATTAAATAAATAAATAAATGATATACAAATGTGTGTGTGTCCTTGAGCAAGTCACTTTACTTTATTTTACGTGGGTCGAGTCCGCTCAGCTGGTAAAAAATAAAATAAGTTGCGATGACACTTGCGCTAAGTTGTGTCTGACTTTGCCTTGGATAACAAGTGGAGACGGGAGACTGTTGGTCTTTCACAAAATATCTTGTCCAGGCTTGTGTAATGAAGAAGAACTTTTCTGGTGCAAATACTCTTTTGGTGATGACTGACCAAGGATTTGCACCTGACTCAAGCCAGGGCAACATCTATATTTTACACAGAAATGACTTCGACAGGGACCTGCTAGAAATAGTAGTCAGATCTTCTTGAAATTATCTTATAGTATTTAAGAAAACAGAAAACATAATTAGATACACGGCTTAATTACAATTTAATGTCCCACCAGCGATTTCGTTTCATAATTTATTAATAATGCATATTCTAATGAAATGTGCTGATATACCTTTTCCATGATGTATATTATAATCATGTACAGGGAATCTTAATATATATATATATATATATTATCGGTAAGGTTTTTTTTATATCGATATTTGTCGTGCATCCACTGATGATTTATAAGTGCCCACCTACATATATTCCTACGGACTATGTGTTGGCTTCTACATAACCAGGACATTATTTTCCCAATTTGTAGAAAACTTATAATGAAACGATCGTTTGGAAAGAGAGATGTATTTTAATTATGTCTCATATAAAATAATACAACTGGCTATCCGCAAAATACGTATAGTTAGCACCCCAAACGTATAATTGGGATTATACTAAGGTATATCCTAATGTTTGTTGAGTGAGACGGAAGCCGGTCGGAGTATTGCTTAAAGCTTTCTCTGTTAATGTATTAAATATATATATATATAGTATTAAGGATACTATTTATGGTTATGTATATACTAATACTTTTTATAGTTATATATAATTTAAACCATAAACAGTGGATAGAAGTGTCACTATATTAGAAAAAGTCTGGCCCGGCTTTATATATACACACACACACATGAACTTTTTTTCCACAGTTGATAGTTGTATAAATGACATTATGTTCCAGTAAATAGTCTGATATTATCCTGATTGATTCCTTATCCTGAATATAAAATAGGAAGGCATAATGATTAAATATATATTTAGTCTACTACAAATATAGATAGAAAATATTTAGTAAACGAAAACATTAACAAACAGAACTATATACAACGATGGAAATATTTAAAGAAAAATTAGATAATCATTTAAAAAGATTATCTACATATTCGTAATCTACACCATGGTAAAATTTTCTATGCATAATTTCATTTAGAAAACATGCACCACTAAAAAGTTATACGGAAATACAGTCGGTGTGTGTGTGGGTGACAGTACACTAGTTATGTCGGTCATGACTAAAACGTCTTTAGATCAGGGTTGACCAGGGGTTAAACAACAGCAACTATACCATCAACAACTTTATAGTGGAGACAACGAAAGAGCATCTACATCGCTACTGGACCTGCTAGAAATAGTAGCCTAATCTTCATCAAATACACTCCACTGTCTTTAAAAAATGATACACTGAACAATGTGGACTTAGAGACAGGATAGTCGCGGTTGGAAGGCCTTTTATCATAGAGGGACTGCATTAGGAAACCTAGTCGGTTTACACAGTAAGGATTGTCCGAAAAGAATCATTGCATCGTCCAACGAAATGCCTGATGTATATAGCTACGGTCCTTTATGTTCCAAGTTTAAATCTCGCCTTTGCTTAAAACCCAACTTTACCTTTTACTATTTCCTGTGTTGATAAAATAAGGGGTAAATTTATAGAACACCCTCATCGATTTCAGTTGGAATTAAGTGATTTGTCCTCGGTTTCTTTTCGTGTACTATCATTTAAACTTACTTCTGATTATGTTGCGAACTTTTTTTCTCAGAAAAACGAAAGAGGGCCCCTCGTACTGTTAACCCCTCCACCTTGATTTTATTCGTGTCCTACCAACTAATCTTACTTTTGAACATGTCACAAAGGACTTCTTTCCAACGGAAAACGGGAGAAGGGGGACCCTCGGACTTGCCCCCACTCTCGGAGTTTTCTTTACCCAGTAAGCATAACCCCGAGAGGGGAGTGAAAAGTATGAAGCCCCCCCCCCCCCTTCTCCCTCCTCTGTTTTCCAGGGGGAAAGTCTTTCGCATTGCAGCATATTCTGAAGTTTAATTGACAACACGAAAAAAACAATTATTTTCCATTCAAATCGATTGGGGGTGTTCTTAACATAATACCGAATAAAGTACCAGTGGTTTCCTATTCTTGTATTGCATGCTATAGCTGAATGTATTTATACTAGAAGACAAAGACAAAACAACACTTGGGATTAAATAACAACTATAACAGCAACAACATCCACAGAATTGAACGAAAAAACATGATAATGTAGTAAATTAAAACGGTGTTTTTTCAAAAAGTGTTAGCGGTGTAGTGTCAAAAAAATGATCCTTAACAATTTAACATATACAGAACGATAAAATAAGTACCTTTTACTGAAGTACAAATTAAGGTTGATGTGTTCGACTTAAACCTTAAGTAGCCCTATCAATCTTTATTTCTTACGTTCTAAATAAAAGATAGTTACAAATTACAGTTATTTTCCCAGCTTGTTTTTAAACGCAATCCTGATTGAAAAAAATCAACGTATACATAAGTATTTTTGTACATCTTTGCAAACCTACCCACGTTCCAAAATACTGAACATGTGAACATTTTTTTAAATACAAGCATCACCATTATCATAAATCCGTTTTATCTTGCTGACATGGGTCGGACGAGTTTTAATGATGCGAGACGAGATATGCAGTAGTAACGGTGGTGTTATCATTTTATAGTGATGATAGATATACGGTCACCACAAATTAATGTTCCGATAAAATATGCTAAAACAATTCAGCTGAACAAAATAGGGTTTAATAGATAAAGACAAGAAGAGCTTCGTAATAAAATATCCCTTTTTAAAATCCTATATAAGATTATCGTTACATAACGTAGAAGAAAAACTAACATATTCGATTTAATAGCGATTTCTAATTTAGGTACATTGCCGGCCAATTTGGGGGAGGGCAAAGTTGATTAAATCAACCTCAGTACTTAATTGGTACTTTATTTTATCGACCGCCGAAGGATGAAAAGTAAAGTTGATCTCAGCAGGATTTGAAACCAGAACGTAAAGAGTGGTGACAAACTACCAACCGTTGGCCACATATACAAGTCTTCTCTTTCCACACTGCTGATGTAATCAAAGGGAAAAGACAACTGCCGATACAACTTGGCACCAGTGCAACTCATTTCTAGCTGAATGAAGTAGAGGAAATAAAGTGTCTTGCTCAAGGACACAACACACTGCTTGATCCGGGAATCGAACTCATGATTGTGAATTCAATGGGTTAATCACTACGTCACACACCTTGACAAAGTGTATTGAGTGCATTTTTCTCATGACACCAGCATTAACACATAGCTGAGTGTACTGGAAGCATTTTATTGTGGTAAATATATCTAAAAAAAGACATACAACTATATTTCATAATAATAATCAATATCTTAAAATTAATTTTAATATTTTCCACGATTCATTACATTTTTGTCCTTTAATCTTTATTGTTGCTAAGTGCGTTTCAATATTTCTTCCCCTATTTAACAGATGCTCTATAACAAAATAAAACTGCCTTTGATAAATGAATGTTTAACCTTTCCATTACCATATTTCTAATAAAATACACTGTCTATAATGTTGAAATCATTTAGAAGATAATCAACAATATGGATGGACTTTGAGATAAAACTAAATTTCTCATTAATAACTCTTAACATTCTCTTATGATTTAATAGAAAATATCTAAAAATGGGTTTGTTAATTCAAATGTTTATGGTATCTTTACAGTGGACAGATCTTTGTGAAAATTTGTAATATTAGAATAAATACTTCAATATTTAATCTGATGCAATCAGAGTACTGCTTTATATTTTTCAAGGATGAATTGCTCATGCACTTTTATGTGGTACAGAACATTAAGTGTTTGGAACATAACTAAACAAGGTTCTTAATAATTTCAGCAATCTCCCTTTACTGAACCACTAAATTATAGCAGATAAACACACATGCACACATACACGTGCACATATGTGTGTGTGTGCGCATGTTTCAAAACATATTTGCTTTCTTTTAAATGATAAAAAATCTGGGTGATTTTGTAAAATAACAAAATTTCCCAATAACCTTTTCATTGCCATATTTCTAATAAATGACATTGCCAATGATTTTCAAATAATTTTGAATCAGGAATTTGAAGTGATTTTGTGATATGACTAACTTTCTCATTATTTTGCTGGTGTATAGAGAATAACTTAACAAATTATGATGGAAGGTTTTCAGATAAATATAAACACTTTAAATTAAATGGTTTGTCTTGTAGAAACTGAACCTTAACCACGATGTTTAAATCTAATTAACCCTTTTGATACTAATCTGCTTGAGACCGTCCTTGTTCTAAGATACAGAACTATTTAATTTAAATCTTTATATTTATCTAAAAATCTTTTATCATATTTTGTAAGAGCCTTTATTAAGTTATGTTCCAAACACCAGTTTAACTCTTTTGAAACCAAACTGCATAAAACAGCCCCTGGTTCTACAATACAATACTGTTTGCTTTAAGTTGTTTATATTTATCTATAAATCTTTCATTATAACTTTATATAAAAACTTTTGTTATGTTATGTTCTAAACACCATCTTAATAATGAGAAAGTTAGTTATATTTCTAATAATTCTTGATTATTTTCAAAATTAATTGAAAATCACAGGCAGATTTTGTTAGAAATATGGTAAGGAAAGGGTTAAAGATAAATATGAAAATGATTTCTAAATTCATTAATCCTTATTTTTCTATTTGAATTAATCTGATGAAAAGAGTAATAAATTATATATAAATAAATATAAATAAACATGAACAATGAGAAATTTTTAAATAGTGCAAGGAATAGATTTTATGTTGATATATGTCACATTGATTAAATAGGTTTAATTAATAATATATTGTGTATTTTTTTGTTAATTAAAACTGGCTAAACAAAGTTCATTTAATATGGAAACTGTATTCATTATTTAAATGTCTTTAAAAGCTTCAATTTATTTTATATTCAAAGATTTTAAGCAACCAAATTTAACAGTATTATTAAACTGAAATTCTATTGATGTTCCACTCTTGGTAAAAGATCTAACAAGAATATTTTCGCTAATATTATCGAAATAGGTGCTGGCATGGCTGTGTGCTTAAAGTGTTCACTTTGTGACCTCATAGTTTTGGGTTCAGTTCTGCAACACAGTACATATGGCAAGGCTATTTTACTATAGTCTTGAGTTGACCAATGCCTTCTGAGTGGAATTTGATAGACATAGAAATTGCTTTTCCAAGCTTGCATGTGTGTACATGTATATATATATATGTATATATATATATACACACACATATATATGCATGTATATATATATATATATACACACATATACACATATATATATACACACACATATACACATATATATATATATAAAGCGAATATACAATGATGATGATGATATGTGTGAGTTTATATTTCTGTCTGTACTGTGTTTATCTCTCATAATTTAGTGCAGGCTTGAAAAAATATGTGCTGGGGTTGATATGATCAACTAAATCAAGATGATGCCCAAACATGGCCACAGTCTAATGACTGAACCAATTTCTTTCCACTATACCTCTTACTCAGTCACTTTCATCCTACCTTAACACTTGACCCACCTATCTCATTCTATTTCTTTTAACAACATTCATTTAGTAATGATAATAATTTTTTCTAATATTGGCACATGGCTCAGTGGTTAGAGCATTGGCCATGCAATCGAAAGGTTGTGAGTTCAATTCTCAGACCGGGTGATGTGTTGTTTCCTTGAGCAAGACGCTTTATTTCACATTGCTCCAGTTTACTCAGCTGTAGAAATGAGATGATAGGGACTGGGGTCCCTATCATTCCACTGCAAAGTGGTCGTGGAGGTGCCACGGCAAAAAAGCACCCAGCACTCACTGTAAATGAGGTTGGTGTTAGGAAGGGCATCCAGCTGTAGAAATCAAGCCAAAATCAGTTCCCGTCCCACCCTTGCAAGCAGGGAAAAAGCGGACGTAAAATAAAATGATGAAATGATGATGATTGGCACCTGTCTCGTCATGAGCCGCGACAACCCATCCAACCCATTCCAGCATAGAAAGTGGATGTAAAAATGATGACAATGATATTGATGATTACAAGATGCATAATTTAGCATTTTACCATTTTTGATATCCTAACATCATTGATAATTATAATAATTGTTTCTACTTTTGGCACAAGGCCAGCAAATATCCCAGTGTATTACTGGTACTTTATTTTATCGACCCCGTAAGGATGAAAGGCAAAGTTAACCTCGGCAGGATTTGAACTCAGATCATAAAGGGACCAAAGCATGGTGTCCAACTCTCTACCGATACTGCCAATCCACCGCCCATTGATAATTATAATAATGATGACAATAACAATTATAGTGATAATAACAATTATGATAATGACAATAACAATTACAATAATGACAATAACAATTATGAAGATGAGGATGCTGCGAATGATAATCTCATAGCTATAATATTCAGTCAATGAAGCACTTCTAGAAAAAGTGAAAATTATTGATATATTAGATTAATGTAAATGTTTTTAGCAATATTCCATAAGATGATTAGCTAGTCAAGGAATTGGCACATTTCTGCTGCTTAGTTTTTCTTATCAATTAAGAACTATTATTTAATCTAAACTTCTTGAGCTGGTGTCACATTAAAATGCATCAAGACCTCTCTGAAAAATTAGTAGTTCTTGTGTCACATTAAACTGCACCAAGCCCTTTCTGAAAAACTGATAGTGCTGGTGTCACATTAAAATGCACCCAGCCCTTTCTGAAAAACTGGTTGTGCTGGTGTCACATTAAACTGCACCAAACCCTTTCTGAAAAACTGGCAGTGCAAAATACGAGAGCCATATATTTGGTCATTTTCATAGATTTTATCAAATGTTTTTTTTCTTTATTATTTTGACCTTTGTTTTGGTGCCATGATTAAAAGCACCCGGTCCATGCTATAAATGTGGTTGGTGTTAGAAAGAGAATCCAACTGTTGAAACCAAGCCAGAAGCAGTTCTGTTTGAGCAAGACATGGTCACCTGATCTTGTCTCACAATGGGACAACTTGTCTAACCCATGCTCACGATGATGATGATGATGAGGATGATGATGGTGTTTCTCTGTTAGCACCAGTTATATAATTGCAAGAATATGGAAAAAGAAAGATATTTTAAAACCCTAGTCACTCTTCCATAACATAAAATTCTTCACCTATCTGTTATCCATCCATTTCATATGTCTCAGAATAAGAAGTCTCTTTATATTATTTTGGCAATATAATGAACAGATTTGTTGCCATTGGCACTTTGCGTTCTGAGTTCAAATCCCGCCGAGGTTAGCTTTGTCTTTCATCTTAACGGGGTCTATAAAATAAAGTACCAGTAATGCACTGGAATAATTGCTAGCCTTGTGCCCAAAGTAGAAACAATTGAATTTCTAATTAAATATGCTTCCTATGGTTTTTTAATAATGTTCACACAATGATGATGATATATATAATATAGAGATAGGCAGATAGATAGATAGATAGATTTGAAACATATGAGCTCCAATGCACATGGAGGCATATGGCTTAGTGGTTAGAGCATTAGCCTTGCAATCGAAAGGTTGTGAGTTCAATTCTCAGACTGGGTGATGTGTTGTTTCCTTGAGCAAGACACTTTATTTCACATTGCTCCAGTTTACTCAGCTGTAGAAATGAGATGATAGGGAATGGGGTCCCTATCATTCCACTGCAAAGTGGTCGTGGAGGTGCCACGGCAAAAAAAGCACACAGCACTCACTGTAAATGAGGTTGGTGTTAGGAAGGGCATCCAGCCGTAGAAATGAAGCCAGCATCAGTTCCCGTCCCACCCTTGCAAGCAGGTAAAAAGTGGACGTAAAATGAAATGATGGCCATATTGATAATCAATTGTCGTAAATAATAGATGAGAAAATTGAATACAATACTTTTTCCCATCTCCAAAGGTACATTCTGTGATTTTCTACTATGTGTATATATATATATATATATATATATATATATATATACATATATATGAATGTATGTATATAATATAATATAATATAATATAAATACACGTTGAAATGAAAAAAGAAAACTCCAGAAAACATGTTTTAAAGTTTGAAAGTTCTTTTTAAATAGTTCAAATCTTTGATGTTGAAAATATAAAAATCCGAAGATAATTTTGAAAAATGTGAAATAAAAACGTTATAGGAGGGTGAGGGATGAAACATTTTTATTTTGGAAAAAAAACACACACACACTCACACACACAAACATATATACATTATTCATATCGAAAATCGATTAAATACAGCTGATGAGCTGACCAATGTTTCCTGTGTTGTTTATTTGTTTTCCTGGCAATATATTTTCCTTCAATTTTTAAAATACTATTTCTCTATCATCCTTCTCTCTCTCTTTATATATATATATATATATATATATATATATATAAAGATAGATATATATAAAGATATATGTGAATGAAGTATTTCCGTCGGAAAGGTACAGGAAAAAAGAGTGCTCTATGTAGGCTACAGAGCTTATTATTTATGTAATAAACAACATTAGATAATTATTTCATTTACCAGTGGATTCTTGAAGACAGTTCAGTATAAAGATATATAGAATCATTTAATAAAATATATACACCATTTCCTCTCCCAATCAGCATAATCAACCACACAAAAAAACCAATTAAACCAGGCTATAAGATTAAAAGACACCTATGAAGAAATAATAGATAAATAAACGACAGCTATCTATTCGCGATCAACAGCCATAGACTATTTACCCAGCATTTCCAATAGCACATGGGAATCGATTAAATTTATTCTTAACCATACCCAATTAAGTATAAAATCAAAGTTAGAAGAAAAAATGTATATAAACATACCAAAATTACGTTTCTTTTAATCTTATAGCCTGGTTTAATTGGTTTTTTGTGTGGTTGATTATGCTGACTGGGAGAGGAAATGGTGTATATATTTTATCAAATGATTCTATGGACATACTTTATTGTATATTGCTCTGAGTGTTGATTATTTAATTAATTAATTCGTCATTGAGCCACATCGGGAATGGTTGCCAAAAACATATAGATATATATATCTATGACTTTCTCTAGTTTGTATATATGTAAATCTAGCCCTCTTTGGAATTTAGTCTTCAAATTTATTATTATTACTATTTGATATATATATATATATATATATATATATGAAGATATATATATATATATATATAAAGATATATATATAGAAAAGATATATATATATATATCAAGTGTAAAGGATTCACGTTCCCTCCTGTGTTTTTTCCTCTCTATATTGTATATATATATATATATATATATACTCACATATACATAAATACACACACACTATATATATATAAATATATATATATATAAATATATACACACACACTCACACATTTTCGAAAAATGTCAAAAGAAGTAAAGGTTAAGGTTGCTTGCGTCCTCCGAATGGAAGAAAATGTGATGGGAAAAGGGATGGACAGTTAAACAAACACAGAATCCTGAAATCTAATCAGGTTCTTAAGTACCTTAGCACTGATTCTCATACATAACAACAACAAATAAGTTTCGCCTTTCCTTTGCTTGGTTGTTTTGTTATGGAGTTCATTTTGGAACCACGTGAGTTCCGGTTCAGTTACATTGCGTTTTCATTGTACATATTCTGTTCAAGTCTGGTACTTATGTTATCCATCTCTTTTTAACGAATCGTTAATTTACGTGGCATAAACGGTAATCTTACACAAACGACAGGCTTCCACATAGTTTCCACTGACCAAATTACATTCACGAGGCGTTTACCAACCGGAATCCATAGTAGAAGACGCTTGCCCAATGTGCCAAGCAGTGGAACTGAACGGAAGTCACGTATTGCAGTTCCTTAACCACACGGCCATGCTCTTACTTTGGTAAAGGTAAAACTTATTTGTAATACAGTGTTGTCTAAAAGATTTTTGTATTTTTCTTATATAATAATTGGTCTTTAATCTGTTAAATCATTTCACAGTTGTATAAATAACATTACAAATAGTGATGGAAATATGAAAGAAAAGGGAAAAATACATAAAAACAAAAACCAAGCAACAAATAAATGGGGTGGGTAAAGAAATGCAGATCTGGCTGGAGGAAAGTAGGAGAAAGGGCTATAAATGTTATAAACGACAGTAAAAGGAGGGGAACTCAAGATCTATGGGGCCACGGAGAAAGGGGGCGGGTGGTGTTTAGGCTGCGTCCTACGGACAAAACTGCAAAGACATTTCCACAGACAATAACCAACGACACACGCTGCAACAGCCACCGCACATCGCGGGGTTCCTTCCCCACACGGGCTGCTATACTAAGATTGGTAGTAAATATAATTTTTCAAGTTTATATCAATAAATAATATTAAGAGATCTTTTCTTGGTGCAATTTATGACAATTGATATTACCCGAAACTAAGAAACAGTTATCCCCATAAACTCTGGAGTTTTTCTATAAGCAACTGGTGTTTAGCCGAGAGATCCTACAAAGTTTTACTTTCGCTTGTTATTGTAGAAAATTATGGGAGTCTTTGTTAAATTTAATGCCAGGTTTTTATCAGATTCTTCACATAAAGTAATAACATCTCTCTCTCTCTCTTCTTCTTTCTATTGTTTAATATCCAGCTCTTTCAATCTCTCTCATTTGAACTCAATAATGCAAGTTAATAAAACATTTATCTCTTATACAGCCAATGCGGGCAATTGGAAGTTGAATGTCTTAGCTCAGAATAACAATTATGCTAGTTATGTAATGTGAACTGATTAACCTTTCTTTAGCTATTGTTTCAGCCTGTTTTTAGTCTTCACAAAATACATAAACACGATGGTTATAGGATAACGTTGTTATCATACTTTCTTTATAAATCAACAACAGCAACAAAAAGTGTAGTTAGTAATTGCAAGGGTTACATACTACCTAACATTTTAGTGTGTTAGACAGTTATAAATTCCCATAAAAAGTCAAAGAAGGGAGGGGGTGTTAAGACATGAAGGTCAGATTAAATTTGAATCATTTGGGACTATTTAAATAATTATATAAAAAAAAATAATACTCGAAGTGTTGTTTGTGTTTCTTTGTTTGGGTTGTTGTTGCTTTTTTAAGAAAAAAAATGAATACTATTTTAGCGGCATACAGTCTACTGCTGTACCCGTAGTCTGTACTGAGAAATGACCTGGCCTATCTACCGGGTTAGGGTTAGTTGTTGTAGTTGGGGAAGACCTTACGCAGAATTATAAACTTGCAGGTAGACAGTACACTAGAAGGACACATAAAATGTCCCATTTATCCTGTACACGATTTGTTAAATATCATATTGATAATATCGATATTTTTTATCACCCACACTGATTGATTATTGTTTTGTTGTTGTTGTTTTTGTCAAAACCATTGTTGCTTTTGGATTTCCTCCTTTTTTTTTTACTAAAAAAATTATGTTAGATAAGCAAACACATTTTTTCTTCTCAAAATACCGGCTGCTCTCCGATAGGTTTTATCGTCAGACGCTTAACAGTATAAACATATTGGGCCCTGGGCGCCCGAATCATTTCCCTACTTAGTGCGGTCGAATTGGAGATGGCCATTCTAAAGAACGATCTCCACGGGGTTGACCGACCAGCATGTTAAATATATAATTGTTTCTACTTTTGGCACAAGGCCAGCAATTATCCCAGTGTATTACTGGTACTTTATTTTATCGATCCCGTAAGGATGAAAGGCAAAGTTAAAAATGATGGATACATCCGGTGTCGCGGGTCTCCTGAACTATTTCACCTTTTACTACGATTGGTATAAAGATAACGAAGAATGAGCCCCGTGAATTCGCCAATCTACGAACCTACGGGGTATCACTTCACAATTCTGTGTGCTTAGACGATGAAATAACAAATTAGACTATTCTTTCAGCACCATCTCCCTCGACTCATATCGTTTCCATTCCATAAATTAATGAAGATTTGAGGAGACATTCTTGAAAGTTTCACAATAATTCTAATGGATGTCAAACATCTGTAACATGTTATTACACACGTTACCAAGAAATCGTTGATTCAATTCAGTTTTATAGTTTAAGAAAAATTTGTTAAAAATGTCAACGTGATATTTGAAGATCATTATACAGAGAAAACTCAAATTGTGTCTGTTTTTATTTTCTTATTTTTATACAATATATGGAATTCATATGCATGTAATATATAAAAATAATATATACATAATAAATAATTTATTCATACAACCATACATGGGCATTATATATAAAAGGTGAGGAATGTGACGGTTTTATATTAATATAATAATTGTTTAATACTGCGTTCAGTTAGTGGTGGTGATGATCATGGTGATGGAAGTGGTGGTAGTGATAATGATGGTGGAGGTGACGATCGTGGTAATGATGGTGGTAGTGGAGGTGAAAATGATGGGGGGGGAGGCGGTGTGATGAAGTTGGTGGAGGTGATGATAATAATGGTGTTGATGTTGGTGGTAGTGGTAAGGATGATGGGACCTCCGTCGGTTTCGACGATGAGTGTTCCAGTTGTTCTATATCAGCAAAACAGCCTGCTTATGGAATTAGCATTAAATGGCTGAGTATTCCAGGGAGACATATACCCATAATGCAATTCTTAGAAAGGAAAACGCCAGTCCGGGAAGCAATGACACCAGAGGACTCAATGACAGCCGGCACAAAAAAAAAGATCGGTCAGTCTATACCTGGTATTTAGTCATCTTCCACACCCCAGGGACAGACTGGGAACTGAAGACTCCGGAGGTCACAATGGTCCAAGTACCAGCAACACACTGGGATAATTGCTGGCCTTGTGCCAAAAGTAGAAATAATTATTTAAATAAGTTATATCTCTTACCTGAAAAATAATCTTGTACGTAATGAAAATGTATCTTTAACAATAAAAATCGATAGAAGACAATAGATAATTAACATTAAATAGATAGTTAAGATTAAAAATTTCATTAATCACTATAAAAAGTTCATCAATGACAAAAGAAAATCTATAGATGACAAAATATAATCAATCGATCAATCAATTGTCGATAGATGATAACAGAAAATTGGTGGATGACACTAGATATTGGACGAATGATAATAGAAAATCTATGACAACATAAACTCAATTAATGAAAATAGAAAATCAATCAATAACAGAAGAGACTCGATAAATGACAATAGAAAATTATTTACTGACCACAGAAAATCTATCAATAACAAGAAAGAATCGATAGCTGACAATAGAAAATCGATAGATGACAAATGATAATTAATCAATGAAAATAAAAATTGATGAATGACAAAAGATAACTGATCGATAACAATAGATAATTTATCATATGACAGAATATCGATAAATGACAATCGAAAATACATAAAACAAAGAATTGGAGATCATAATTGTTTTCTTTAAATTTTTTAATGTGGAAACAAAATATATTTTATGTATTTGTTTAATTGCAGGATATTGCGATAATCTTTCTAGTATGTATGTACGTGTTTGTGTCTATGTATATAAATGTGTGTGTGTGATTATATATATATATACGGGTAATGTTCTATAGGAATAGAACTTGCTTCATTCGTTGTGAAATCATCAGAACATTCATCATGATTTCAGACGATGCCTTGCAGAAGCCAACCAAATCTATATGAAATATCTATATAAAAACACATATATATGTGTAGATTTGCCTTTATGGTTATGTGTTAATATATGCTTGCACAGTCTCGTTTATATATATATATATATATATTTTCTATATAGGTATTCACGTAAGTGTTAATGATAAATGATATAAAGATGCTTACACCCCTTGGATGGAAGGTAACGTATAGTATATACTTAAATATCAATGTAAATATCCTCATGGAAGGTAACTTACTGATCAAGCTTAACTTTCATGTTATCTAACTAGTGATTAGTGTAATCTACAAAGAAACAGGTACAGACTTATGTTTATAGATTCAGCTAAGTTATATATACATTTATAATATATATGAATGTGTGTATTTAAATAAATATATATGCACACACACACACCACACCACACCACACCACACCACACACTACACCACACCACACCACACCACACACTACACCACACCACACTACACTACACTACACTACACTACACTACACCACACCACACCACACCACACCACACCACACCACACACACACACACACATATATATATATATATAAGTTTATCCCGGGTTCAATCGGGGGTAACCACAGTAAGTAAGGTACTCAACACATAGCAGAGTATGTATAAGAGCTTCTTGATGATTTCTCCCGAACGAAACAATTCTAGTCCTGTAGAAGCCATTTATATATATATATATATATATATATATGAAAAACAAGGGGGAGAAGAATACTACATGGTTGCACATGGATTATATATTATAAAATTAATCCCTCATCAGTGATTTTGCCAACCATCATTGGTATTTAGTCGCATTAATATATATATATATAGCGAAAGAGAGGAAGGCGGGGGAAGAGAAACAACAAATATTGTTTTTGTGTGTGTTTATATACAGGAGGCGACTAAATGAGTTAGCGCTAGGAAGGGCTTCCAGCTGTAAGACATTGTCTCAAAACATCAGACCCAGCCAATACCAGCATGGTGTGGACACAAAAGTAACAGACACAGACACACACACACACATACATATATACATATATATATACGAGGAAATGCTCCCTGTACATTCCATTCAGTAAAATTGTAGTGCTGGTGCCACGATAAAACGCGCCCAGTACACGCTAATCGCTTGAAAGCGGTTAGCGTTCGGAAGGGCATTCAGCCAAAGGAACTGTACAAAATTTGAACGTATGTGCACGACGCAGTTATCTGATCTGTCAATATATCTGATCTGTACGTGTTAACCCATCTCACGTATGTATGTATGGATTCATGTTCATTTTAAATGACCAAGCTGAAACTTCGTGTTGAGTGCTTAATGGGGTAAATTTATGAATACTTTATGTACTATGGTACATAAAACAGACAACGCACGTGTGTGTGTGTGCGTGTGTGCGCGCGTGTTTGAAGTAGTAAAAGTAGTTTGAAGGAGTTGAAGAGGCACAATACTGGCATACGGCATTTCTAGAGTATTTTAAAACCTAGCGGAGCCCATCTTTCTCCTTGTCTGAATGCGGTAGATTTCTTCCAGAGAAGGATAAAGATGACAGAGAGGAAAAGACTCATAGGAAGAATCGACCCCAGAACTTCACTGGTCATTTTTTTTTTATTGCTCTGGAATGGGTGATAGGCAAAGTTGGCCTCAAAGTTGGCCCCAAAGTTGGCCTCAAAGTTGGCCCCAAAGTTGGCCTCAAAGTTGGCCCCAAAGTTGGCCTCAAAGTTGGCCTCAAAGTTGGCCCCAAAGTTGGCCCCAAAGCTGGCCCCAAAGCTGGCCCCAAAGTTGGCCCCAAAGTTTGAACTGAGAGAGAGGCAGTAATACAGAATACCCGCCCACGCAGTAATACAGAAGACCCGTCTTGCCTATGTACAAAGTGAAACCTCCAGTCAGTAGGCACCTCTTAACCAAACACACACCCCCAACCCACGACCCCTACTCCATCCTCCCACTCCCACCAACACCACCCTTTCTCTGTAAAGTTATGTTGGTACCACACAGTCCACGCTGTAATGTGGCCGTGTAGGTAACATGGTAAAAAGCTCCCGGTCCACACTGTAAATGTGGTTGGTGTTAGGAAGGGCAACCAGCCGTAGAAAACCTGCCAAATAGTCCTATACAAGTGAGACACGGTCACCCGACCAATCTTGCCTCAAGTGGGACAATTCCCGTCTAACCCATGCTAGCGTGTAGATAGGCGTTAAACGATGATGATGATGAGAGCATAGAGCCGAAAGGGCTATCGCAAAGCATTCAATCTGACGCCCTAACCACTCTGTAAACTCCCGTGCTTTACAAACGTTAAGTATTATTAAATACATTCATCCGCGTAAGGATGAAAGACAAAGTTAACCTCGGCGGCATTTGAACTCGGCTCTTTATGATGTGAGTTCAAATCCCGTCGAGGTTAACTTTGCCTTTCATCCTACCGAGTCGATAAAATAAAGTACCAGTAATACACTGTGATAATTGCTGGCCTTGTGCCAAAAGTAGAAACAATTATTAATATTATTAATCCCGTCGAGTTTAACTTTGCCTTTCATCCTTACGGAGGCGATAAAATAAAGTAC
>OZ024755.1:12191101-12196101 GCA_964016885.1 Eledone cirrhosa
GAAACGAATACCGCAAACAATTCTATTCAACGTTCTAACGACTCTGTCAATTCGCAGCCTATCCTACGACTATATAATAAGTTTATGATATGACATGGTATGATGCATGTAAAATTTATTGCTATTGTTACCTAAGTATTACATATTCACATCTATTGGTAGCTATGCAAATATAAATTAAAATTTTTTAATAAGCCTTGCTTGTATTTTGTAATAATACAATTTCTGGATGCTAATGGCATCAGGCCACGTATTTCTGAGGAGTGACTGTAACTACCTCAACTTGTATTTATTTTATTGACCCGGAAAAATACTAGGTGCAGAGTTGTGCGCGGCAGTAATTCAACAGAGTATGCAGCAGCAGCAGCAGCAGCATGCATATTTAGGCCTGCTTAAGCAAAGGTTAGCTGCGCGGTGCCCCAGGAAAGACTTTATTCTTATTATCACAGGGGCTCCTTTTGAAGCAATGTTTTACGGTCGGATGCCCTTCTTGGCGCCATCCCTTTAATCTTCCTTCACAACAAATAATAATACGGTGTGCCTATTCAATACCGGATGCACACAGTTATTTTAACACAGAATAATTTCTTATATTAACTCAAGGCCCATGTTGTGCAAAAATGCAACAACAACAAATAACAAATAACAAAACTAGGTTGATTTAGTCACATCGAAAAATTAATTGAAATGTAAATTTATATTTGGTGAGATTTTGAACGAAGAAACATGGTGTATGAGTGAGCTTAACTAACTTGTCATATATTGTGTCACTCTGAATCTCCCTGAGAACTTCGTTAAGAACGAGCAATTGGAACACACATCATCGAAACCGACTGAAGTCCAACCCATCTCCCCCCCCCCCTCCAACACACAATAATCTGGTCCACGAGTAAGGACATTCTCTAATTAGTCGGTCGAATTGTCAGAAATAGTAGACAAATCTCTTTCTGATTCTACCCTAATGTCTTATATAAGGAAAGGACAGTTTAGATCATGTAGGATGAACATGGTTGGAAAGTCTTTGATTATTCGTTCCCGAATATGGGAGGTTTCTATGTGGACTCTTGAATTGGTAGAAATATTAGCCAAATCTCTCTGTAATTATACCGTGCAGTCTTATATCAGGGAAGGATACAAGAAAATAAATAAGACGAACTGTGAAATTCAGTCGGTTTTATTCAATAGTAAAAATTAATTGAAAATCAAATATGCATTTGGTGTGGATTCGAACTCTGGCGTGATTTTGGGTGAGCAAAGCTACCTAAATACCACAAGACAACCCAGTAGCACTTTAGAAGATTGAATTGTGTAACTAAAAAAGAATAAGTATTCTTTTAAAATGTTTGATAAGGTCCATTCCATTGAGGCGAGAGAAGTGTGTTTAGCTATTGCATAATACCATCCTGTTATGCAATCAATAACTACAGACACAAGCCTGTCTGTCTCTCTGTTTGTGTGTGTCTGTATGTATATATATACTAGTGTGTGACTGTGTAAGTGTGTGTGTATGAGAGAGACTGTCTATGAGGGCGTGACTGCGTATGTTCGTGTGTGTGTCTGTATGTATATATACTAGTGTGTATATGTGTGTGTGTATGAGAGAGAGACTCTGTCTATGAGGGTGTGACTGCGTATGTTCGTGTGTGTGTGTGTGTGTGTCTGTATGTATATATACTAGTGTGTATATGTGTGTGTGTGTATGAGAGAGAGACTGTGTCTATGAGGGTGTGAGTGCGTCTCTTATCTGTATGAGGGTGTGAGTGCGTCTGTGTGTGTGTGTGTGTGTGTGTTTGTGGCGGGGGGCATTTGTATTGTCTATGAGTGTATGTCGGTGAATATCTGTGTGTTTGTCTTGGTCGATCTATATCTATGTGCATGCCTGTATGAGTTTGTTCTCATGTGTTTATGCGTGTGTGTGTGTGGGGGGGGGTCCGCGTGCGCGCGCGCTTCTGTTTGTGTGTATACGTCAATATATCTGGCCTTGTCGGTGTGCACCACTCTGTGCGAATCTGTGTGTGTGTACGTGTGTGTGTGTTTATATGTATGAGTGTGTACGTGTGTGTTTATATGTATGAGTGTGTACGTGTGTGTGTGTGTGTATGTATGAGTGTGTACGTGTGTGTTTATATGTATGAGTGTGTACGTGTGTGTGTGTATGTATGAGTGTGTACGCGTGTGTTTATATGTAGGAGTGTGTAGGTGTGTGTATGAGTGTGTACGTGTGTTTATATGTATGTGTGTGTATGTATGAGTGTGTCCGTGTGTGTGTATGTATATGTACGTGTGTTTATATGTATGAGTGTGTACGTGTGTGTGTGTGTATGTATGAGTGTGTACGTGTGTGTTTATATGTATGAGTGTGTACGTGTGTGTGTGTATGTATGAGTGTGTACGTGTGTGTTTATATGTATGAGTGTGTACGCGTGTGTTTATATGTAGGAGTGTGTACGTGTGTGTGTGTATGTATATGTAAGTGTGTTTATATGTATGAGTGTGTACGTGTGTGTGTGTGTATGTATGAGTGAGTACGTGTGTGTTTATATGTATGAGTGTGTACGTGTGTGTGTGTATGTATATGTACGTGTGTTTATATGTATGAGTGTGTGTATGTATGTATGAGTGTGTACGTGTGTGTGTGTATGTATGAGTGTGTACGTGTGTTTATATGTATGAGTGTGTACGTGTGTTTATATGTATGTGTGTACGTGAGTGTGTATGTATGAGTATGTACGTGTGTTTATATGTATGAGTGCGTACGTGTGTGTGTGTATGTATGAGTGTGAACGTGTGTACGTGTGTATGTATGAGTGTACGTGTGTGTTTATATGTATGAGTGTGTACGTGTGTGTGTGTGTATGTATGAGTGTGTACGTGTGTGTGTACGTGTGTTTATATGTATGAGTGTGTACGTGTGTGTATGTATGAGTATGTATGTGTGTGTACGTGTGTGTGTATGTATGAGTATGTACATGTGTATGTTTATTTGTATGTTTATATGTATGTGTACGTGTGTGTTTATATGTGAGTGTGTACGTGTGTGTGTATGTATGAGTATGTACGTGTGTTTATGTGTATGAATGTGTACGTGTGTGTGTGTGTGTGTGTGTGTGTATGTATGAGTGTGTACGTGTGTTTGTATGAGTGAACGTGTGTGTACGTGTGTGTGTGTATGAGTGTCTCCTTGTGTGTGTATGTATCTTTGCGACTGTGTATGTTTATGTGTATGTATCTTTGTGGCTGTGTGTGTTTATGTGTATGTATCTTTGTGGCTGTGTGTGTTTATGTGTATGTATCTTTGTGGCTGTGTATGTTTATGTGTATGTATCTTTGTGACTGTGTGTGTTTATGTGTATGTATCTTTGTGGCTGTGTGTGTTTATGTGTATGTATCTTTGTGGCTGTGTATGTTTATGTGTATGTATCTTTGTGGCTGTGTGTTTATGTGTATGTATCTTTGTGACTGTGTGTGTTTATGTGTATGTATCTTTGTGACAGTGTATGTTTATGTGTATGTATCTTTGTGGCTGTGTGTTTATGTGTATGTATCTTTGTGGCTGTGTGTATTTATGTGTATGTATCTTTGTGGCTGTGTATGTTTATGTGTATGTATCTTTGTGACTGTGTATGTTTGTGTGTATGTATCTTTGTGGCTGTGTGTGTTTATGTGTATGTATCTTTGTGGCTGTGTGTTTATGTGTATGTATCTTTGTGGCTGTGTATGTTTATGTGTATGTATCTTTGTGACTGTGTGTTTATGTGTATGTATCTTTGTGGCTGTGTATGTTTATGTGTATGTATCTTTGTGGCTGTGTGTGTTTATGTGTATGTATCTTTGTGGCTGTGTATGTTTATGTGTATGTATCGTTGTGACTGTGTGTGTTTATGTGTATGTATCTTTGTGGCTGTGTGTGTTTGCGTGTATGTATCTTTGTGGCTGTGTGTGTTTATGTGTATGTATCTTTGTGACTGTGTGTGTTTATGTGTATGTATCTTTGTGACTGTGTATGTTTATGTGTATGTATCTTTGTGACTGTGTGTGTTTATGTGTATGTATCTTTGTGGCTGTGTATGTTTATGTGTATGTATCTTTGTGGCTGTGTATGTTTATGTGTATGTATCTTTGTGGCTGTGTGTGTTTATGTGTATGTATCTTTGTGGCTGTGTGTGTTTGTGTGTATGTATCTTTGCGGCTGTGTGTGTTTATGTGTATGTATCTTTGTGACTGTGTGTGTTTGTGTGTATGTATCTTTGTGGCTGTGTGTTTATGTGTATGTATCTTTGTGAATGTGTATGTTTATGTGTATGTATCTTTGTGACTGTGTGTGTTTATGTGTATGTATCTTTGTGTCTGTGTGTGTTTATGTGTATGTATCTTTGTGGCTGTGTATGTTTATGTCTATGTATCTTTGTGGCTGTGTATGTTTATGTGTATGTATCTTTGTGGCTGTGTGTGTTTATGTGTGTGTATCTTTGTCGCTGTGTGTGTTTATGTGTATGTATCTTTGTGTCTGTGTGTTTATGTGTATGTATCTTTGTGACTGTGTGTGTTTGTGTGTATGTATCTTTGTGGCTGTGTGTGTTTATGTGTATGTATCTTTGAGACTGTGTATGTTTATGTGTATGTATCTTTGTGGCTGTGTGTGTTTATGTGTATGTATCTTTGTGGCTGTGTGTGTTTGTGTGTATGTATCTTTGCGGCTGTGTGTGTTTATGTGTATGTATCTTTGTGACTGTGTGTGTTTATGTGTATGTATCTTTGTGACTGTGTATGTTTATGTGTATGTATCTTTGTGACTGTGTGTTTATGTGTATGTATCTTTGTGGCTGTGTATGTTTATGTGTATGTATCTTTGTGGCTGTGTGTGTTTATGTGTATGTATCTTTGTGACTGTTTGTGTGTATGTATCTTTGTGGCTGTGTGTGTTTATGTGTATGTATCTTTGTGGCTGTATGTTTATGTGTATGTATCTTTGTGGCTGTGTATGTTTATGTGTATGTATC
>OZ024755.1:12216998-12219498 GCA_964016885.1 Eledone cirrhosa
TTTTTTTCTGTCTTTTCCCTTCAATTCCTTTCCATTTTGTCTGTTAATATGTACACCTTAAACGAAACATCGCCGTTTCACATACACACAGACACGTACACAAATGCACTAACACACACACACGTACACAAACACAGAGACACACACACGCGCGTACACAAATGCAGTGACACAGACGTACACAAACACACAGACACACACACGCGTACACAAACACACAGACACACACTCGCGGACCCAAATGGACTAACACACACACACACACACGTACACAAACACACAGACACACACACGCGCGTACACAAATGCACTGACACACACACACACGTACACAAACACACAGACACACACACGCGTACACAAATGCACTGACACACACACACACACGTACAGAAACACACACACGCGTACACAAATACACTGACACACACACACTGACACACACGCATACACAAATGCACAGAAACAAACACACACGTACACACACACACACGAGTACACAAATGCACTGACACACACACACACACACAGACACACACACGCGCGTACACAAATGCACTGACACACACACACACGTACACAAACACAGACACACACACACGTACACAAACACACAGACACACGCGCGTACACAAATGCACTGACGCACACACACATACGTACACAAATGCACTGACACACACACAGGCACACGTACACAAATGCACTGACACACATAGACACACGCACGCGCGTACACAAATGAACTGACACACACACGTACACAAACACACGTACACAAACACACACACACACACACGTACACAAATGCACTAACACACACACACGTACACAAACACACACACACGCGCGTACACAAATGCACTGACACACACACACACACGTACAGACACACACGCGCGTACACAAATGCACTGACACACACACACACGTACACAAACACAGACACACACACACGTACACAAACACAGACTCACACACGTACACAAACACGCAGACACACACCCACGTACACAAACACACAGACACACACACACACGTACACAAACACACAGACACACACACACGTACACAAACACACAGACACACACACACGTACACAAACACAGACACACACACAGACACACAGACACACAAACGCACACACACACACACACACGTACACGTACACACACACACACACACACACAATCACAGACACACACACACACGTACACAAACACACACACACACAGACACACACACACACGTACACAAACACACAGACTCACACACGTACACAAACACGCAGACACACACCCACGTACACAAACACGCAGACACACACACACAGACACACACACGTACACAAACACACAGACACACGTACACAAACACACAGCCACACACACACACAGACACACACACAAACGTACACAAACACACAGACACACACACACACGTACACAAACACAGACACACACACACACGTACACAAACACACACACACACGTACACAAACACAGACACACACACACACGTACACAAACACGCAGACACACACCCACGTACATAAACACACAGACACACACACACAAACACAGACACACACACACGTACACACACACACAGACACACACACACGTACACAAACACACACACACACACACACACACAGACACACACACACACGTACACAAACACAAACACACAGACACACGTATTTTATAGGATTTCTTTAGTGAAGACCGGTCAAAGGATTTGTAAATATTTGAGTGTTGGTCCTCACTAATGTGAGTGGGCGTGTGCATATATGTGAGTGGCAGTGTGCACTCATGTTTTGAGTGGACTTGTCTCCCGCGGACCTAATTACGAGTGTGCATACTGCGCAGACACATATAGCGGTATTTGTATATATATATGTACGTGTATATGTCTGTGTGTGTGTGTGCATGAATGCGTGTATGCATGCATGAATATCTGCATGTGTGCATGTATGTGTATGTATATGTATGTAAGTGTGTATAAACGTGCATGTGTAAGTATGTATCGACGTCCGCATATGTATGTATGTATGAACGTTTGTGTGTATATACTTAGGTATGTGTACTTATGTATGTATGTATGTATCTATGTACATGTGCATATGCATACATGCATATTTGTATGCATGTCTGTATGTATGTGTGTATGTATGTGTGTATGTACATGTGCATATGCATGTATGCATGTATGTATGTATGAATGTATGTGTGTATGTATGTATGTATATATGTGTGCATGCATGCATGTATGTGTGTGTGTATGTGTGCATGTATGCATGTATGTATGTATGTATGTATGTATGTATGTGTGTATGTACATGTGCATATGCATACATACATATTTGTATGCATGCCTGTATGTATGTATGTATGTATGTGTGTATGTATGTATATATGCGTGCATGTATGTATGTATGTATGTGTGTATGTATGTATGTATATATGTGTGCATGCATGCATGTATGTGTGTGTGTGTA
>OZ024755.1:12226998-12284498 GCA_964016885.1 Eledone cirrhosa
TGCATTTACACACTCATACTGAGTAAGAGAGATGTTTTTGTGTATATATTATATTCAAATATATATATTTGCCTGAGTGTACATATATGTGTGTATATATATATATTTATATATATAGGTAAAGGTATGACCCCGACGGCAGAGCTCAAGCCGTTTCGACGGCTATTTCTAGAAATAGCCTCGAAACGGCTTGGGCTCTGCCGTTGGGGTCATACCTTTTCCTATTACCCACTCTACTACCCTAAGTATTGAGTACTCTGGTGCGTTATGGTCTATCTGGTTCCTTACCACAATTCCTTCGTATTTATATATATAATACTATTTATAGTTATGTATATAGTATAAATAACTATAAACGGGAAGGTCAGTAATTTCTTAATTACCGTATTATCAGTAAGAGAAATAGCTCAATGTATGAACATCAGTTGTTTTACAGAGCAGTTAAATAAATAAATTATACTATTATCAAAGTTGTGCTCAAATCATTCAATAGCAGACAATCGATTCTTCCAAACTCTCGTTTGGAGTCATCGATGACTCCAAACGAGGGTTTGGAAGAAACGATTGTCAGCTATTAAATGATTTGAGCACAACTTTGATAATAGTATAATTTATTTATTTATTTATTTATATATATTCATATATATATATATATATATATATTTAATTATGTACTAAACATCACAATATAATTATATATGTTGTTGTTTATTACACAATTAAAAAGCTCTGTACTATAGACAGAGCTTTTCTTTCCCTTACCTCTTCTACCGAAATACTTAATACACACGCACACACACGTATATATATATATATATATATATATATATATATATATATATATATAACGAAGGAAATGTGGTAAGGAACCAGGTGGACCATAATGCACCAAAGTACTCAATACTTAGGGTAGTAGAGTGGGTAATAGGAACGAGTAGGACCCCGACGGCTGAGCTCAAGCCGTTTCGACGGCTAATTCTGGATTTTAGTCCAGAATTAGCCGTCGAAGCGGCTTGAGCTCAGCCGTCGGGGTCCTACTCGTTCCTATATATATATATATATATTTATATATATAAAGAAGAAATTAAAAGATGGTTAAAAATGTTCCGTATATTTTATTATGCGCATTTCGAAAACAACATCATCCTGGGACAAAAGTTGTGTTCTCATCAGATAAAACAAGTAACATGATATGAGGCCTAAAAACACTTGTGAACAAGAAAGTGTTCAGTCAACTGATATATGTATAGTTTTATTGTTCTACAATATTACTCATTTCCTATATATATATATATATATATACATATGTATATATATATATATATATATATATATATATATATATATATATATATATATATAACGTAGTTTTATATTTGTTTTGAAATATAGTGCTATATGTGTGTACGTGTATCTATCTATCTATACACACGCATATACACACACACACGCGCACCCGCACACACACACGCACCCTCACACACACACGCACACACACACACACACACACGCACACACACATACACATACACACACACATACATATATATATATAAATACATCCATATGTATATATTTTTATATATATATATATATATATAGTTATATTTAGTTATAGATTTTTATGTTGTGAGTTCAAATCCACTGAAATTCCCCTTTGCCTCTCATCCTTCTGCAGTTAATTTAATAAATACCAGAACAATCCTGGAGTCGATTTACTTGACTTTCCTCTCCCTAAAATTCCTGACCCCTCGCCTATATCAGAAATCCCTATTATCCTCACCTATCGTCTGCTTTTTATGCTGGGATGGGTTGGATTGGTTGTTATGATCTAAGCAGGCTTTTATTCACAGTTACTGCGCCTTCTTCATTGCACAGGAAGAACATATCTCTTTCCTGTTTCCTCCACTCGAATTCAATTCCTAACACAAACCATACTGCAGAGTCTACTGGGTGCTTTTATCTTACGAGCAACACTAGAGGCAGACTGTCTTGCCCTCGGCATAACTGAAGTGTCTTCTCTGCACTACGGTGTCTTTGTTTTATCGTCGAGCAGTTTACAAATTGTACGAAGTACATTTTATCATGGCTGTGGCACTAGAGAGGTTATTTTCTTGAAAAGACTAGTGTTGTGTGGCTTCCATTCGTTTGTTAACCACTTTTCAGAGTGTACTGGGTGCATTTTATTATATTGAGAAATGCAGCGTTGCCTCTACACAACGACAGGAACCCTCATCAATCTAGTTCGCCTCTATCCTTTCAGGGAAGAAGTGTACGTGAGTTGAATTTGAAAGGTAATGGTGACGAAGTTTTTAAAATGAATAAGAGTGGGAAGAGGGAAAATATGACGAGATGGTGATGATTTAATCATCAACGACTTTACTGTGTGTACTAGATGTATTTTATCAGTGAGAGCTTCAGGCCTGTCAACTCTTCCCGTCCGACGGGGAGATCTTCCACCCACTTTGGGTGAGAGATGTCTTCTCTTGTAAAAATAAGTATAGCTTTCTTTATGTAAAACCTCGCCATTTTGCCTAATTCCTCCCCGTTTTGAGGCACTTTATTTTTCATGGTACTCCCCCGTTTGGGTTTTTAGAGGTTGGCAAGTCTGGAGCTTGTCTGGCCACTACGTGGCAAATACTTCTCTCAACTCTATACGTTGTCTTCACTCTTTCATGGCAAATATTGTCTATAGCTGCGTTTGTTGGCAAATGACGGAGAGTGTAATATGAAGGATGAGGGGTAACCACGAGGTTGATTGAAGAGAGTGTATAAATTGTGTCAAGAGAGTGTATAAATTGTCAAGGGCAAATAGTGATAGGATGATAGGGGAGAAGGCAGCAATAATGAGAGCTACATGTTGAAAAGTTATATTATGGTGGTCGTAGCTTGAGAAACACAGTGGAGGGGGCGCGCGCTAGATGTTGAAATGGTGGTGGTCGGAGGGAGAGGGACAATGAGAGTATTGTCTTAAAATGTTGATAGGATGGTGGTGGGTGAGAGTGACAATGGGTACCACATGTTGAAATGGTGATAGGATGACGGTGGTGGTGGTGGGTGAGAGTGACAATGGGTACCACATGTTGAAATGGTGATAGGATGAAGGTGGTGGTGGTGGGGAGAGTGACGATGAGAGCTACATGTTGAAATAGTGGTAGTGTTGGTGGAGGGGCGGTGAAAGCTAAATGTTAAAAAGGTGATAGGATGGTGGTGGTGGTGGTGGGAGTGAGTGACAATGAGATCTACATGTGGAAATGGTGACATGATCATGTTGGTGGGGGGGGGGGGGGGAGTGAGTGTGACGATAAGAGCTACATATTGAAATGGTGGTAGGGTGGTGGTAGTCGGGGTGACAATGAGAGCTACATGTTGAAATGCTGGTGGTTGTGGTGGTGCTGCAGGGGAGAGGGGAGAGTGATGGTGAGAGCTACGTGTTGAAAAGATGATATGACTATGGTGGTGTGGAGGGTGATGGTGAAAGCTACATGTTGAAAGCTACATGCTGAAAAGGTGGTGGTGGTGGGGTATGAGTGATGATTAGAGCTACATATTGAAATAAAAAGGGGGGGGGTTATGGTGGTAGTAGTGGCAGGAGGAGTGATAATGAGAGCAACATGTTGTAAAAGGAGGTAGGGTGATATTGATGGTGGCGGCGGCAGTGACAATGAGTGCTAGATGTTGAATTGTGGTAAAATGATGGTGCCATGACAAAACATGGAGAGTAGACTCTGTAAATTGGTTGGCATTAGGAAGGGCATCCTGCTGTAGAAATCTTGCCAGACAGAAACCTATGGGCAACACAGAGGAGCCCTCTAACATGTCTTGTCTCAGAACATGACAACCCATCAAGCCCATGCCAACATAGACGTAAAATGGTGACGATGGCGATGATGATGATGATGGTGGTGATGGTGGTGGTGACGATGGCGATGACGATGATGGTGATAGTGATGAGGTGGATGGTGACGATGGTGGTAATGATGGTGATAGTGATGAGGTGGATGGTGACGATGGTGGTAATGATGGTGATGATGATGATGATGATGGTGGTGACGATGGTGATGGTGACCGGGATGATGATGATGGTGGTGATGGTGATGATGGTGGTGGTAGTGGTGGTGGCGATGGTGATAGGGATGGCGATGGTGGTGATGGTGATGATGATGGTGACGATGGTGATGGTGATGATTATGATGGTGGTGACGATGGTGATGGTGATGATGATAGTGGTGGTGGCAGTGGTGATTTCCTATTTGTGTATAAAATGGCTGTCTATATTTTCTGTTCAAGTTTACTCTACATTTCTAGTTCTACATTTTATGGCTGTTCTTTAACACTTGTTTTAAAAAAAAAACCCCATTATATTCAACTATAGGAAATAATATATTATACCTTTGGAATTTTAAATCATGTCTTTCAAATTTTTTGTTACAACATATTTAATCTATGGAATAATTTGTGACTTTGTTTCTCTATAGTTTTACATCAAATTTTCCTCTCCTGCATATCAAATAATTTTAATATTTATTTAGATATTTGAATCAGTTATTTATATAATTTTCAAAGCTCTTATGAAGACATCCCACAAATATTTAAAGATTAAAATTTCTTTCATTATGATTATTTGGCGGGGGATTGGCAGTATTGGGAGAGGGTCGGACGCCATGCTTTGCACCAAAGAGTTACGGCTCTTGCCATTCTGTGTTCAAATCCCGCCAAGGTTAACTTTGCCTTTCATCCTTACGGGGTCGATAAAATAAAGTACCAGTAATACACTGGGTAATTGCTGGCCTTGTGCCAAAAGTAGAAACAATTATGATTATTTGAAAAAAAAAAAATGTTTTTTTTTTAAATATGATTTAAACTATATAAATGATTTCAGAGTGTTGTTTCCTGGTTAATTATAAAAATACATTTAATATTTGAAATGACACTAAATTTACAAAAAATATATTTCCTTAATATAATTTTGCCCTTTTTAAGGTTCCGATGTCAAAATTTATGCATTTGTTTTTTTTAAAATCTCTACATATAAACACAATTTATGTAATAAATATGATTTACAAAAAGAAACAAATCAATGAAAATTATTCAGAGAGAAAAAATAAGTGTTTCTACTTTTGGCACAAGGCCAGCAATTATCCCAGTGTGTTACTGGTACTTTATTTTATCGACCCCGTAAGGATGAAAGGCAAAGTTAACCTTGGTAGGATTTGAACTCAGACCGTAAGGGACCGTAACTCTTTGCTGCAAAGCATAAAATAATAGTTTCTTATATATGCACAAGGCCAGCAATTTTGTGGGAGGGGCATGTCGATTAAATCGAACCCAGTGCGTGACTGGTACTTTATTTTATCGACCCCGTAAGGTGTAAAGACAAAGTTAACCTCAGCGGGATTTGAACTCAGATCATAAAGGGCCGTAATTTGATGCTGCAAAGCATAAAAATAATTGTTTCTACTTTAGGCACAAGGCCAGCAAATTACCCAGTGCATTACTGGTACTTTATTTTATCGACCCCGTAAGGATGAAAGGCAAAGTCAACCTCGGTGGGATTTGAACTCAGATCGCAAAGCATAAAAATAATGAAAAGACATATGCACTCCATTATACACTACATCAGGGAATGTTGGTGTTTTGTTTTTTATATGTTTGAGGCAAGACAAGACGTTCGTTCGTAATATTTCATTATTTTTAGCAATAGCTTTATATGCTTTTATCTTTTCAATTGAAGCAATTTTTCATATTTCAAATAATATTTATGTCAGATCAGGCTTCTGCAAGCTATTGGTACCGTTTAACCTAGTACAACCTGCTTAATGGTTGATTGGTTGTGACTAAACTGGTTACCCCACCAGACCCTGGTTTGGTGAAGAGGGCAAGTGAAACCCCAGCAGCACAAAAAACTAGAGCCGTAAAAGAAGCAGATAAATTCCTTGGAGTCAAGGCCATCCATCCCAACTGTGTGTTAAACAGCTTCGCTGACCTGCAATTCACCAAGAGTGGTGAGTACAACTACACCACTGACATGGCCAAAACCAAACAGAAAACAGTGGAGGTCAACCAGGGAGAAGTTCCTCCAACAGGTGTGAGAAGGCTCTGGATTGGATTGGCTTGGAAATAATACTAATTTTCTTTAAAAAGTGTTAAATTATTGGTTTCATTAACACTTTTCTTACCATATTTGTAATCAAAGACACTACCTATGATTTTCAAATCATTTTGAAAATAACCAAGAACTTTAAAGAATGTAGTAATATAAACTTCTCATCATAAAATTCATGCCTGGAACAAGGTTTCTTACATAAAATTATAAGATTTTTAGATAATTATAAACACTTGAAAATATGATGCTATATATAATAGAACCAATGGCAGTTTGGTATTGAGAGAGTTGAATTAAAATAACAGAGGAAAGATCTATTAAACAAAATTAAATTACACATGCCATCACAGTCTCTCTTCCATTGCTCCCTGCCATCACTGACACTCTTCCATCACTCCTAGCAAGCACTGTCTCTCTTCCATCACTCCCTGCAAGCACTGTCTCTCTTCCATCACTCCCTGCAAGCACTGTCTCTCATTTTTGCCAACCTCCACCTCCAAGTATTCTGTTTATTCCATCATACTCTCACTCTCTTTACCCACTCCCCCTCATTGCTCTCTTTCTCTCTCTCCCTCCCTCTCTCTCTCTTGTTCATTTTGTCTTGAAGGAAGAAGCACAATGACGAACCATGTACTGGGTGCATCTTATCATGGCACCAGCAGTACCACTTTACAGAGTGTATTGGTTGCATTTTATTGTGGCACTAACACTACCACTTCACAGAGTGTATTAAATGCATGGTATCATGGCACCAACAATATTACTTTACAGAGTTTACTAGGTCCATTCTATTGTGGCACCAGTGCTATAATTTTCCTGAGGAAACTGGGTGTATGTTATCATGGCACCAGAACTATAATTTTACAGTGTACTGGTTACGTTTTATTGTGTCACCAGCAGTACCATTTTACATAGTTTACTGGATTGTATTGTAGTACCAGCACTATAATTTTACAGAATGTACTGGCTGCATATTACTGTGGTACCAGTACTACCATTTTACAGAGTGTACTAAGTGCATTTTATCCTGTCTCTAGCACCAAAGAGGTTGCCATGTACTCAGCAAGACTGAAGAACGTCTCTACTTAATCTATATATCTAAATCAGAGAATGTCTGTCTGCCTGTCTGACTCCCTAAAACTCGAGAACCACCCAACCGATGTTTTTCAAACTTTACACATATAATACTTATGGTCGTGTGAGTGTTTTGAGCAAAAGATATTTCAAATGTTCAATGCCCTAGGGACCGCATGAGGCAATTTAGCGATCTCTCTCTATAATTCTTAGTCTGTCTTTTTAGATAGATACATAGCTACGACGTCGCGCCCTTATAATATATGTCTGTATGTCTGGCTGTCTGCATTACGATATTATGATACTATCTGTGTGTGTATATATGTATATATAGTGTGTGTATATATATATAGTGTGTAACGTTTTTCGAAATATTTACTTCTGCATTCACAGATTGATTTTTTTTAGTTTCAGAAGATCCCGTTAAGGGTGAAAGCAGCGATTCTTCGCTTAAACTTTAATCTGTTATTTTAATATATATATAATTATATATTCGTGTACAGATATTTTTGCATACACAATAACAAAATATAAACAAACGTACTTATTTCTTGAAGCTCGACAGCAGCAAAAACAACAAGAAAAAAGAGAGGGAACGCAATTACATGCTTTTGAAAAATCTTAATGGAAAATTATTTGCCTATTCACCCAAGGCGACTTCACTTTTTATTAGGACTTCTGCATCAATTGGTGAACATACGACGAAACTCTTTCAGAAAGGAGAGATAAACATGCCAATCTATGTTTAGAATCCCGAGCAACGCTGGGCCATTCTGCTAGTTATTTACTATAGGAGATGCGGGTCATAAAACATTCAGACAACGCATTTATCTTTGACATAGTTTTCATTCTCTGCTTAAATGAAATAGTTATTTTCACTTATATTGTAATATCTATGTGTCAACTGCTATTACATTGCAACTAAAATACCTGATATTGCTAACACTGACATAGATTATATTTCAGCTATAACATTGCTGCAGTAAACTATACATAAACTAGACCAACTAAATTGCACTTACGAAATCACTGGTGCTATCATAACTGAGGTCAGACAGCTATTTATGTGTTTGTTTAACCTTTTAGTATTTAAACCAGCTGTATTCGGCCAGAATTCTCTCACTACTTTCTGTTCAAACAGGCCATAACTGGCTTCTCATACTTATGTTAATGTATAGTTCTCAAAATAAATAATATCAAAATCTTATACAGTAGATTCGATATTAAGTGAGATAATTATGTGAAATAAAGTGTGTACCATGAAAATACAATAGTAAATATGGAGTAATGTAAATCCTAAAGGATTAACCCTTTCATTATCATATTTCTAATATAAGTCAGTCTGTGGTATACAATATTTTTGAAAATCAAGAACTTGGAAGGATTTTATAAAATAACTAACTTTCTCAATATTAAGCTGGGGTAGGCTTTGTGGCTTAAAGTTATGTCCCTTTACATTCTGAATTCAAATTCTGTTGAGGTTAGCTTTGCCTTTCCTCCTTACAGGGTCGATAAAATAAAGTACCAGTGATGCACTGGGATCGATTTGGTCGACATGCTCCTTCCCCAACAAAAAAAAGTGTTAGCCTTGTGCCTAAATCAGAAATCAATATTAAGTTGGGGTCTGGAAAAAAAAAATATAATATATAATATAGAAAAGGCTTCTACGGGACTAGAACTGTTTCATTCAGGAGAAATCATATATGGACTTTTATATATGTATATATCTATACATATATAAAAGTCCATATATGAAATTATGAATATTTTTAGATAAATATAAACACTTTAATTACAGTTTCAGACAATTTGTTATCAAAAACAAACTGCCTTGCAACTAATACTGGTTTTACAATACAAAGCTGTATATTTTAAAGTGTTTATATTTATCTGAAAAGATGACAATTGGCAGAGTTGTTAGAGACACAGTTGAAATGTCTCAGCATTTGTTCAAGCCCACTGCACTCTGATTTCAAATCCCCCTAGTAAAGATACTATAAACATTTGAATTAACAAACCTGTTTTAGATATTTCTGCTAAATCATTACAGAATATTAAGAAGTAATAACGAAAAAGCTATTTTACAAAAGCCCTTAAAATTCTTGATAACTTTTCAAAATGATTTGAAAATTATAGGCAATGTATTTCATTGAAAATATGGTAACAAAATTTATTTCAAATATTTACCTCTTTCCATTACTTTTCTAATATGGTTAGCCAGTTAAAATTATATTATAATTACTTAAACTGTTGGCTTTTATTAATCTTCTTTGTAAACAAACACATTATTTGTTTTGCTTCTTTAGGATTATAGTTGTACATTAGAAAACAGAATATAGAGAAATACTTTTTTTAATATAATTTAGAAAGATAGGCTTGTGTTGTTTAACAAATTATATTTTTTCATTTCTTAAATTTAACTAATTAAGCATTTTTAATGTGTCTCTAATTAGATAGCTTAGTATGCTTCTTCAAGCTAAACATACATTGGAGACAATTAAATGAAAACTTAAAACAATTTTCTAGAATATTATTGAAATCTGTTTTGCATATCAATTTCAATATTTAAGAAGTTCACTTCACAATCATGAGGACCTACGTTCGATCTTGGGCAAATATTTTTACCATAACCTCAGCTCAACCTTGTGAGTGAAATCGGGTTAACAGAAATCGTATAGAAACTTATCAGATGGATTGTACCTGTAATTCGAAGGTCCAGTCTTGTCACATATTATGTCATACTGACTCTACCTTAGAAGAGCATACATGTCTGTGGAATACTCAATCACTTATATATTAATTCACATGTTGGACATTCAGTTGATCAAACAACTATATGTACATCGTCAAAACTAATGGGAGACCATCATATCAATTTCTAAAAATTTAGTTCTCAAATTAATGAAAATGTTTCATATTTTTGCTATACTCACCTTGATTTTTATTTAATTTTACTGTTAAGTCAGGGATAGAACAGTGGTGATCATGGCCTATTTTAGGCTTCTAAAATAGATTTAGATGAAAAGGGAAAAGGAAAGATCGATTGTTAGATCAGACCAAGTAAACTATTTCCTTTAACCCTTTCGCATTTAAACCGGCCATATCTGGCCAGAATTCTCTCACCTCTTTCTGTTCAAACCCACCATAAGCAGCTGCTCATATTGATGTTAAGGCATTGTTCCCAAAATAAATAACATCAAAATCTCATACATTCGATACTATGTAAGATAATTATGTGAGGTAAAGCCTTTTCTGTGAAAATATAATAGTAAATACAGAGTAATGTGAATGCTAAAAGGTTAATCTTTCCATTACTAGTACTATCTGCTAGTTATAACTCCTCAATGGAGCATGACTGCTTTTCCGGTGACATGTGGCAAGATTTGAACTGAGGATGCACAAAGCCAGAAAAAGTACTATAAAGGAATTCCTTCCTGCACTTTTAACAATTCCAACAATCCACCACCAATTGGTTGGTACTTTATTTATCAATGCTGAAAGACTAGGTTGACGTCTGTGAGATTGGAATACTAAACATAAAGAACTGGAACAAATGCTGAAGCATTTAATATTTGTTAAGAAGAGGAAGCTGATGTTTCGAGACTTTCCTGTTAATTAACTCTTGAAATTTAAAGGGTAATTACCGAACATCCGCTTAACTAATGAAACAGTGTGAAAATTTTGAAATTTGAAATCTAGTCGTCCCAACGTAAACGACTATAATAATAGTCAATCACTATAAATACTAGATGAGAAAAAAGGGACAGATTCCTGACGAAGAATTTGATTTCTTGCAGACTTTTTCCCACCTCCAGGAGTACTTTACCTGATTTTTTCAACTATTATTATACTCCTTTTTGTTGGGATGACTACATTTCAGAACTTATTTTATTTTATTTTTTTACTTTGTATATCAAAAGCTTTGCTTATGATGATGATGATCATCATCATCATCATCATCCTCATCGTTCAGTGGAACCAGTTTATTCAGTGACAAAGGAAACGTCAACAATAGAACTTGTTTTATAGAATATGTATGTAAAAGGTAAAGAGAAATAACAAAGCAAACAACACAGTACATTGAAGAAATATATTAGTTTAACGCTTGAAATAGTTAGCATTAGAAAAGGCATCCAGCTGTATCAACCAAGCCAAAATACAGATCCGTTTGAGCATGACATGGTCTCTGGACCTGACTTGACTCCTAACATAACAACCTATCTAATGCATGCAAGCATGGAAAAGTAGACATTAAATGGTGATTTTATGTATATATATATATATATATATATGTACCATGATGGGCTTTTGTTGTTTCTGTCTACCAAATTTCACTCGCAAACCATTAATCAACCTATCCAAAGTGCCACATACTGAAAGTGAACCTGAAACTATGTGCCTACACCTAGACTATTACAAATTCTATGAGTTTGCAAATGTTAGTTTAATCTTCAAATCAATTATATACAGTGTGTCATGGGCATTTAAACTTGGCAGAGCCTATTACTCTCCAGGTCTCAACACAGCTGATTCTTTCTTCCAGTGAGAAAGAAATATAGAGGAAGAATTAACCCCAGTGCTGACCTGGTACTTTATTTATCAACTTGAAAAGATTGAAAAGGAAAAGTTAACCTTGTAAGATTTTAACTTGCACTTCAGAAACTTGAATGGAGGCTGCAGAGCATTCTACTCAACATTCAGTAACTCTGAAAATTCCCCACCTTCAAATCAGTATTTTCTTAAAAAATTTATATAAGAAATTTTTATTCATTTATCAAATGTTTCATCTTAAAAATGTATTCAGCACTTTTTGAAATATTCAGAATAATAAATACTGGGGCAAATTTCTGTAAATCTAATTATTCACACAAATCATTTCAACATTTACATCAGAATTTACAGAAAATACATCCATGTTGCTGAATGTTATATTTTGCTCATAAATATATACTGAAGAGTAGATGATAAAAAATTTATCTCATACAATTTGTCCTTATGGATTTTTTTTCTTTTACAATTGACATTACTGAAGAGAACATATTCCTTTTCATATAAACTGTCTGAAACTGCACCTGGTTCTGTAATACAAAACTGTTTTAAAGTGTTTATATTTATTTGCAAATATTCTATCATAATTTCATATATGGACCTTTGTTAATTCATGTTCCAAACACCAACTTAATAACATTAAAAGTTAGTTAAATTTCTAAATCTCTCCAACTTTTTGATTATTTTCAAAATTATTTCAAAATCATAAGCAGTGTCTTTCATTAGAAATAGATAGATATAAACACCTTCCATCACAATTTCATGTTTAACACATTAATTATAGAGAATAATAAAATTTACACAATTTTGTTAAATTATATTCCAAACACTAACTTATTAACAAGAAATGTAGTTATATTACTAAATCCTTCCAAATTCTTGTTTATTTCAAAACTAATTGAAAAACATAAGCAGTATCTTTCATTAGAAATACAGTAACAAAAGGTTTAAAGCATTTATCTTTATCTAAAAAATGTTCCAAACACGAGCTTAATAATGAGAAAGTTAGTTATGTTACTAAACACCTCCAAATTTTTGATTATTTTCAAAATCAATAGAAAAGCATAAGCACTGTCTTTCATTAGAAATATGGTAACAAAAGGGTTAAATATACAGGGTCTTTGGTTACAAATATTTGAGGGACTTCATCTTCTTTTCATCCTCCCACTTCTTTTCATCCTTCCTGGTGGTGTTGAGGGGGCAGAGTCCTTAAGCTTGTCTTCCAGCAGGTCCTCTCAGGAGCAGCCATCTCCCTTGCTATTCCCTAGGGTAACACATTTGCTATTCTGTCTCCTGCGGACCATGTGGCAACATCCACCTAATGTCTTACAAAAGTCATGAGATGGTGGTGTTATGAATTAGTGTCATTTGACTGACAGATAGAACATAAATTTATATCAGTACAACTTATTAATGAAAATAGATGGGATTATCTAATAACTTGACTAGAAGTCTGAAATCTTCTGTGATAGCTTGTATTAAATGATAAATTAAACATTATACAGTGACATAAGCTGATTCAAGAAAATAAGATCTGAAAACATTGGTCTTTTATATGACATTCTCAAGATGATTTTCTCATTTACTGTGATCGGGACGGAGTTGGCTACCTGTAGCAATGAACCCTAGGAGCTGGATTGACTCTTTCAGTAACACATTTCTCTCATTATCTTCTGGGATAGCTTATATTGAATGATAAATGAAAAGCTATATAGTGACATAAACTGATTCAAGAAAATAAGATCTGAAGACCCTGATCTTTCATAGTTTATTTATATGACTTTTTTAAGATGATTTTCATATTTATGGTGATTGGTATGGAGTTGACCACCTGTAGGAATGTGCCCCATGTGTTGATCTGGTTCTTTTAGTATATCTTCCTTTACTATTCTCTGTCTATTAGAATAATTGTTTCTACTTTTGGCACAAGACCAGCAATTATCCCAGTACATTACTGGTACTTTATTTTATCGACCCCGTAAGGATGAAAGGCAAAGTAAACCTCGGCAGGATTTGAACTCAGATCGTAAAGGGACGTAACTATGCTGGAAAGCATGGCCTCCGACCTTCTACCGATACTGCCAATCCACAATGAGGCAACATTCATCCAGCTGATGTTGTGCACTTTAGAAAGGCAGAATAAGTTACTGGAAGAATAATGTTTCATTGGTTGATTTATGTTGTTATTGTTAGTCAGTGTGTGTATGTGTTGGATCTCCATCAGTTCCAACGATGAGTGTTCCATTTGTTCAAACAACATAACAGCCTGCTTATGAAATCAATGTACAAGTGGCTGAGTATTTCACAGATAAGTGCACCCTAAGCGTAGTACTCAGGAAGATTCTGCATGACAGAGTGAGTGACAAGGCTAACCCCTTGTGTTACAGCTACAACTCAGTTTTGCCAGCTGAATGGACTCGAGCAATGTGAAATAAAATTTCTTGCTCAAGGACACATGTCGCTGGAAATCCAATTCATAACCTTGTGATTGTGAACCAAATACCATTAGCACTAAGCCACTATACATGCATACATATAAATACACACACACACAGACTATAGAATAACTTCAGCTATAAGTTACAGTAAAACTAGGTTTTCCTTTTTTACACTGAACTACATTCGTTGTGAGTAATTAACCTTTTCACTGTACCAGTATAACCTAGTTGGGTATGTTTTCCTCGTTTTTAAATAATATATTTTATCTGATAATAGGTCACACATAATTAACCCTTTTGATACCAACCTAGCCAAAACTGGCTCTGATTCTAAACTAAGCCACCCATTTTAAAGTGTTCCTATTTAAATTAAATCTTCCAGCATAAGAACCACATGTTATGTTAGTATCTTAGAAATGAAATAATTAAAATTTTAGTAAATCATTCAATATTCTTCATTAATTAATGGTTTCTTATATAGGCACAAGGCCAGCAATTTTGGGGGGAGGGGAAAATCGATTAAATCGACCCCAGTACGTTACTGGTGCTTTATTTTATCGACCCTGTAAGGATGAAAGGCAAAGTTAACCTCGGCGGGATTTTAACTCAGACTGTAAAGGACCGTAACTCTATGCTGCAAAGCATGGCGTCCGACCATCTACCGATATTGCCAATCCACCGCCCTCATTCTTCATTAATTAATGATACTTATGAGGGTACTTGACTAATGGAAATTATATGAGTGTCTTGGTTTTCATTCTGTGGTGTAGTGTGTAATCGGGTGTGTGTTTTCTTCCATTTTTTTCCTTCGTTTTTCTTCTTTTTTATTGATTTGTTCCTTCTGAAAGCCATAAACATTATATAATTTAATGAGAGAGAAAAAAGAAAAAGAAAGAAAATAGTAGGGGGAAAATGAGGATATGGGCAAACTCTACACCCTTGACTGCATGGTATATCAGCTGTGCCTCACAAACAAACAGGCATTGCTGTGGGGAGCAGCTAGTGATATGCACTGCATCACCCTTTCCACCTCATAGGGCTCCTTCTTTAGGCGTAATATTTCCTCCTGATTTGGCAGAGAATAAACACAGTTCAGGGACTGAGGACACCTGAGGTCTCAAAGCTGAATAACTGGAATAAATGTTAAGATGTGTTATATGATTGCCTTCCTACAAAAAATATCTACTCTATGTATCTTTCAATTATGCGAATGTGTGTGTGTTTCAGTATTTGTAAGAGACTAAGTTAGTAATTATCACTTTAATCATTTGTACTTTTTCTAGGTTATACTAACCTAGCTTCTATAAATATATCTGCCCATGGTAGCTCTTTTATGTGAGGAGGTAAATAAATATGAAATAAGGCAGTAAAAGAAAATATACATTCTCCTAATCTTTATTGGCAACTCATCAAATATTATATCTATGTTAACATTTCCATTTTTATTTGATTAATTTCTCTTGAGAAATTTTTTCTTAGCAAATTTTATATTTTAATTTACTGCACACAGTTATTATTTGTTATAACTTGATAAGTTAAACTCATGTTTATTTTTTTAAAAACTTGGTTATCTATATTATTTGTACTTAACTTAGTGGTTAGGGTGTTCAGCTCCCAATTGTAATGTTATGAGTTCGATTCCTGGTTATGCATTGTGTCCTTGAAGGATGAGACCCCTTCAACCATGCTCCACCAGAAGCTGGGTGTGGATGAGATCACTGCTGTCCTTCATACACAACGTCTCCTTTTGTACGGACATGTACAGCGAGTCATCAACTCCATCACTCACTTGGCGATCCCTGACACTAGAGATCACGGCAGACCAAGGAAGACGTGGTTGGAGTGCATGAAGAGTGATTTGTATAAATGGAACTTGGCTGATGTCGATACTATGGACAGAAGTTCGTGGAGAGCGGCCATGAGACATTGCCTGGTGTTGCCTACCTCAGACCCTGGGACAACCGCAGCACCCTAAAGACTAAAACTAGATGTGGATGGATGGTTGGAACAAGACACTTTATTTCCTGTTACTCCAGTTCACTCAGATGGCAAAGAATTAACTGTACTTGTAATTCAAGTGGCCAGCTTTGTCATATGACCCATCACCCAACATCTCATTTATTTTTTCTTTTCATAACATTCATCACTTGCTCTATTCCTCTCTAGTTACTTTCATCCTTCCTCAACACATGACCAAACATCTCATTGATTTTTTCTCTTCATAACATTCATCACTGGCTCTATTCCTCTCACCCAGTCACTAACATTTATCCACTGACACTATTCCCATCATCTTCAATTCATTGTTTATCCCTCCACCACCGTCTCTCTCTCTCCCCCTCTCTCTCTCAGTGATACTCCATTGATCATCCATTGAACTATTCTCATATATGTTCTTCCTCGGCTTCTCTGCTGCTCAACATTCTAGACTTCTTAAACTGAATTAAGAATGAAAGTTAAGATTATTTGATGTACCGTAATTACAGTAATTCTACTTCTTGAGAAATAACTTGATACATTTTCCTTTCATATTTCCTTTTACTTTGAATAATTTATAAGTGATTTTTATTTTACTGTCTAGTAAGTTATATATATTAGATAGACTGTATAATTAGTATAATAATGGTTTATTTTAAAAGCCAGATATTAGTATTAGTGAATATATATATATATATATATATATTTATTCTTTTATTGATTTCAGTTATTTCAATGTGACCAGGCTTATTTTATCAATTGTAGCACTTAGTTTCTTCATCTCTTTTTGTCAAACCGCTAAATTATGGAACATAAACATGGGCACACATATATACAAGGGTCATCTAAAAAGTTCATAGGCTGACCAAGATACTCTCATGCAATGACCAAATGAAGTTTATTTTTCAACATAGTTCCTGGAAAGAAACAATGCAGTTATTAATATGAAAATAAGAAGTGTTGAAATTAATGCATGCAAGATTTCACAGCTCTCTCTCTCTCTCTCTCTCCACACACACACATATATTTATCTATATATAGATGTAATCATCATTATTATCACCATTTTATGTCAATTTAGTAGTAGATACTTACCGTAAGTACCACACAGTGGGACTGAACCAAAAACCATGGGATACTGAAACAAGCTCCTTAACCACATAGCCATGCCTGCACCTATTATATTCATTGTTTAAAAAAAAAATTTTATGGAATAAACTCATTCATATTTAATGCTCTTTTTTTAATGAGTGTTTTCATATATATTTGGATTAATATTTTATCTGCTTTTATTAACTTAAGAAATCAATATTATTGATATTAAAATAATACATATGTTCCAGACAATAGCGACAGTAGAGAATTCAAAGGACAGCTGTCACCTTATTATTTTAAGTTCAACATTTCAGAGTTAACTTTTTCTACCATCTTTGTAAGGTTGATAAAATATGCATCAGCTGTATTTTCTCTCACGTGCAACAACAATGGCCTTGTACCCAATAGAAATAAATTAATATTTGAATAATAATTTTTTATAAGATATATAAAGCATTGTGATAATTGAAATTTGAAACAAATTTGAAAAGCCAACAATTCAAATTATAAAATTTGGTTGTGTTGAGTTTTTGATGTTAAAAGATCTTGTTCATGAAATGAGTCAGGATTGGAAATTGTTTTTCTTTTCCACGATGAAGAACATCAGATTTGAAATGAAGAAGTGGCTGCATGCAACTCATTTTACTTCTGTCAGGTACACAATGTTAGCCCCTTCTTTAGCAGGAAAAATGGCCCTAACTCATTTGTTGTGGTCGTTGTGTGTGCTAGCATAGGTTAGACGGATTGTCACAGCCTGGATTTAGATAAGTCAGAGTGACCTCGTCTTGTTCATACATTCCATATTTCGCAAGGCTTTTACAGTTGGATGGCCTTTCTAACCCCATCCGCCTTACAGGGTGTTCAGATGCATTTTATCATGATACCAGCACTACCACATTATAGAGTTTACAGGATGCATGTTATCATGGCACCAGCACTACCACATTATAGAGTTTACAGGATGCATGTTATCATGGCACCAGTACTGGAGAGATTGTCATATGCTTGGCTAGAATAAAACGTCCTTTCTATTAAAATAGTTAAAGTAAACTGGCTGATGCAGCAGGCATTGTTGGCTAATCTTCACAGCATCTTATTCATGAGGTACAGCTGAGATATACTAGTTATCCAAGGGTGTAGAGTTTGTTCCCTGCCCTTTTTATTTTTTTTACATTCTCATTATTTAAAACTTTTTTGTTATCATTATAATATTGTAAATATGTAAATTAGTACAATATGCTCAAAAAGAATGTATTGTTTATATTGATAGACTATAAACAATATGTTTATTTTATCTTTTCGGGTGAGTATTTTATATGGAGGTTATCACTAGCTATTCTCCGCAGCAATGCTTTCACCATGTTGTCCTGCAAGACACAGCCGTGAAATACTGCCCAGCCAAGGGGGTAGATTTTGGCTCCTACCCATTTCTCCATATTATTCTTTTTTCTTTTTTTTTTACATGTTTTGTTTAATTTTATTTTCATGATATTGTACATATGAGGGTCAGCTGAAAAGTTCATAGGCTGACTAAAATACTCTCATGAAATGACCCAATGAGGTTTATTTTTCGAAATGGTCCCTGGAAAGAAACATTGCAGTTATTAATAAAAAGAATTGAAATTAATGCATGCAAGATTTCACAGCCCTAGCATCACTCTTTCATAGTCAGCCTATGAACCTTTTAGCCAGCCCTCTCATGTAATGTTGAAAAAAGGGGATGTTTTTCTTGAATACAGTATAAACAATTTAAAATGTAGCCATCCCAATGTAAATAATTACAACAATAGTCAATTGCTATAAATAAAAGTTGAAAAAATCAGGTAAAGTTCTGGCTTAGTGGTTAAAGCATCACACTACAATTGTGAGTCTGTGAGTTGAATTCCCGGATCAGGTGCTGCATTGTGTCCTTGAGCAAGATACTTTATTTCATGTTGTTCCAGTTCACTCAGCTGGAAAAAAATATGTTGCAACATCACTGATGCCAAGCTGTATTAGTCTTTGCCTTTCCCTTGGTCAACATGGGTGGCATGGAGAGTGAAAACTGGTATACATGAGCAACTGTTGGTCTTCCACAACCTTGCTCGGGCTTGTGCCTTGAAGGGAACCTTTCTAGGTATAAATTTCATGGCCATTAGCAACCAAAGGTGGATTCCTGGTTTACACCTTGAGACAAAAAAGTGGACAGATGTTTCTCTGTCTATTGTTATAATTATTTACATTGGGACAACTATATTTCAAATCTCAAATTTTCCCCACTGTGTCTTCATTCAACTGGATGTTCCTAACATAACAATTTTTCTTTAATTTTACAGGTGAGAGTTTCATCTGGAGGTTATGCTCTTACAACTTCATGTGTGAGGACCAGAAAGTACTATGGAAGGGACAGATATGTTAAGGCTGCATATGATTGAGAAATGTACCGGTGCTCAAAAGAGAAAACAGATGTCTCGTCGTTATCAGCCCAGACCTAAGCATGTTTTTGATGATGATGAGGATGTTGCCCCTCTCAACCTTTCTCTTAATGACTCAAATTCCTATTTATCTTCTGTTGATGATAGGAGAGAGAAAAATGGAAATTTACCATCTTCCAAATCATCATTAACAAAAATGCAGTCTGCTCCAAACCCTGCTGGGATTCCACACAGTGATTCACTTGGATATGTGAAGTCAGAATTGGATACATTAAAACCTTGGAATGAAAATGGCTGTGATATTACAAGAAGGAGTTCTCCTTCTAGTGAGTATCCAAGGAATTCTATAACGCAACTTATCCAATCGAAGGACTTATCGAAGGAAATACCAAAGTACAGGAAGCCTCACAAACATACGATTGAATCTTTGCTTGAAAATGAAAAACCAACTCAAAAAAACCCTGATAATTTTTCATCTAATCAAGAAGTTCCAAAGCAGTTTGATAGTTACGCTGTGAATACAGACCATAACAAAAAACTGACAGTAATTCTCCAAAAGATTACCTCACGAGATGACTGTAAACTCCCAACAAAACAGCCTGAGTCTAATGTGATGCCAGTAAATATTACATTACCTTCTACAGATTCTGCTGGTGAAACAAAAATTGCCCGATATGAAACTCGTCATAATCGTAAAACAATTCATCCAATTTTATATTTTAGTGACTCTGATGATGATGAATTTCCTCCAGTTTGGAATTCTAGACGAGGTAAAAAACGTAAAAAGCGAAGCCCTAAATCAACACTGATAAAGAAAAGAATAAATAACTCTAAGCCAGTCGTACCTAAGAAAATAACTCCTAAGCCATTGGTTCCACCAAGAAAGAAACCCAAGAAAAAGTCTATATTTAGGTTTCGACCTCGTATTCATCTTCCAAAATCTATCAAAGCTCATTGTGAGATTTGTGATAAACCTTTCCGAACATTAAGCACCATGAAGAAACATTTACATTTGAAACATAATAAGTCATTGTTTTCACATTTGTCATTTAGCAAATGGGTACGTTCTCATTATAGCTACTTGAGAAGCTTTTACAGAATGATAGCAGTTTATAATCTGCCAAATTTAAAAAAACAATATACATGTTTGAGGTGCCAAAGAATATTTAAGCATTATAGTTCTCTTCGTCTCCATTGTAAAATGAATCACTGGAAAGGCTGTCGCACATCAGTTCCAAAGTTGTTTTTCAAGGGTGGCAAATTAGTAAAAAGCAAGATTTCAATACCATCTTGGAAGACCAAGAAGAAGAAGAAAGAATTGAAGAAGCGCGGTCGAAAACCGAAGCCACTTTGTTTGAAAGGTTATAAGAAACGAGAGTTCCGCTGTCCAATTTGCCTCAAGTACATTGCTTCCAACAGAACCCTAGTGGTACATTTGCTACGAGTCCACTCCTTAAAGGAAAATGAGATTTCATGTAGTGTCCTGCAAAATTTGCGATGTGTAGAATCTGATTGCAGCTATGAAGGAAAATCACTCAAGTCTCTTTCTGATCATGCACGTCAGGAGCATCCAAGTGTGCGACATTTTTGCCCTTATTGTAACCGTGGCTTCTACTTGGAATTTCTGCGAGACAAGCATGTGCTCATGAAGCATAAGTACCGTGAGCAACTGTTGAAGTTTGCTTGTAACCATTGTGGCAAGCGATATCTACGAAGATGTCATCTGCGAATGCACCAATATTCAAAACACTCAATACCACATAATGTCCAAGTAAGTAACTAAATAATATATATATATACGCCTATGTGTCTATGTGTGTGTGTATTGTGTGTGTAATCATGAAAACAAGTCATATGCTAGACGAGGACAAATATCAGTGGCCATGTATCATTACATGGTTAATTACATCCCCAATCCTCAGTGTTATTTAAAAAACACATATTTATATATATACATGATGTCCCTCAAAAATGTATACTCACTTTTATTACCTCTACAAGTAATATTTATTAGAATGCTGTTGAAGTGTGTATACATTTTTGGGGACACCTTGTATATCCAAGGTATCTATGTATATGTCGATGTTTTGGAGGAGGTATATTATCAGATTCTTTGGAGATTAAGAAAACTCAAGAAAAGAATGATAGTTTTCTTTCTTACATTAGATGATGTGGTTTCATGTGGAACAGAGCATTAAGAGTTTTACGCAGTTTTTAAATTAAAAAAAAATATTTTCTGACTGCTTGTATTCTAAATTGCACCAAGTAAAACTATGTGGGCTCACTTTACATATTACATTTAAAACAAATACCATATCTTTTTTAATATAAGTCCTATCATTCTATAAGATGCTTTCTTATTTTAGATTTAAAAAAGTTTAGAAAGAAGTTATTGCAATATCTAATTCAGTGTATAGGATACATGGGAATTTTTATGTCAAATTTTGAGGTAAAAAAAGTGTCTTATATTGAAAAAATGGTGTCCGGCAATGAAAAAATAAGCATTATTTACAGGGCGATGGATTGGCAGTATTGGTAGAGAGTCGGACACCATGCTTTGAAGCATAGAGTTACGTCCCTTTATGATCTGAGTTCATATCCCGCCGAGGTTAACTTTGCCTTTCATCCTTACGGGGTCGATAAAATAAAGTACCAGTAATGTACTGGATAATTGCTGGCCTTGTGCCAAAAGTAGAAACAAGTATTTACTGAGAATTTCACTAAAATATTTCTTATAAATTCTCTTACAACATTTATGATTATCATTAAATACAGAATTAGTTTTAAATTCAATATCACAAAGAAAAAAAAAATGAAGTAGTTAGTTGTAGTTTGTCTGGCTGTAAGTTGAGATACATACACAAAGGATGTTTTAATGAACGTCTTTGTTAGTAATTGTTAATGATGATTTCAAAATAATTATTTTCACTGTAACATGTGCATTTTTAATCAAGCAATCTTTTTAAAAGCCCATATAGTTAGCTTTGCCTTTCACCCTTATAGGGTCGATAAAATAAAGCAAGAGTAATGCACTGGGGTCGATTTAATCGACTTTGCCCTCCCCTAAAAATTGCTGGCTTTGTGCCTAAATCAGAAATCATTATTATTGAGGTAATTTTTCAATGACTTTGCCTTTCATCCTTACGGGGTCGATAAAATAAAGTACCAGTAATGCACTGGATAATTGCGGGCCTTGTGCCTAAAGTAGAAACAATTATTATTACTATCCCACCGAGGTTAACTTTGCCTTTCATCCTTACAGAGTCGATAAAATAAAGTACCAGTCACTCACTGGGGTCAATTTAATCGACATTCCCTTCCCCCAAAATTGCTGGCCTTGTGCCTATATACGAAACCATTATTATTACTGTAGCAATTTTTTCACTACTCTGTTATATTCTTATTTTTCACAACTTTATTGCATTCTCATTGCTGTAGCAATTTTTCCACAGCTTCATTGCATTCTAATTGCTCACCAAAACAGACTGGGAGAAGCCTAGTTATGTGCCTTATCCCAGATCAAAAGATACCTTAACTATGGAGATCTATGTTCATAATTCTACTTTTTCTTAACATTAAGCTGAACATATCTGACATTTATGGTTTATTCTTTTAAAAATTGATAGCTGACTTCATAGGCTAGAAAATAATATATTTATTCAGTTGTTGAGCTGTGGATTTTCAGGATCATTAGGGTGTTGGACAAAATGCTTTGTGGCATTTAGTTATAGCCATATATATATATTCTGAATTCATATCCTGCCAAAATCAACTTAGCCTTTCATCCTTCTGGGGTTGAGTAAAATACTGGTGTCAATATAATCAACGTCCCACAAATTTATGGTTTTGTGTCTAAATTAGAAATCATCTTTTTAGTTGCCATGAGATATTTTGATCTAATACTTGGGTAACAGCTTCACATAAAACAACAACAAGCATTTTAAGGGTCCCTTTTCACTTCTAACGCAATGGCTTAGCCTTTTGGGCCCCATGACAGTCTTCATACTCATCATAGAATGCTTTATGAGGCCAATGTTTTACAGCCAGATGCCCTTCCTGGTACCAACCCTTTTAGCTGCCTCTTACAACATGTAGGGATATAATGTAGCTATTTTAAACCAGAGACTTGATTAGCCATCATCATCATCATCATTTTAGGTCAGCCTTTCATGCTGACATAGGTTGGATAGGTCCTCGCAGTCTGAGACCAGACAGTTTCGAGTGACCTCTTCTTAATCATATGTTTGATATTTAGGTACAGTTTCTACAGCTAGATGCCCTGTTGAACACCAATTGCTTTGTAGAGTGTACAGGGTGCATTTTATTGTGGTTCCACCACTATGACTTTACAGGGTCTACTAGGTGCATCTTTTAGCCATAAGAATTTTTTCTTATGTCTGTGATACTTTTTTAAAACAACTCCACAGACTGGTATGGGTTATACAAGTTATCACAATCCAAGAACAAATGGATCAGTATGATCTCCTTATACTTTCCATATTTAGTATGGATTCTATAGCTGGATGTTCCCCTCATACCAACCACCTAACAAGGTGAATTAAGTATATTTTATTGCTGTACCAGCACTACCACTTTACGGAGTCTACTGGGTGCATTTTAAACCATAATATTTTCTTTTCATATCTGTTATACTTTTGTTTTTCATACAAATTTACACACTTTTATTCTCATTTATATATTCTTATCTTTTGTAATAATCTTGTGTTACTTTTATAACAATCTTCCATGTCATTAAGATTTACATACATACATATATATATATATATATATATAATTGATCACTATCATAATGGTGGGGTGTGCAGTTTTACAGCTGCAAGCTGTTCTATCTATGAATCACTCAGCCATGGTGTATGAGTCATAGCTTTCATAAAATCAGTCACACCATTAACCCATTTAATACACACCTCTTAGCCCACCCACCGAAACTATTCCTGGTTTTGTGATTCAAAACTACCTGCTTTGAAGTGGTCACACTTGTACTAAATCCTTCCATATTTCTATGTTAGAACCTTTTGTTAAGTAATGTTCCAAACATCAGCTTCATAATAAAAATGCTAGGCTACGAACATGTTACTACATACTTCAAAACGCTTCGATATTTTTTATATGATTTGAAATTAATAGGCTGTGTATCACATTAAAAATATTGTAACGAAAAGGGTATTTTTTTTTTTTAGATCCTTCCATCATAATTTTATTCAAGTAATATTGTTTTGTCCCAAACAATAACTTAATAATGAGAAACTTAGTTACATTTCTAAATCCCTCCAAATTCTTGATTATTTCAAAATAAATTGAAACACAAGCTTGGCATACTTTATTAGAAACATCTTAACAAAAGAGAATTGCTTTGAAACACAAGATAATAGGTGTAATAATGCGAGAAATTGAGTGACCTTGTTTTGCTCATACACTCCATATATGGCATGGTTTCTATGACTGGATGCCCTTCTTAAACCGAATGTACTGAGTTCATTTTTGATGAGATCGGCACTACCATTTTACTGAGTACTGGGGCATGTTATCAAAACATTCACTCTAAAGCAGTTGTCATGCTCGAGCAGACTGAAGAGTCCTCATTATCCTTTATAGTCTTTGTTTGACCACCAACCACATTAGAGTGTACTGGGTGCATTTTATATGGCACTAACTTTATCTTGGTGTATTCCATTGTGGGAGAGGTTGTCTTGACTAATGCTGGTTAAAGAACTTCTCCACACCCTGCAATCTCTGACCTAGGTGTGTTTTCTTATAGAAAATTTCCTCATAATCATATTATTTAAATAATAGTTAAAACAAACTGAATTATGTGGATATTTTTGTATCAACATCATTTAATGTCTACTTTCCATTTTATTTCTATTTTTTTTTAAGTCAAAATTTTATGAGTTTTATTCCTTTATTCTTTTTATTGAAGAAATCAAAATTAGTATATATGTGTGTGTTTGTGTGTGTATATATGCCTTAACCTTTTGAAAACCAATTGTTTGAAACCAACCTGGTTCTCTCATACAAAACAGTTTATTTTTAAGCTTTCAAACATAATTTTATATAAGTACTTTTATTAGGTTCCAAACACCAGCCTAATAATGAGAAAGTTAATTATATTACTAAATCCATTTAAATTCTTGATTATTTTCAAAGCTATTTAAATATCATAGGTTAGTGGCTTTAGAAATATGGTAACAAAAAGGTTAAAATGTTTATATTTATCTATAAACTTTCCATCATAGATTTATATAAGAACATTTATCTTCCAAACATAAACCTTGATAATGAGAAAGTTAATTTTATTACTAAATACATTTACAGTTTTAATTATTTTCAAAATTAAATAAGTATGTTTCATTAGAAATATGGTAACATGGTTAAAATGTTATACTTAGCCATAGTTTTATATAAGAACAGCTACGTTCCAAACATCACCTTAATAAGAAGGTTAGTTATATTACTATTATTTGAAAACCATAGGTAGTATATTTAATAAGGAATATGGTGCTAGAAGGGTTAAATCAAAATTTGCAATATCAACACCTTAAATACCCTCTTTCAAACAATTCAGTCATGATTGTGAAGACAAGTGATCATTTGCATTCCGCTGTAACTTTCTCAATTTTTTGTATATCTAGAAAAATATTGTAAAATCAATCCTTCGTTATTTAAATCGTAGTGTGGGATTGGAGTGAATTTAACTGCTATTTCAAGGCATGTCAAGCAACCATATAGAAGTACTTGTATTGACTCGTCATTAACTTAGTCACCTGTGTTGATGATTACTTGTTAATATCATTAAGTTGTAATGACATTTCTCTTTTTGTGATATTTACCTAACATTCATATCCACTCTTTTGCTGCCAACCATTTTTTTCTTTTTTAATTATAACCTTCCAGTATAATTCTATATAAGAAACTTTTGTTAAGTTACCAATACTAATCAGTACAGATTCTTCATTAATTAAAGAATATAAAGTGTATGTCATTAGAAATATTATCATAAAAAGGTTAAAGGTCAAGTTGACCCAGAATTTTTTTTCTTTTTCTGTGAATTTTCTTCAAGTTGCTCTTTCAAATTTCTTATACTCAGTGCATCAGGAATGTAAAATATTTTTTATTAGAAAATATATTATATTGTTTTGTTTAAAATTTTGAATAGAATATTAATGATTTAGGACAGTCCCCACCTCTCACTTCTTTCTGTTCAAACCGGCCGTAACTGGCCACCCATTCTGATGTTATGGTAGTTTTCAAAATAAATAACATCAAAATCTCATGGATTTGATATTATGTAAGATATTCATGTGAGATAAAGCCTTTACCACGAAAATACAATAGTATATATAGAGTACTGTAAATGCTAAAGGGTTAAGCTGCCATGTTATTGTTAAATTCTTGTTAATGGTATTTTATATTAGTCATAAGTGATTTTTAGGTTAAATTCTTTAAATACAGCAAATTGGCAAACTAATTCCAGTGCCAGGTTCAATGCCTTGTAATTTGTTCTGACTTTCTGCATTCTGAGTTCGATTTCCTCTGAGGTCAACTTGACCTTTAATTCTACCAGGGTCAATTAATGAGGTTACAATTGGGAAGATGTTAGATTGGTGGAGTAGCTAAAGAGTTGGATGGAAGGCTTTGTGTTATCTGTTCCTGTTCTGTGCATTTTTAGTTCAAATCTCATATTCTGTCCCTGGAAAAGTGCTGACACTTCTGTCAGGAGTTGTGACTAACAGATAGTAATAGAAATGGAAAGATCAATGGAAGCATTGTTTCTTTCATCAAATCTGACAATTGAATCTTTTCCTTTTCTTTCTTTGAATATTTTTGTTGTTGTTGTTTTTCTGAACTTGTCCTGGTTGTTTATTTGATGGGAGATTATCAGTCTGTTCTCTAAGGGGCTTGAATATCTTTCTAAATATATCCATTTCTAAATATCTATTTCTAAATATGCATAGCATTTTGAGCAAATGTCTTTACCATACCCTTGGGTCAATGCAAACCTTGTGAGTGTAATTGGGTAGATAGAAACTGTATGGAAGCCTGTCAGATAGATAGCACCTGTAATTCAAAGTTAGGGGTTTTTCTTGACATCGTCTTAACATAGTATTCTGGAGATCTATTTTCAATTTGTATTTTATCCTTTTCACAGTTTCTGTTGCTCTTTCTTTATAATTATCAGTTTATTTAATTTCTGTTTTGAATGTGTTGGCTTCCTTGAAATCAAAAAACATTGTTTGTTATTTTGTTGTTCTTGTTTCGTGACTATTTGTATTATCTTTCCATTATTCTTCATTAGATATTTTCGTAGTGATCATTATCATTATTGTGATTAATATTATTATTATTATTATTATTATTAGAATTGGCAGTATCGGTAGAGGGTCAGATGCCATGCTTTCCAGCATAGTTACGTCCCTTTACGGTCTGAGTTCAAATCCTGTCGAGGTTAACTTTGCCTTTCATCCTTACCAGGTCGATAAAATAAAGTACCAGTAATGAACTGGGTAATTGCTGGCCTTGTGCCTAAAGTAGAAACAATTATTATTATTAATAATAATAATAAAATTGCTTTGAGGGTCTGACGCCATGCTTTGCAGCAAAGAGTTACAGCCCTTTATGGTATGAGTTCAAATCCCATCTAGGTTAACTTTGTCTTTCATCCTTACGGGGTCGATAAAATAAAGTACCAGTCACGCATTGGGGTCGATTTAATCGACTTTCCCCTCCCCCCCCCCCAAATTATTGGCCTTGTGCCTATATAAGAAACCATTATTATTATTATTATTATTATTATTATTATTATTATTATTATTATTATCGAAGGATGGTGGATTTGTTGAATTGTTTGAGCACTGTACAAAATATTTAGTACTATGATGGTTATCTCTGTTTTTCTACACTATCAAATGTAGCCTTGGACATTTACTTAAACAGTCTTTCTTCACTTTCATACTTCTGGCAAGTATGCTCAAGGATAAATTTTCCTAATGTGGTCAGAATAATAGCAAAATATGTCCAGAGTTATCTGCACTTGCAGAAAAATTAAAACAATATTATACAATGATTGATATCGTTTGTTTTTATTTTCTTATCACATATTTTTAATTACTTTGATAATGTTTCATGCATTAACCCTTTTGTTACCAAATTGCTTGAAACAACTTCTATGATATAAAACTGTTTTGTTTTTTTTAGTGTTTATATTTATCTAAAACCCTTCCATCATAATTTTATGCTAGAACATGGAGGTACATGGCTTAGTAGTTAGAGCATTGGCCTTGCAATCGAAAGGTTGTGAGTTCAATTCTCAGACTGGGGGATGTGTTGTTTCTTTGAGCAAGACACTTTATTTCACATTGCTCCAGTTTACTCAGCTGTAGAAATGAGATGATAGGGATTGGGGTCCATATCATTCCACTGTAAAGTGGTCGTGTAGGTGCCACGGCAAAAAAGCACCCAGCCCACACTGTAAAGTGGACATGTAGGTGCCACGGAAAAAAGCACCCAGCACTCACTGTAAATGAGGTTGGTGTTAGGAAGGGCATCTAGTTGTAGAAATCAAGCCAGAATCAGTTCCCGTCCCACACTTGCAAGCAAGGAAAAGTGGACGTAAAATGAAATGAAATGAAATGAAATGAAACTTTAAGTTCCAAACACCAGCTTGATAATGAGAAAGTCATTTAATTTACTAAATCCCTTCAAATTCCTGATAATTTTCAAAATGGCTTTAAAATTATAAGCAGTGTATTTCATAAGTTGTTTCAGACAGTTTTGGTTTAAGTAATCTGTGAAACCCTTTCAATGTATTAGTAGGTTTAGCATTAGAATGATATGAAAGCTGGGAGCATTCTCATTCTATATGAATTAGTTGACTGAATGAAAAGATTCTGATTTGGGGATTGTTTCTTTTGATCTAATGTTTCCTAGTTTATCTAAGCATGATGATGGTTAACATCAAAACATTTTCAATATTAAATTACATAAAATTTTCTTTCACTCACTGGTATATAATATTGAGAGTCTGTAGTAGGTTTTGAAAGATTTTAGAACACTCAAAATCATCCAATATTTATACCATCATTATCATTTTATGCTGATATTTCCATGCTAGCATGAGTTAGACAGACCAAGTCAATACTTAATCAGAGTTACTTTACCCCGAGACCAACTGGAGGCCACATCTCACATACATTCTAAAGATGGGTGCCCTTTTAAATGCCAACAACTAAACAGAGTGTAATACGTGCATTTGACTATGGCACTAGCACACTAGCACTATGGAGGCTGTACTGTCCTTGACACAACTATAGAGTATTCTCTCTCTCTGTATATGTGTGTATTAAAAATTATCAGCCTAAAATGACACAAGATATGCTTCTAATACATACATACACACATATATATATATATATATAGTAAAATAAAATAAAACAAGGATGATTGGTTACTCCTTCATTATGTTTATTGGTTGGTGAAACATGCATCTCCAACCAATAAACATAATGAAGGAGTAACCAATCATCCTTGTTTTATTTTATTTTACTATAATACACTCTGTCTAGCTCTACACCTCGACACTGAAGTGAACCTAAACATAGAGTGCTCACCCGGGTGAACCTACAGTAACTCCAAGTTACACTCCCTAGATATCTACTCTTTTACTCTTTTACCTGTTCCAGCCATCCAGCTGAGGCACCACCCTATATATATACCTTATTGAGTGCTTTGCTACTCATTCCTAATTATAGGTCGATTTTGCTTGGCCGCAACCAAAGCTTCGATTTTACTAAGCTTCCACTTGTATATATATATATATATATGTATATATTATTATTACTCTCAGATGTAACTTATCGGTTTATTGATATCTTCTTATTGAGTTCTTCGTGCAAAGCTCTGAATATTTCTTTTTCAAGGATGCTGGCCAACCACTGCAACTTCAAGTCTACTCACTTTCACTCCTATATATATTCAGCGAAATATGTTATATTTGATATATGTTATATTTGTGGCAGCTATTTGTGGAAGCTATTACAAATATAACTGTCCCCAGACATCTCTGTTCTGGAATGTTACCCATTCAGAATAATTACTGTTGGTTGCTGCATGTGGAGTATCATGACTTAATCCTTTCATTATCATATTCTTAATGACATACACTGTAATTAATGAAGAATTTGGCAAATTTTACTAAAGCCATTATTTATTTCATTAAAATGGTATTTGTAATAGTTCTCATATCAAATTATGTTGGAAGGTTTTAATTTAAATTGGAACCTTTTAAAATTGGTAGTTTTGTTCCATAGACCTAGAGGTGGTTTGGGGCAGATTAGTATGAAAGGGTTAAAATGTCATAACTATTCTTTGAGTTTTCTGAGCAATGCCAAGATCATTTAGCTTACAACTTATTCTATGTTCAATTAGCTTTAATTATCATCATCACTTTATGCCTTCTTTTCCTTGCTTGCATGGGTATGATATATTGAATAGGTCTTCCTCAGTACAGCTTCCTTTCATTCATCATTTCCAATGTGGGGCTTAGAGATTTGAGATCAATGTTTGCCACTTCTGCCCAGATTTCTCTTCAGCTTCCTTTTCTGCAGCTCTCAATTCTTGGCACTTCACCCATCGACCATCATCCATAAACATCACTTGTCCATATCAGCACAATCTTCACTCTTTTATGACCAATATTTCTCTCAGCTCATCCATACTTCACCATTCTTGTATATTAACATTATACATCCAATGGAGCTTGCACGATTCTCTGCAGTCCTCACATGCCCTCTGCATTTGCCATTCATGTTTTACTACCATGCAACATCAGACTTCTCACACAGGCATCATACAATCTACTTTGTGTAATAATTCAATTCCTTTGTCACCCAGGTAGTAGTTCCCGGAACATTCTCCATCTAGTTCTGATTCTGGCACCTATGCTTTCAAACTGACCTGCTCTGCTACTAATTACGTCACATAGGCAAGATAAGCTATCAACTGCTTCTATGGAATCTTCCCAAGTTAGGGAAAATTTATTTTTCTGGTGCTCTTATTATAAATTATCCCTATGCAACTGTCTCATACAAAGTCTTCCTTCTCTGTTAGTCTGCCAAGTGTAAATGATATACCCAGACTTTTCAAAAGTATTAAAGTATTTCCAACTGTGGAAATAAAACCTAGAATCAAAAAGACTCAGAATAAACTCACACTTCTTTTGTACACATATTTTACATTGAGTAATCCATACAGAATTCTTACCTACAACTTTTCTGCATATTGGGCATGGCCATTTTCCAGTTGGTTTGCTTTATCTGTCACAGATTTCTATGGTTGGATGCCCTTTCTTATACCAACCCATACTATTCAATATAGCAAGAGATTGACTGACTTAACAGTGTCTTGGTGACTAAGGCATATGTAAACACACACATGCATACAAGTGACGGATTTTCACAGTTCCCATACCAAATCACTTACAAGGCTTGGTCAGTCCAAGGCTGTAGTAAAAGACCGTTTCTCGAGGTATCACACATCAGGACCAAATGTGGAGCTATATGCTTTAGAAATGAATTTCTAAACCACACAGCCATTTTTTTTTTTTTTTTGTCGTAGAAAATATTAAGTGTAGTTTAAGTCTATATAAGAGGACCTGTTAAAGTTCCATATTTTCTCACATTTCCAAGTGTTAAAGATAGCTGAAATTTCATGTAGGTCACATTGAGCTTTTACTCAAAGAAGTTAAAACTGATCATAGAGAGCCGTTTGATGATTATTTTAGACATTTCCCCTAGTGATCTTATTACAACAAACACTATTATATAACACTGTACCTAGTAATTCTATTATAATAGACACTGTACCTAGTAATTCTATTATAATAGACACTGTACCTAGTAATTCTATTATAATAGACACTGTACCTAGTAATTCTATTATAATAGACACTGTACCTAGTAATTCTATTATAATAGACACTGTACCTAGTGGACTATTGTAACAGATACTGTACCTAGTAATCTTATTACAACAGTCTCTGTATCTTATTACAATAGACACTCTATTATATAACATTATACCTAATCGTCTTTTTATAATACTGTACCGAGTGACCCTTTTATAACTCTAACTCTTCTGCACCAGAAATCCTATTGTAACAGACATTGCACCTAATGGCCCTATTATAACTGGAATCACTGTTATTACTCCACCTTTTTAATTCCAACTTTATATCCTGAAATCTATCTACTCCCCCCCCCCCCCCCGTGTTCTTTTTCTGTCACCCTGTTATCAAATGGACAGGTTATATCTATTATCTTAAAAGTTATTTCATATCTTTCTCTAGTACAATTATATCTGGTCTTGAATCTTCCTGTTATTTTTGTCTGTCTGGATTTTCATGTCCCACAAAATGTTGACCTTTTTATATTCAACAACTTTAGCTGGTCCCTGTTCTTACTACATTTTTGCTGTCTCTATACTGTGTGTTTTATACATTTGCCAGTGAATAACTGTTGTAATGTCACCAGCCTTTGTCCTGTTTCTCTGCCAAGGTATTACACTCTGATATTAAATAGTTAAAAGTCTCTTCTTTTCAAAACACAATCAACATCTGCTATATATCATCCATTGTTATTGTTTTATCTAAACAATAACAATGTTTTATCTAAACTAGAGAGACACACAAAGATTGTGACAATTATATAGATATAAGTTGTGTGAGTTTTTGATGGTGATGTTGTGCGGGTTGTATTATTATGCTGGGTGGTGATTGTGTAGATTGTGTGTTGTGTGGTTTTTTTTATAGTATTGGCTAGTAGTTGTGTAAACTGTGTGTTGTGGATTGTGTTATTGTGTTAGATAGTGATTATGTTGACTACATGTTGTGTGGGTTGTGTTGTAGTGTTGGGTGGTAGTTTGTGTAGACTGTGTTGTAGATTGTATTATAGTAGTTGTGTAGACTGTTGGGTGGTGACTATGTAGACTGTAGGTAGTATTATAGTGTCTCCTATCAGTTCTGATAGGGTAGACTGTGGGTTGTGTTATAATATTGGGTAGACTGTTGTACTCTGGTTGTATTATAGTGTAGACTGTGTTGTGTGTTATTATTGGGTGGTAGTTAGGGCGGTGGATTGGCAGTATCAGTAGAGGGTAGAACGCTATGCTTTGACGTATAGTTATGGCCCTTGCCATTCTGAATTTGAATCCCGCCAAGGTTAACTTTGCCTTTCATCCTTACAGGGTCAATAAAATAAAGTACCAGTAATGCACTGGGTAATTGCCGTCCTTGTGCCAAAAAGTAGAAACAATTATTGGGTGGTAGTTGTGTAGAGCAGAGTTTCCACTCCTTCACTACCACCCTCCTTTTTAGAGAATACATTCCATCAGCACTCTTTCAACTGTAAAGTTGATAAAAGAAATTATAGACTAAAAATTTGTTTTCCCCAACCCCCATATACCACACTTTGCCTTCTAACGACTACCCTACCTTCTCAAATTGCATCACCTAATGTAAGTTAAATTTTGATAAAGCCTTCCACAGCTCCTTTTGAGACTGGCTGTGTCTCTAGGGGTTGATAATGCCCACTTTAGGGATTACTATTGTAGAGTATATATATACTGTGTGGGGGTTCTCTTGTAATATTGGGTGGCAATTGTTTTAAAATGTGTTTTACAGAAAGTATACTTTATGAGTTGTGAAATATCTTGTACAGAATGTGGCTAGAAGCGGTCTTTTTTAAACTGTGTAAAGTTGTAGTTTAGCCCATGGTCAACCTCGATTAAGACGCTTGATTCAAGGCTGATTGAACGCAAAGTATTCAAGTTGTGAGCATCCCATTCTATTTTTAACTTTTTTGATATCAAACTGCTTTTGATTCTATGATAGAAAGTTCTTTGTTATAAACTGCTTATAATAGAAACTGAGATGACAATCCTGGGTATTTAACCTACACTGAGCAGGCAATAGTTGAATATGATGATGATGATGATGTATGTATGAACCCATAACTCTTGGTGGAGTCATAGCAGTGATGTCGTGACATACAATGTTTCTTGTGCATTTTAATCCTGGCAGAACCCATCTCCTCTCCAGGTCTGAACACAGAAGGAGTGTGAGTGATAGAGAGAAAGTAAGAAAGAGATATAAAGAAAGAAACGACCCCAGCACTAGACTGGACTAGGCCTTTTTGTTTTATTGATATCTAAAGGATGAAAGGCAAAGTTGATCTTGGTTTGAACTCAGAGTGCAGAGAGCTGGAACAAACACCACAAAGAATTTTATCCAATGTTCTGACAACTCTGCCAATTTACTACTTCTGATCATAATGATAATGATGATGACGATGAATCCTATAAGCAATAATCCTATGGAACTCCAACATACATTCAGACTAGCAGTTATCACGTAATAAGCCTGATATCATTTTCCATGACAAAACTGAAAATAATGCATTAAACCTTTTGATATCAACCCCTTGGTTCTACAAACCAAAGCTGCTTATTTTTAGATGTTTATAGTCATCTGAAAAAAAAACAGCAAAACATCCAATTTAATTTTGTGTAAAATCCTTTGTTATGCCACTCTGCACCTCACTTGTCACTCTACCTGAAATTTACATTAAATGTACAAGTAGCTGTGGAATACTCAACCTCTTACTCTATAATTCAAGGAACAGGTGGTTTTTTTTGTTTTTTTTTGTTCAAACAACTAAAATACTCATTGCTGAAATGAATGCAAACATATTTACTTCACTTTATCCACATATATACATACACATGTATACATACACATGTTCATGCACCTACACGCACACAAAAACACACACCACTACCACCACCATCAACACCATCATCATCGTCGTCATAATCATTTTTCATCTGGTTTTCATGCTGGCATGGATTGGATCGGTCATTGTGTTTTGATAGTTGACTTACTTAATTGTATATTTAATATATATATATATTATGGAGGCACATGGCTTAGTGGTTAGAGCATTGGCCTTGCAATCAAAAGCTTGTGAGTTCAATTCTCAGATAGGGTGATGTGTTGTTTCCTTGAGCAAGACACTTTATTTCACATTGCTCCAGTTTACTCAGCTGTAGAAATGAGATGATAGGGACTGGGGTCCATATCACTCCACTGCAAAGTGGTCGTGGAGGTGCCACGGCAAAAAAGCACCCAGCACTCACTGTAAATGAGGTTGGTGTTAGGAAGGGCATCCAGCTGTAGAAATCAAGCCAGAATCAGTTCCCGTCCCACCCTTGCAAGCAGGGAAAAAGTGGTCGTAAAATGAAATGATGATGAAAATGAAATGATGTATGCATTGTGTGTATGCAGTTAAGTATAGGTACACAGGACACAATACACATACACACACATATATCATATACATATGTAGATGTGTGTCTACGTGTGTATGTATTGGAATCATGACTGAGTTCATGTTTGATCTTCTTTATTAAGGATTTTTTATATTCCCTTATTAATTCTTTGTTTAGTTTGGATCCAAATCATTATTAGATTCAGAAATGTAATATTAATGTCATATTGTTCATGCACTTTGCAATGGTCACAAAGAATTATAGGAGTGATAGCAAATTCTTGGCTGCCTCATTTTAATATTCAATGTTTGAAGTCTAGCATATTTTATAATGTAACTCTGTGATAAATTTTGGTTTATATTTTGATATCAGGAAAGCTTCCATAATCACACTCCTAATTTTGTGTGTGATTCTATATAGTATTATCCTATAATTAACTAATGTTTTTTCTATTAAATTTTTGTTGCATGTACTGCATAATATTGTGTTGTGATAGCTCGCTGTTGTAAGAGAATGACTCAAACTGTTACAATAGACACACAAGTGTGACACTTTCTAATTTGTCACCAACAGGACAGCTACTAGAGTTAATTAAACTAATTATGACTAGTAGAAAAGTTTAAAATTATTACCTTCACTATATATATTAAGCATTTTAACACCAAGCTGCCTGAAACTACCACTGGATCTATTATATTAAATGATTTATGTTAAAGAGTTTACATTTGTCTAAAAACCTACCACCATAATTTTATGTAATACCCTTCATAACATTCCACACATCAGCTTAATAATGAGAAAAGTTAGTTATTTTACTAAATTTTTCAAAATTCTTTATTTTCAAAATTATTTGAAAATCATAGACAAAGGGAAGTGAATTGGCAGTATCAGTAGAGGATTGGATGCCATGCCTTCCAGCATAGAGTTACGCCCCTTTATGGTCTGAGTTCAAATCCCGCCGAGGTTAACTTTGCCTTTCATCTTTACGCGGTCGATAAAATAAAGTACCAGTAATGCACTGGGATAATTGCTGGCCTTGTGCCAATAGTAGAAACAATTATTTATTTATGAGAAACATGTTAAAAGGATAAAGTATTCATATTTATCTAAAAACACTCCATCATAATTTCATGTTAAATTAAGTTAAATTCCAAACTTCAGCTTAATAATGAGAAAGTTGGATATATTATTAAATCTCTCAAAATTCTTATTTTCAAAATTATTTGAAAATCATAGGCAGCAGTTTTCATTAAAAATATGGTAATGAACTGTTTGAATATTACAATAAGTATCATTATTAATAGAGCCCACCGAGGTTAACTTTGCCTTTCATCCTTCCAGGGTCGATAGAATAAAGTACCAGTAATGCATTGGGTAATTGCTGGCCTTGTGCCAAAAGTAGAAACAATTATTATATAGTGCACCATGGTAAAATATCAGTTGATACCTCAAACAGCAAAGATTACAAAGCATTTTATTTTTGTAATGATATAATCTGCTGGTGCCATGTTAAAATTCATCCAGTACACTCTGTAAAGTGGTTGGCATTACTAAAAGCATCTCGTCTTTGAAACCATGCCAAAATACAAAATGTATGAACATGACATGGTTCTGTGAGCTACCTGGTCTTGGCTTGTGTTGATTCATCCATCTCATGCTAGAATGGAAAATAAATGATGACGATAATGTTACAGACAAAGTTCGATACAGCTTGGCATCAGTGACATCAAAAGCAAAGGTTGATACAGCTAGGGCATGAATGATGTAGCAAGCAAAAACCCATGCAGCTTAGTACCTGTGATGCCACAGACAAAGGTAGATACAGCTTGGCAGCAGTGACATCACAGGTAAACTCAGAACATTAAGTGATACCACAAGGTATTATGTCTAAATCTCTACTAACAATTCCACTGTTCCTCCACCTTGGGCTAGTACTTTATTTATCGATCTCAAAGGATTAAAGGCAAAGTTATCTCAGCAAGATTTGAATTCAGATTGCAGAGATTCAGAAAACAATGCAGCAAAGCAGTTTAATCTAATGTTCTAACTTTGTTACTTTCTCATCAAAAGTTTCTTTAATTTTGTATGAAACAAAATTGTTTTGTAAGAAACAAAATTAGGAAATATCAGTGGAATTTTCACACACATAATTTAAGCCACATATAGTTATATTCTTTATATCAATGGTCTTTTGTCGCAATTTTGCGTAATGCCTTCCTCTGTCAGATATCTCTGTAGCATTTTCATTTGATATCTTAATACTTTTAATTATAAGACTTCAGTATTTTCGCATTTAAAAATGTAAAAAACAAAAAAGAAACTGTACACATTGTCTTAAAATTCCATGTGCTTTTGTTTCTTACTACATAGTTCAGCAGCAATCATTGAAGTGTTTAATATTTTATGCTGCATACTTTATGCAGCAGGATGATCTTTATTTCCGGCATGCATAAATTGCAAGGAAAAAGTTATCTTTTATCATTCATTTGATTTAATCTTTTATCACTTGTTTACTATTTCTCATTTTTATGTTCTTTTTTGTTTTTGTTGTTTAGCTTGACACTCTAAAAATTTAATTAGCAACAGACTTTTTTAAAATAATCGACAAATTATTTAACATTTTCACCTTTATTTTGTTTATCGTTAATATTTTCTTTTACACATTCAATAGTTTTGTTATATTTTTCAGCCACTAATCATGTAGTTCTTAATTGTATATATCTACTAAACAATAATATAATTAAAGGAATTTCTCTCATAATATCATTATCATGGCCACCATTTTCCCATGAATGTATGGATTAGACGAGTTTTTTTCAGTACAGTATCTCTCTACGTATCCTTTGTCATCTCCTTTGTCATCTCCAGCTTCCTGAGATGAGCTTTCACTACATCTGCTCAGGACTTTCTTGGTTGTTTTTTTGTTCATATTCCATGGTATCCTTCCACTTGGAAATCCTGGCACTTCCTCAATCAATGATCCTTGGATTGGCAGTGTCAGTAGAGAGTTGGACGTCATGCTTTGCAGCATAGAGTTACATCCCTTTTTGGTCTGAATTCAAATCCTGTTGAGGTTAACTTTGCCTTTCATTCTGACGGGGTTGATAAAATATAGTACCAGTAATGCACTGGGATAATTTCTAGCCTTGTGCCATAATTTTCTTTTATAGTTACACCAATTAGAAATACATTCTTTTATAGCTTGGCACTAGTGTTGTTGCGTCTCATTATTTCCAGCTGACAGGATTGAAGCAAGGTGGAATAAAGTGTCTTGCTCAAGAACAAAATATGTTGCCTGATCTAGGAACCAAGCCCATGACCTTATGATTGTGAGCCCAACATCTTATTTACTGAACCACATGCCTTCATGATTTGATAGTAGAACTTAACTATTTTACAATAATTTAATATTCCAGTGAAAACATTGGCTTGGTTTTGTCAAATATTTATTCATCAACATTGTATGCTGTGAAGTTACTTATCTTTCAAAAATAATTTTCTCCAAAACTTTTAGAGTACTGTGATTTGATGATACTGTAGGTATCTGTTTTACTATAGGTATATCCTATCTCTGTATGTCATAGGATGGTGACTAAAAGAGTTGGCACGAGGGAGGGAATGCAGCTGAAAAACATTGTCTCCAAAAAGTTGAGTAGACTGTCAGGGGATGAACAAGGATAACCACTGCTTTTAAATGATTTTAAAACAAATGTTTTGTGTTGTAATGAAAGCAACTGTTTAGTATTACCAAATATTGAAAATGAAAAATATTTAAAGCTTCCACCTATGCAGGTTTAGTTGGCCTAATAAGAAGTTTCTTGTTTGTTTTAATGATAGAGGCCCCCATCGTATCATAAGGCAATGTGAAAGAAAATAATGCACTATCTAGCCCAGCAATTGAACCCATGACCTTATAATCATGAGCCAAGCACCCTAAACTTTAGACTATGTGCTAAATATTATATATTATATTAAATATTTATTCATCAAGATGGTATGCTGTGAAGTTGCTTATCTTTCACAAAGAATTTTCTTCAAAAATTCTGTTATGGGTACTAGCATTTAAACTGTGGCTTTGTGTGTATTTAGAGTTCTGAGAATCTGATGATAACTGGAATATGCAACTGTCATTTTGTAATCTTTCCCTTTAGACAGATTAACTCTTTTTATTCAAGATAGTTATGACTGAGGCATTTCTACTATGCTAGAATCTTCTGCAACCCTTTCCTTACCATATTTCTGATAAAAGGCACCGCCTATGAGTTTCAAATAATTGTGAAAATAATCAAGAATATAAAGGGATTTAGTTAATATAACAAACTTTCGCATTATTTATATAGTGTTTGGTACATAGCTTAACAAAGGTTCTTACATAAAATTATGATAGGTTTTTAGATGAATATAAACATTTTAAAACAAATAGTTTCGTATCATTGAACCCGAGTTGTTTCAGGAGGTTTGTTATTAAAAGGATTTAAATAATATATATATATATATATATATATATATATATATATATAGGAACAAGTAGGACTCCGACGGCTGAGCTCAAGCCGTTTCGACAGCTAATTCTGGACTCAGTCCAGAATTAGCCGTCGAAACGGCTTGAGCTTAGCCGTCGGCGTCCTACTCGTTCCTATTACCCACTCTACTACCCTAAGTATTGAGTACTTTGGTGCATTATGGTCCACCTGGTTCCTTACCACATTTCCTTCGTTATATATATATATATATATATATACACATATATTATATAATATGTTATGGCTTTATTAAACCATCTTACAAAACTTTCACCCAAAGAAATAACTGGTTCATTATACAATATCTAAAAAGTCTATACATTATTCAACATACATTACTTTGTGTACAATTAAATTTATTGTTATTTTTTTTTTATTATAATCTAATTCTTTTGGCGTTAATAACATTTAGATTTCTTTTGAGAGACATGAATGTCAGTCTGCATAGGATAAGTGTATTGTGGAATACATTGACCCAGAAGTGTTACTATTGTTATTTTCTTCTTTGTTTGGAAAATGAAAAACAAAGTTAACTTAGTGGGTTGACTAGGTGATTAGGAAGTTCACTTCACAATCACAAGGTCCTGGGTTTGATCCCACTACATGGCATTCTCAGCAAGTGTCATTTTAGCCTTGGGTCAGCCTTTGTGAGTGAAATTGGGTAGATAGAAACTGTGTGGAAGCCAGTCAACTTGACTGTACCTGTAATCAGGATTGGATTTAGATCTTGGGGGATTTGGGGCATTTCAGGTTGTTGGTGGGGAGGAGGACTCACACACAAAAACAAATTAGAATACACAGCAACCCCCACCCATCCAATTTTACATATCAAAGTTAGCTTGATGCAAATAATTGGAATTGAAAAGTTTTACATACAGGTATTAAATTAAAAAATTCTAACCATCCTAAAACTAAAAATCCCAGCTGAGGACATAAATATATTGCTATGGCCATCGCTGATGGGACCTCCACTGCAGGGGGCCCAGGGAAGTTGCCTCCTTTGTTCCCCATTAAATCCAGCCCTGCCTATAATGCAAAGGTCCAGCCTTGTCACAGATGGTGTCATGTTAAATCTACCTGTTAAAGGTACCTATGTCAACCATATAGGTGTTACCTCATCAATCAGACAGCTAGTTGATCAAATAACTGAACACTTATCATTAAAACTGATGGAGGATCCATAGTATCAGTAGAACGTTGAACAACATGGTTTATCTTATAAGTTTATGCCTCTTTACGATCTGAGGTCAAATACTGCTGAGGTTAGCTTTGCCTTCATCCTTACGGGGTCGATGAAATAAAGTACTAGTAATGTACTTGGTTGATTTAGTCAATTTTTCCCTCCCCAAAAAATTGTTGGCCTTGTGCCTAAATCAGAAACCAATATTATTAAAATCTCTAGAATATAATTTTTTTTATTTCATCGTACGTAACAAGGATAATTTGATTTCATTTTTAAAAGAAGAAATTATTTAATTTTTAATTATGACAAGGAGAGAATAAAGAGGTTTACTTCACTTTCTTTTCCATGTATTAACTAAATGAATTTTATTCTAAATTTAGCTTTAATAAATATAATGCTTTAGGGTATTTTACTCTAGAACATAACCAGGTGGTGTGCTGTGTTCTTCAGTAAAATACTTTGTCACATTGCTCTTTCTGCCAAGAGTTTTGACTAGCAGATAATCAGATAATCTCAGCAATGGAAAAACCAATGGTTCGATTTGATGATTGGCTTTTTTACTTCCTTTTATTTTCTTTTTATTTTCTTTCTTTTTTTGTTGAGCTTACCTCAGGCAAGGTAATAAAGCCATTAAAATGCAAGGGGCTACTGAGAAAGAAGAAGGACACGAAAAATAAATTAAGGGGAGAAAAAATGACAATTGATGTTTCAAAAATAGCATGAAAAGAAAATAAGGTGTTTGATTATCTCACTGTGAAATTGCTATAATTTGAAAGTACAGGTACAGCATCATGTAGGAAGAATATTTGCAAAAGGCAATGAGGTTATAACAGGTGTGATGAGGATGGAAGTAATTTTCTTCTTGAGAATATAATGTCCACATGCTTTCTAGGTTTCTCAAGGAAAATATAGTACATTATCAAAATTATTATTTGACATCTTTTTCCATGTTGATATGAGTTGGATGAGAACCACATCTTGCTCTCATCTGTTTCATATTTGGTATGGTTTTGACAACTGGATGTCCTTCCAAATGATAACCATTTTACAGAAAGCATTAGGTGCATTTGATCGTGATACCACTGCTTTTTACATAGTGTACTGTGTGCATTTGATCATAGCACCAATCTAACGTTTTACAATGCTTACTTCATGCATTTAATCATAACACCAGCACTAATATTTACAGAGTATACTTGGTGCATTTAATCATAACACCAGCACTAATATTTACAGAGTATACTTGATGCATTTGATCATGGCACCAGCACTAACATTTTACAGAGTATACTTGATGTATTTGATCATGGCACCAGCACTAACATTTTACAGAGTATACTTGATGCATTTGATCATGGCACCAGCACTAACATTTTACAGAGTATACTTGATGTATTTGATCATGGCACCAGCACTAACATTTTACAGAGTATACTTGGTGCATTTGATTATGGCACCAGCACTAACATTTTACAGAGTATACTTGATGCATTTGATTATGGCACCAGCACTAACCTTTTACAGAGTATACTTGATGCATTTGATCATGGCACCAGCACTAACATTTTACAAAGTATACTTGATGCATTTGATTATGGCACCAGCACTAACATTTTACAGAGTATACTTGATGCATTTGATCATGGCACCAGCACTAACATTTTACAAAGTATACTTGATGCATTTGATTATGGCACCAGCACTAACATTTTACAAAGTATACTTGATGCATTTGATCATGGCACCAGCACTAACATTTTACAAAGTATACTTGATGCATTTGATTATGGCACCAGCACTAACATTTTACAAAGTATACTTGATGCATTTGATTATGGCACCAGCACTAACATTTTACAAAGTATACTTGATGCATTTGATTATGGCACCAGCACTAACATTTTACAGAGTATACTTGGTGCATTTGATTATGGCACCAGCACTAACCTTTTACAGAGTATACTTGATGCATTTGATTATGGCACCAGCACTAACCTTTTACAGAGTATACTTGATGCATTTGATTATGGCACCAGCACTAACCTTTTACAGAGTATACTTGATGTATTTGATTATGGCACCAGTACTAACATTATACAGAGTATACTTGGTGTATTTGATTATGACACCAGCACTAACATTATACAGAGTCTACTGTGTGATTGGGGTATGCCAATAAAAAATAAAGGTACCCACTGCTGGAAGAAATTCTCTCCTACCTACTAATTTATTTAATTTATGTTTTTTTGTGTAGATATTCCGCTGTGAGGAAGAGGGATGTCGTTATACTTGTATCCGTCGTATGAGTCTGATTCAGCACAAGTCCAAACATGTCAAGGAAAAGCAATATTCCTGTGAGTACTGTGGAAAAAGGATGAAAACAGCAGTGTAAGTATTAATATAGCAGTAAGAGTTTTTCTTCTTTTGATACCAACCTGTTAGAAACTACCCCTGGTTCTTACATATCTATTAATATTCTTTTACTGGTTTCAATAGTTTGACCTCAACCATACCGAGTCACATTTCTTTAACAAGACTGAGTTGGTCACATGGAGACCCAGTGCTTATTTTTTCTTGACTGGTACATATTTTAGTGATCTTTTTTCCTCAAACTGCTACGTTAAGGAACATAAACAAACACACATGCACGCACGCACGCACACATACACACACAACCACAACATCTGATTCCTCATATACCCAGATTTTTTCTCAGCTCTTCCATGTTTTGTTGTTCAATATGATTATCTAGTTCTTGGGATCAAATATAATTGTTTGATTTATATAATTTTATCATCTTTAGTTATTTCTATCTATTTCTTGTGCCTAATAGATATTAACCCTTTTGTTACCATATGTTTTATGGAATACATTGTATTTCAAATAATTAAACCTTTTGTTACAATATTTCTAAAGAAAGACACTCTTTTGCGTGTACCAGCTGATTGGCTGAAGCCATGCTGCCTATCATTTTCAAATCAATTTGAAAATAATCAAGAATTTGGAAAATTTAGTAATATAACTAACTTCCTCGTTATTAAGCTAGTACTAGGTGGTGGATTGAGAGTCATTGAACAGAATACTTCGCAGTATTTAGTTAGGACATTTATGTTCTGAGTTCAAATCCTGATGAGGTCAACTTTGTCAATCATCTGTCTAGAATTGATAAAATAAACTACCAGTTAAATACTGAGCTCAATATAATTGACTTTCTCCTTGCCCCAAATTGCTGGTTTTGTGCCAATGTTAAAAATAATTATTAAGTTGGTGTTTGGAATATTACAAAGGTTTTTATATAACATTATGAGGGAAGGTTTACAGATAAATATAAACACTCTAAATTATACAGTAGTATCATGGGCAGTTTCATGTCTTTTAGTATCAAGAGTTAATTCATCTAATTTTCTGAGGATTTTCTTAATTAACTCTTTACATCCTGATTTAACAAAAAATATCTAAAAACAGCTTTGTTAATTCAAAGATTTATAATGTCTGGTGGAAAAGTCTTGTGAAAATTTGTAACATTAGAGTAAAGACTTCTATTGTTCATGTGATGCCGTCATAGGACTGTTTTGTACTTTTCAATAATGTCTTGCTAATGTGGCATCATGTGATACAGGATTTGAACAGTTAATTTCTCAAAAGCAATTTATTTCTATATATTGATGTAATTAAATTGCTATATATTATTTTTACAAATAATCTAAATTGTAATTCCATTTTAACTTGTAACTACTTTGGGAATGATAATACTATTTGTAGTTCTTTTATTCTTTTGATGGCTGGTTTCAATTATTAGGCTGTAGCAATGCTGGGGGCACTGATTTGACAAACAGTAAACATAAACACTCACACACACACACATACAAACACGTGTATATATATGTATTTATGTGTATAAATAAATGAATATATGTATATATGTATGTATGTGTGTGTAAGTATATGTTGGTATATAATGGGTTTTTACATGGGTTCTGCCTACTAAATTCCACTCACAAGGCATTGGTCAACTATAAGCTATAGCAGAAGATGCCACATGGTGGGATTGATCACCAAAATCTGGGTGGTTGTGTGAACTCCTTAACCACACAGCCACACCAGCATCTATTTAATTTGTTTAAATATTGAAACAAAACATTAATAATGACCTTATATTATTTCTTATATTGTATTTACTATTGTTAAATAATCTTAGATGTATAAGCCTTTGATTGGATTCTAATCAAAGCAATAGAATTTCGTAAATATTTCAAAATCATCTAATTTCATTTTACTTAGTTATCATTTTTCATTTTTTTCTTATATTATTATCCAATATATATATATATGTATGCATATGTGTGTATATATATATATATATATATATATATATATATATATACACATGCATATATATATATATATATATTATATACATGCATATATGTACATACATATAAATACATATATATATATAAACATACAAACACACTTAGACTCGTAAATATATAACTTTAATTATATTAGCTTTTTCACTCAAAAAATGTTTCCTTTCTTAGTACTATTTCAAGCATCTCATTATCTAAATAAATTTGTATTACTTTATTTTACAAATATGAACTGCATTAAAAGAGTTAATTAGAAATGTTTCTAAAAGTTGATTGAATAATTTTTAATTATTATCCATATTAATTAAATTGGTATTGTGTGTGACAAACATTTCTATTATAAATTGATAAAATACTCGAAAGTAGAATTTTTTTTCCTCAATTTTAAAATATATTTACTTTCTAAAAAGCTGCCACAATGCAAGATAAATCCTCCTGAAGATGGCGCTGTATACTTTGGGGGGGGGGGGGGTCATCTTTTGGGGTATTTTACCTGCCAGGATTAGCAGTTTCAGTAGAGCATCAACCACCTTGCTTTGTGGTGTAGAGTTACTTCCTTTTATGTTCTGAATTCAAATGGCCCCAGTAGAGAAAAACTGAAAAAGAAAGTGTTACTTCTCTAAATTCTTCATGAATTTATTGAAATACAGGTTGTCATTAGAAATATAGTAATTAATGTGTAAATTTTCTAATTTCTTCAATGCTTTGAAAAACAAACCAATGTTTTTTGTTTCTTAATCTCTTTGTAGAACCTTACGGAAGCACGTCAGTAAAATTCACTTGAATATCCGTCCGTATTTGTGTCAAATGTGCGCTCAAGCATTTGGTGAGGATAGTGAGCTCCAATCTCATATCAAACAAAGGCATACTTCTCATGATGAAAAAGATTTCTTTTGTCAGTTTTGTCCTTACGCTACTTCCAATAAGTACTCATATCAGAGTAAGTATCTTTCTCCACAACTATTTTCACTAATACCATATTTCTTATTATTATTCATTCAGTCTTGATTTCAAATCCCACCAAGGTTAGCTTTGCCTTTCATCCTTACGAGGTCGATAAAATAAAGTCTTCTTATTAATCATCCAGTCTTGATTTCAAATCCCACCAAGGTTAGCTTTGCCTTTCATCCTTATGGGGTTGATAAAAATAGTTCCAGGGGTCGAATTAATCAACTTTCCAGTCCAAAAGCTGTGTGGATTTGAGGAATGGTTAAATACTTAGATGGAAAGCTTTGCCATATCTGATCTGGCTCTGTGGGCAGTGAGTTAAAATCCCATCTCCAACTACCAGGAATTGATTGCAACAGGCAGATGATATCAGCAATGAAAAAACCAATAGAAACCTTGTTTTCTTGGAGTGATCTAACAATCAGCCCCTTTCCTATTTCTTTTCCAGTGTAACCTACTAAAGTAAGAAATTATCTAATTTAATTATAAATATTAATTGACATTATATTTAGCTGAGTAGTTGAATATGCACAGCTTAATATTGAAATTACAATATTTGGTTACTAAGTGTAATAGCATTATTTAATTTAGGAAGGGTCATGCTGTCAATCAAAATATACACATTGGTTTAGGTTTACTTCAGTTTAATTATTAATCAGGTAATTAATCCATCAATCAGTAGATTAATGCACTAATTAATTAATTGCCAAAGTTCTTTCATCACAGCCTATGACCTTATCAATAACTATTACTCTCTATGTCTCCTCTTCATCTATATTTACTTCATCTTTTTCTTTTCACTTCCTCATTCAGGATCTTTTTGATTTCTTTATACATTTCTGTATCTATTACAACACTAATTCAGTTTGGCTCCAATCTAACTCCTTTCCCAAACTTTTTAAGAATGGTAACCCATTCTCTACCTTTTTTTAATCATTTTATAATCCCTTGTACCTTAATATAGTCTATATTCACTTAAATCTTAATTCCAGGCATCAATATTTCTAATTTATTTTTGAGGATCTTGATAACTCTTGAGCTATGCACATTTCATGTTTTCATTTCCATTGAAATATGATACCTAAGTATTTAGAAAGCTATTTAATATGTAACTGGTTATTTTTCTTGTAGCACCTAAGTCTTCAACCAGATAAGAAATATTAAAATAGTGATATATGCAAACCTTTGATCAGCTAAGAATTTTTCAACTAATGACATATGTATGTCTTTGATCAGCTCAGAATTCTTCCTCATCATTGTTGACATTGTCATCATTTTTTACATTTTAACACACATTATTTGATGATGTCTAACCCATGCTAGCGTGGAAGATAGAAGTTAAACAATGATGATGATTATTATTTCATGAGTCTGTTATTCAATGTATTTTCTTTTATCTTGTCTTAATGTTTCTAGATTTTATTTAACTTTTGACATCCTGTACTGCGTTAAACTGCATTTGAAGCTGTATTACATTAAAATTTAAAATCTTTTCTTAGTTTACTGCAAATTTTCACAGAAATCTGTCTTCTAGTAAAGATGCTATAATTTGAATTAACAAACCTGTTTTTAGATATTTTCTGTTAAATCATTGTAGGATGTCAAGAATTAATAATATTTTTTTCAAGTTTTTTTTCGGCTCTACCTATAACAGTTTCATTGTTATACAGTTTCATATAAACTATTAGCTGGTCTTTAAACTTCTTCCATCCCTAAAATGCTATCAACTTTGCCAGCAATAGTTCTACCAACAGGGCTGGTTAAATCTTTTATGTATTACATTTAATGTAAAGGTGCATGGCCTAACAGTTAGGGTGTTGGACTCATAATCATAAGAACATGAGTTCAATTCCTAGATAGAATAGCATTTTCTGTTACATTCTATCAATAGAACAGCACTTTTACTTATTTCTTATATCATCTTTATAAGTATAGTTGCCTTTTCCATACACAAGAATTAATGACTCTGTTCTTAAACATCATTAGCATCATTATCCTTGGTTTTAGATCCATTTTTCTCCATACTTGCATGGGTTGGATGAGTCCTCTGCAATACAGCATTTCTCTATTTGTTTCTTTCCTTAGTTATCTCCTTTGTGATGTTCCCTTTCTTGGGATTAGTCCTCACCACCGCTGTTGATGTCTTCTTAGTCTTCCTCTTCCAAAACTTCCTTTCACTTGGAACAATGGATATTTCTGAAGTTTTCATTCTGAAATTAAATAAGATGATTTGCAGTTACTAATCAAGCTTCATTGCCATACAGTTTCATAAAAACCATTAGCAGTTCTTTAAACTTATTCCATCCCTAAAATACTATCAACTTTGCTAACAAGAGTTCTACCAACAGTGCTAGTTAAATCTTTTAAGATTTTCCATCTAATGTAAAGGTGCATGGCCTAATAGTTAAGGTGTTGGGCTCGTAATCATAAGAACATGAGTTTAATTCCTAGATAGAGTTGTATTTTCTGTCCTTGAGCAAGACATTTTATATCATATTGTTCCAGTCTCCTCAGCTGGAAAAAAATTAATAACCCTCTGATGGACAGGTCTCTATTTAACAGAGAGTTATTTGCTTGTGAAGACACTGGTGCCAAGTTGTATTGGCCTTTGCCTTTACATTTGACATATGTAAAGTGATAGCACTGATGCCCTAAAGAAATGTACTTGGTCTGTACTGTAAGGTGGTAGTGCTGGCGCCACAACAAAAGCATCCAGTCCATGCTTTAAGATGGTAGAGCTGCATATGTGTTAAAATGTCCCTAGATATGCTGTAATGTGGTTGGTGTTAGGAAAGGCATTCAGTTATAGAAACCATACTTGCTGTACATGCTATAAATTAATTGATGTTAGGAGGGGCATTTTGCTGTATAAACTATATTCCTAGTACATGCTGTAAAGTGGTTGGTGTTAGGAAGGGCATCCAGCAGTAAAATCATGCTCTCTGTAAATACTGTAGTGTGATTGGTGTTAGGAAGGGCAACCAACTGTTGAAATCAAGCCAAAACTGGACTATGTGGGCAAGTTATGGTCACTTGACTAATCTTGCCTCAAAATGTGACAACTCCCCTAATCCATTCAAGCATGGAAAAATAGGTATACAATGGTGATGATGATCATTGATTGCCTGTAGTGGGGAAACTGGCATGCATGGCTGACTGCTAGTCTTCCACAAAACATCTTGCTCAGATTTATGACTTGGAGAGGAACTTTCCAGATGTAAACCCACAGTCAATCATAACTGAAGGGAGCCTTTTATTACTTTAAACAAGTAAAGTGAGTCACATGAGACCAAAGAATCACCCTTTAAAGACTTGATCTTAATTACTTTCATCTATCTAATGTCTTCTCAAAATGACATTTCATTTTTAAATATATATCACATTTATTTTTCAGAAGGTGTATTTGCTTAACTTTCATTTCTAAATTAAATTAGAATATCGTTAATTAAAAGCAATTTATAAAATTCAAATCTAGGAGTAATGATAATTATGCATTTGAAATAATTCATGAATAATTTACTCGAATAATTATTCAATAAGTAATAAAGTTCATTTTATTTCCTGTCAATGTATTTGAATTTGAATGACAAACGTGATTTCCTTTCTGAATTAGATTAAAAGTTTTAAATATTATGTGCTAAAATACTATACTTTGCTTTATATTTTAATATGAATATATAAAAAGAAATCAATACCAAGTTGTATTGTTATATTTTTAAAAATATTTTTTAATCTTCTGTTTATTTATTTTTTATTTTCTTGATTCAATTTACTTATTTGTTTCTAAACAATATAATTTCAGCACACATGTACAGAGTGCATAAAACACGAGCCCCTGGGGATAATCGAGAGGAGTTCAAGTGTCCACATTGTGATTTTGTGACTATTTTTGGGCATCGTTACCGCATCCACATGAATAGTCACAATAACATTCGCCAGTATGTTTGTGAATTTTGCAGCAAGGCATTTGTTTCGTCAAATAGCCTTCGTCGGCACAAACTCTGGTTGCATTCCTCTGAGAGTTTGTCCTGTCCATTTTGCACATATGAAACAAAAACAAAGCAAAGCCTAAGTGTTCATGTGCGTACCCAGCACACAATGAAAGGTGTGAAGCCATATATGTGTCGCTATTGTGATTTCCGGTCAGCAACTGGTGGCAATTGCCGTAAACACATCATGAATAAACATAAAGGGCTTGAAGTTGAATATGTTAAAGACACCACATTGTTAGAAGCTGCTAAAGCTAGCCTTGACTCAATGGCCACTCAGTTCACTTCGATGTTCATGATGGATCATCCTGAGGATAGGTCAGTCAATTTCATTCAACAAAGAGATATTTCATCCATAAATTAAAAGATAAAAAAAGGAAAGAAGAGTAGAAAAAGCTGTAAGATTTATCATGTTTGGCCTTTTGGTTTTCACAGAGCAAGTTAACTTTGATATGTTTGCTGGTCACTGTTGTATTGTAAATAAGAATAGCATCCAGTGGAAAAAAAATAATAACTATACTAAAATTGGAACTTGTCATTGGGATTTGCAGAATCGGTAGAGCATTGGACATATGCTTTGTAGTATTTGTTCTGGCTCTTTACATTCTGAGTTCAAAGCCCACCAAGGTCAACTTTGCATTTCATCCTTCTGGGGGTCGATAAAACAAAGTACCACTCTGGGGTTGATCTAATTGACTGTCCCCTTACCCTCAAATTGCTGGCCTTGTGCCTCAACTAATTTTTTTTTTTTTTTTTTTTAAATATATATAATTAAGTATTACTTAGTTTTAAAGTATAAACATGATTTTTTTTATTAATTTTTTTTTTTTATTTCATTTCATGTTACTCAACATAGTTACAAAGAGTTATACAAATATATCATGTTATATTTACCACTAAGTTTGAAAAATTCTGCTGTTTGTAGACGTATTGAAGAATATATATATATATAAATATATATATGTACTTTATATATTATTATTGCGTCCATATTTTTTATGTTGGTAGTTTTGTGAAGAAATTGCCTTTTTGATCTCATTTATTTTGTTGCTTTGGATGGTTATGGGGAAAAAATGTTTTTTTTTTGTTTTGTTTTACAAATCTTAGGTCTAATATAAGTCAAATACACGCATGCATTCACACGCATAAATATGTGTGTATATATATATATATATATATATATATATATATATATATATATATATATATATATATATATACACACTCATATACATAAATAAATATAAATATATATATGTTTGTATGTGTATATATAAATGTATATGTTTGTATGTATATATATATATATGTAGATGCTTTTTATTTTTTACAAATATAACATGGAAAAAATTGTGATGTTTGTTAAAACATCTTAAAAACATTAAAAACAAATGATAAAGATTTCAGACATGATTAAGTTTCAGTATTTATGAATGTAGTAAATATTGACAACCATAAAATCAAATTCTCAGTTTGGTTTTCTTTTCTTTTCCTTTTCTTTTTTTAGTATATATTAAGTTTTATTATTGTATTTTTTTAAAATATATATATATATATAGTTTTTATTCAACTAAGTTTAAAAACTTACACTTGGATTTTCTCTAATATAGTTTCCATATTTCAGAAATATCTACAATATTTCTGAAATTAGTAACTTATTATTTAGTATATAATTGTCAACAATATCTTAATTTAAGTCTGAATGACATAAGAATTATTTTCAGAGTTTCTATAGTTCCTAATTCTTGGGGGAATTGTAAATGGTTTTACATTGCATTTAGTAAGAGCAATTTTGTTTTCTTAGTAAAATTTTTAAATTTCCATAATTTGTGGTTAAATTAATAGACATCAACATAAAGGCAATGAATTGGCAAAGTTGTTACTGTATTGGATTAAGTACCTCAGTATTTGTCCCAGCAAACTGGACTCTGCATTCAAATCCTGCCTCATTCTGTCTAGAATTGTGGCTGGCAGATAGCATTAAAAATGGAAAGAGAAGTGGAAACATTGTTTTCTTAGTCTAATCTCATGATCGGTTCCTTTTGTTTTCAACATTAAATTCTAACTGAATAATTTAAGATATCTAACATTCATTTTGGGAGTTTTTAATTTGTTTTCAAATGAGAAATAAAGCTGATTTATCTTAATTTAACTTAGGAAGTCTTGTTGAATAATTGTAAATGTTGAACGCATTATTACCTTTTCTTTAAACAATAACAATCTTTATTATTGTTGGTGGTGGCAGAGCCATTAGAGTGTCGGACAAAATTTGTTATGACTTTTGTTTCAGCTCTTTAGGTTCTAAGTTCAAATACAGTTGAAAACAACTTTGCCTTTCATCCTTCTGGGGTCGATAAATTAATGTACCAGTCAATCAAATACTAGGGCTGATATAATTGACTTTCATTGGCCTTGTATGTAAATTAGAAACACTTATTATTATCATTATTATATTTTTTTGAGTGAGAAAAAAATACATTAATTTTATAACAAAATCAATTTGAACTATTTTATCAAATATATATATTAACTTTCTATTAACAATATATTTTCTTTCCCATATTGTGCCATACAATAATGGCAACAAACAACCTTTAAGATCTGAGGGAATTTCCATGTTGCTTCTTCTGTCTGTTTTGGATTTTATATTGCTCAACTGGTTTTTACATGTCAACTTTGTTATTTCATGTTCCATCCTAAACATTTGATTCTTGTTTCAATTTGTATTTTTCTGTATATTTAAAGGTTTAAATCTTTATTTTCCTTTATTTTCAATAATGTTACATGAAAAAAAAATATATATTCAAAAATAGCAATTCTTTAACCCAATGTTCAATGACAAGTTCCATTTGTTAATTTGAATTAAGTTTATAAACATTTAATGTTAGAGTCATAATTAAAAAGAAAATGAAATTCGTGGGGGTGGGTGGGAGTGAAAATATAAAAAAAAATGATTTAAGTTGTATTTGTCACAATCCAAGGATTTTAATGCATTACCATTCAAAATATCCTTTACTGTGAACTGCACATCAATTTTAGCCCATTCCATGTAGCTTAACCAATTCATAACACAACAGAAAGTTTCCTAGTTTTCAGCATTGCTTATTATTTTCTAAAGACCAGTTGATTTAAACAACTTTTTATCTTTAATTTTATTCTGAATATTCTTTTTAACTGACAACTTACTGTTTTCATAACAATATATTTTACATTTAATATGAATAATTTGTATTTAAACTATTTTGATACTTGGCCAAAACTGGCTCTGGTTCTATGAAACAAAACCCCTTATTTAAAAATCTTCCAACATAATTTTATATAAAATTCATACATTAAATTACTATTTTAGTAATAAAATAATTAATAATTTTAGTAAATCCTTCAAAATTCTTCATCAATTAAATGAAATAGAGTGCATTTCATTAGAAATAGTCACGAAAAGGTTAAACAATATGATTTTTAATTTCTTTCTGAATAGCCCTCTTAACTGACATCTTGATGTCTCACTTTCATAACAATATATTTTATATTTAATATGAATGCTACAAATTGTGGCATATAATTTGACTTTTAAACTTGAAAACAATTCTCTAAAACTAGGAGTTGAATTCTAGGGTGAGATAAAATGTTAATCTTAACCACTTAATGGTAAACAAGTGAACTAAATTTCCTAACAACCACTGTGTACCCCTTACTGTATCTGCAGCAACTTGCCAAGAATATTTACAATCAAAGCTTCAATTTGGAGAAATTATTTAATATATCTAACAAATACATTACCGGTGATATAAGATAATAATAAAAAAATAATAAAAAAACCCTAAGGAAGGCCACCAATCAGTACAGATTACTTAGGTATTTTGTAAGTGTGCTGCCATGTTTGGCTATAATACATAGTACGTATATTATAGCTATAAGTAAGAACATCCCAAAAGACAGCCATCAATAATAACAATCCCACTAAACCTTATCCTATGCTTGGGGATTAGGGGAGTCGTCCAATATGGTCTAACACAGAATTCTGAGCTAGGAACCTTAAAATCAACTTGTATGCCAGGTTGAATTGTATACCACAATTTACAGTAATTTATGTTCAATTCAGTAATATTTTATATAAAAAAAGTACAACTTCATTCAAAACAGAATATTCAATGAATGTATATCTACAGTCAACTCATAAAATAACTGTCTTTCGACTGAAGACACACTTTAATGCCCGGTGAATGGAAATGTAATCACAAGAATATAAAAATCACAATTAAAAAAAAACAACACATTTTTGGCCCGGAAAAAAGTCATTAAAAAACCCCAACACATTTTTGGTTCGGAAAAAAGTCATAAAAAAACAAAAAAAAATAAACAACACATTTTTGGCTCGGAAAAAAGTCATTCTTTTGGCTAGAAATAAGGTTACTTAAGAAAAGTAATTTATTCACAACAGTGGAAACATCTTTAAAGACATGGAAAAAAAACCCAGAAAAAAACACTGATAATGCTTAAATTCCAGTTAGGTTTAGAGCTAGGGTTTTCTGCTGTGATTTTTTTTCTTTCCTTGTGACATTTTTCTTCTGATCTTTTTACCCATGACTTTTTTCCTGGATTATAAAGCCCATGTATAAAACGACTTACTATAATTAAATATAGCATTTAATCGATCATATATATAGTATTGTAAAATTATTCATTACTTGAATATAAATATTTGAGTTTACATCCATTATTTAATGTTTTCCTCTTGAGGTGAATATATCAACAATTTAAATTAGGTCAAGAAGTAATTAAGAGATTTAACTTTGAGTGAAAAAAATAAAAAATCTAGAAAAATAATTAACCCTTTCCCTCTCAAATTTTATTAATTTTTGTTTTCTTTATTCATTTCACTACAGTCATCTTCTATTTCCTATTTTCTTTCTTCTCCTTGTTTTTATAATATCATGTCTACAATTGCAACAGTAGCAGCAAGCATTTTAAGGGCATTCTTCTCTGCTAAAGCACGAGTTAGCCTTGCAGGGCACCCATCAAAGGATTTATACCCATCATGAGGTCTCCTTTGAAGCAATATTTTACAACCGGATGTCCTTCTGGCACCAACCTTTTTAGTTGCCTCCTACAACATGCAAATGATACAGTGTGTCTATTCTAAACCAGATACACACAACTATGATCATGGCAGTAAAATGATATTCTTTATCTTGTTAGTCTTTTATCGTTTTACTGGTTCCAGTCATTAGACTGTGGTCGTGCTGGGGCACCAGAGATATATTATATTTATTTAAAAAATCACAAAATATTAAATGTAGTTTGAACCTGTTTATTAATTAATAAACAGGGGTGCGGTAACTACTAAATATTTGATTGACCTTTAAATAACTCGACTTGGTCTTGGTCATTAGCTGTGCTGAAAAGTTATAGGAAAATATTTCTGTTGTATGTTATGGTGATTTGTAGGTACTTAAGTAAACTCAGTACTTTGTTTATCTATCTATCTATCTATCTATCTATCTATATATATATATATATATGCATAAATACATTCATGTAAATATATCTACACACATACATATATATACACACACATACACACACACACACACACACATATATATATACACATATATACACACACACATACGCACACACATATATATATATATATACATATACATACAAATACATCTACACATACATTTGCAATTTTATTTAATGATTATATAATAGCTATACTTAATAAGTTAACTTAGGAAACATAAATGTTTCATATTTAGTGATCCATTCATTACCAGAAGTTTCAGAATATAATAAAACTTTATCATGTGTATCTCCACTCTTCTCTGCCTGCATTGATTGGACAGGTATTCTCTAGCACAGCCTCTCATCATTTGTAGTAGTCTTTAGTCATCTTTGTGAGATGCAGCCTCTTAAAATCTGCTCTCACTACTTCTTCCAATGTCTTCCTTTGTCATCTTCTTCTACAGACTCCCCTCCTTCCACTTCGATCTAGTGGTACTTCTTTATTCAACTGGTATTCTCCATATGCATCACATGTCCATAAACAGCAAAGTCTTTTCTCCTTCATCCTACAACTGATTTCTCTTATACCAAGTCTTTTTTTTTGGGTTCATGCACATTAACATTACACATCCAATGGAGCACACAGGCTTCCTTTCTTTCCATTCTTTACACATCTTTCACATTCAGTGCCCATGTTTTACTACCAGGCAGCATTGCACTTTCTACTCAAGCATAATTCAATCTGCCGTTCACCAAGAAAGAAACTTACATTGTTGCCATCAAAAGGAATAATTCCCTAAACTCTTACCACCTCCATTCTTATTCTGGCTGCTTTGATTTCAAAAGACTTGCCTCAACTGTTAATTAGTTCACTGAAGTAACAGAAACTATCAACTACTTCTAGAGAAACGTCTGTGCCCTTGACAAGTGCTCCTGTGGTTTTGCTACATACAAAGTCCTTCTTCTGGGTTATTTTGCCTGTG
>OZ024755.1:12294498-12309498 GCA_964016885.1 Eledone cirrhosa
GATAATAATATACATCTGGATTGGTCATCAAACAGAGATGTTATCTAATTAAATAGCTCTGTTCATACATAGAGCACTCTTTTATTCCTTTGCTTTTCCTTCGGAATTACCTAAAACATATATATATATATATATGTGTGTGTATGTGTCTATGTATATATATATATGTATGTATCTGTGTGTGCCTGAAATGATCTTTCATAAACTTATTGGCCTGAAAACCAGCCATAGTTAATGCTTGCACATTATATAAGCTCCATTGGATGCGAAACCATATGTAGCCAATGACATAATATTGGGTGCACATTTAATATATATGTATATATATATATATATGTATATATATATATATATATATGTATATATATATGTGTGTGTGTGTATGTATGTATATAGTAAATATCCATAGGTGTAAAAAAGGAAAAATAAAAACTGTTCAATCAGGTATGAAAGCTGATATGTTATATGAGGTTTCAAGGCCCAATGTTGGAGAAATTGTCAACATTGGGTCTTGAAAACATAGGTAGCACTTTTGTTCCAGGTATGAACATAAATAGATAATATATATCATCATATACATATACATATTCATATATATATATATATATATATATATATACATTTATATATATATATATATATATATATATATATATATATATTTTACAAGAGATGTCGACATTTTTATCTAAAGACATTTTTTCCAATTCCAATTCCAACCCGCCCATCCCCTCAATCTATTTTATTTCTCATTCTTTCTTCTGATGAAGGACTAGCGTCCGAAACGTTAAGACCCTCTTCCTGCTATATCAAGCATTAACCTAATATATCACTTCCATATACTGTACCAATTGTGTTGTTATTTCTGTTTATCTTTCATATATATATATATAGATAGATAGTTAGATAGATGTGTTTGTGTGTGTGTGTGTGTGTATGCAATGACACAAACTTCTTTTTATTAGCCATCCTCCCCTAAAAGCAGCTCCGTGGTCCCTGTTGCATAATAATTTTATTTCACTATGTAAGTATTACTTTTTACATGAGACCATTAATTGTTATATAGTAACTACATTATGTACTTGTTTCATTGTTCCATTGATATTGTTGTTAATCATTGTATGCCTGGTGATATTATTTTTTTTCTTTGTATGCCTGGTGATATTATTTTTTTTCATTGTATGCCTGCTGCTATTATTTTTTTCTCTTTCTTGAAAGTTCAACTGACAAAGTTAAAATTGAAACTTCATTATACACATATATATTATATATTATATATATTATATATATATTGTATATATATATATATATAACATATATATTATCCTGATATATATATATATATATATATATATATATATATATATAACATATATATTATCCTGATACATATTATATAATATGATATATGTATGTATATATAATTTTATTTATATTTTTTTATTAAATATATAACATTTTATGCTTTTGTATTTGTTATGTCGTGAGGTTTTGCTCAACCTTAGCACAAATGTTGAGATATATACCAGTAATTAATGTGTGTGTACTTTTGTTTTAGTAAATATTTTCTTTAAGTAATACTATCTTTTATAAGATATCAACATCGTACATTTGTTGATGACTAACTTTAGAAAATAATCTTTGTTTTAAGTATTACCAAAATTACTAACAGATGAGAAAACACCATCAGATTCTTACATATCTTATTATCTCTTTATGGCTGTATTTTTAATGAAATACACTCTATTTCAATTAATTAATGAAGAATATTGAAGGATTTACTAAAATTCTAATTATTTCATTGCATAGCTATTAATTTAACATATGGTTCTTATATATAATTATGTTGGATGATTTTAATCTAAGACCTCTTTAAAATGGGTGGTTTTGTTTCATAAAACTAGAGTTAGTTTTTTGGGGTCATGTTGGTATCAAAGGGGTTAAATTTGAAAAATACATAAACAAAAATAAAACATATGACAGAATAGAATTAGAGAGCTAACATAAACATTTTAAAAATAACAAACAGACTGGAGCCTGATAAGCTGTTGGAAAATTGCACAAAGAAATGATTCATATATTTTAATCCTTTTGTTTCCATATTTTTAATGGAATCCATTAGCCATGTGTTATATTGAATTGTAAATGTTATAATGAATGTGAAGGAATTTAGTAATATGGCTTAACTTTGTCATTAAGCCAATGCTTGGATTATTACTTAACAAAAGATTCTTACTCGAAATCATTATGGAAGGTTTCAATTTAAATATGAATATTTTGATACAAGCAGTTCTGTATCATAAAACCAGGGATAGTATCAAGTCAGTTGGTATAAAAAAAGTTAAAGATTTAATGTAAATTAACCATTTGATGTGAAACATAAGTGCTGATTGTCATTTCTAACATATTTTTGCTTTCACTTGCCAAACAACAATGGTTTAGTATTTCTCTGTTGTATTGTGAGAGAGTATGAAGCATGCATATAGAAGTAGTATCTTAGTAACTAAAATAATTGAATTAATCTAATGTTTTGGGGAATATTTCAACTAAAGTTACTGAAGTTTATATTTTCCATTTAACCCTTTAGCATTTACATTATTCTATATTTACTATTATATTTTCACGGTTAAGGCTTTACCTCACATAATTATCTCACATAATATCGAATCTACGAAATTTTGATATTATTTATTTTGAGAACAATACCTTAACATCAGTATGAGTGGCTAGTTACAGCTGGTTTGAACAGAAAGAGGTGAGAGAATTCTGGCCAGATTTGGCTGGTTTAAATGTTAAAGGGTTAATAAATATTAAATGAACAAATCATTTTAAGGTCATTTTCCTTCCAAATGTAGGGGTTAGTCATGTGGACCCATGACAGATTTCATATTGATCATGGGGTTCCTTCTGAGGCAGTGTTTTACAGCCAGATGCTTGAAACCTTTTAGTTGCCACATCAAATAACAAACCACCATATTTCTAAAATCTAAAGATTTCTTTAAATTTGTCAACAATCTTGTACATTGATCTACACACCATTGATCCTGTCTGCAGTATAGTAGAAGTATATTAGATAGTATATTTAAAAATAATTACAGCTATATTACTCATGTTAGATCAGCTATTGATATTCCTTAAATATTTAATTGTATAGATATGAAGAAATTCTAATACCCACTTCATCATCATCATCATCACCATCATCATCGTTATCATTTAACATCCATTTTTCCATGTTGAATGGGTCCTAACAGACCAAGTCAATATTGAATCAGGTGGGGGGGGGGGTCTATGTCTCAATATTTTGCAGTTTGAGCATAGTTTATACAGCTAGATGCTCTTCCTATCCCCAACCACTTTACAGAGTGTACCAGGAGCAGTTTATTATGGCATCGGCATTAAACAAACTACTGTGTCCTTGATAGAACTCCTATATATAAATATATCATCATCATCATCGTTTAACATCCATTCTATATATATATGCATACACACATATATATATATATATACACATCATTTAAAATGGATGTTGTATGATGCTTTAACCTCCATTTTTATGATGTGTGTATATATATATATATATTTATATTATATATATGTGGAGGCACATGGCTTAGTGGTTAGAGCATTGGGCTTGCAATTGAAAGGTTGAGAGTTCAATTTAACCTCCATTTTTATGATGTGTGTATATATATATATATTTATATTATATATATGTGGAGCCATATGGCTTAGTGGTTAGAGCATTGGGCTTGCAATTGAAAGGTTGAGAGTTCAATTCTGAGGCCGGGTGATGTGTTGTTTCCTTGAGCAAGACACTTTATTTCACATTGCCCCAGTTTACTCAGCTGTAGAAATGAGATGATAGGGACTGGTCAATATCATTCCACGTGTAGGCGCCACGGCAAAAAAGCACCCAGCACTCACTATAAATGAGAGGTTGGTGCTAGGAAGGGCATCCAGCTGTAGAAATCAAGCCAGAATCAGTTCCCGTCCCACCCTTGCAAGCAGGGAAAAAGCGGGACGTAAAATGAAATGATGATGATGAAATGATGATGATATATATATGTGTATGTATATGTGTGAGTGTGTTCAAAATATTTATAAAATCAATAAACAGCAGTATAATATATTTAAGGGGCATTCCATATGTAAATTAAACTCAATTCTAAACATTATCAGTATCAGTTTCCTAAAATATAGATATTTTACACGATTACTTATGGTAATTGTATAATTATTCAAATATAATTATAACTTAATCAATTATAACAACTTAAAGAGAATGAATTCAACTTGCCATCTCATCATCATCATCTCATCACAGTCATTATTATTATTATCATCATCATCATCATCTCATCACCGTCATTATTATTATCATCATCATCATCATCATCTCATCACCGTCATTATTATTATCATCATCATCATCATCATCATCTCATCACCGTCATTATTATTATCATCATCATCATCATCATCATCTCATCACCGTCATTATTATTATCATCATCATCATCATCATCATCATCTCATCACCGTCATTATTATTATCATCATCATCATCATCATCATCTCATCACCGTCATTATTATTATCATCATCATCATCATCATCATCTCATCACCGTCATTATTATTATCATCATCATCATCATCATCATCTCATCACCGTCATTATTATCATCATCATCATCATCATCATCTCATCACCGTCATTATTATCATCATCATCATCATCATCTCATCACCGTCATTATTATCATCATCATCATCATCTCATCACCGTCATTATCATCATCATCATCATCAAAGGCGGTGGATTGGCAGTATTGGTAGAGTGTCGGATGCCATGCTTTGGCGCATAGAGTTACGGCCCTTGCCATTCTGAGTTCAAATCCCGCCGAGGTTCACTTTGCCTTTCATCCTTACGGGGTCGATAAAATAAAGTACCAGTAATGTACTGGGTAATTGCTGGCCTTGTGCCTAACGTAGAAACAATTATTATCATCATCATCATCATCTCATCACTGTCATCATCATCATCATCATCATCTCATCACCGTCATCATTATCATCATCATCACCACCATCTCATCATCATCACCATCATCTCATCATCATCATCATCATCATCATCATCACCGTCATCATCATCATCATCATCACCACCATCTCATCATCATCACCATCATCTCATCATCATCATCATCATCATCTCATCACCGTCATCATTATCATCATTTTTACATTGAGTTTTCCATGCTGACAGGACGTTTTGAGGCAATGTTTTTTTACAGCCAGATGCCCTCCCTCACTGTAACTGCTTTAGTCCCTTCTTACAACCCATAGAGATATAGTGTACCCATTCTAAAGCAGCTACACAACATACTATAAATGCTTGAATTAACAAACAATTTTTTTTCTGCTAAATTAATACATGATTAATACATGAGTTAAAATGCATAAAGCTCATATAAGTTAGTTGAATGATTAAGTAAAATTTAAGTGAAGAAGAAATGTAAATATTAGTAGCTTTGTATCATTGACAAAATGATTCTAGTGTTCACTACAACCATTATAGATGACATTTTCATAGAAGAGAAAGATACATATTTCTATTATTATACATTTAATATAATATCATCATCATCATCATTTCATGACCATGGGTTGGCTAGGACATCATCATTTTATGCTGATATGTATGGGTTGGTTAGAGCATTATAAACCAAGTCAATAATTTATAGGAGATACAATCCACATAGACAAGTTGGGTCAACACATCTTGCTAAAAAGCAAAAAAAACTTCCATTTTTTTTGTCATCTCCATCTACAGCATACTCACATAAACTGTTAAACTTAGTTATCATTATCATCATCATCATGAATTAACGTCCATTTTCCCTGCTAGCAAGAGTTGGCCATGAATTTTAATAAGCTTACAGAGAGCAGTGAATAGATAGATGTGCAAGGTAGAGAATGTTTTTTGGTTTTTTTTCACACTTAAATGACTTCCTCATATATGTAATGTAGTGGGAATGTGACCTGAATTTAACTCTATACTTATAGCACAGTATCATTTAAATTCAGTTGTGCACACATAATACATATATACATACATGCATACTCTCTCCCTCTCTCTCTCTCTCTCTCTCTCTGAGTGTGTGTGTCTTTTATTCTTTAACTGGTTTCAGTCATTAGACTGTTCCTATTTTGAAGTACCGCCTTTAAGGGTTTTAGTGGATAATATCAATCTGAATACTTATTTCATTATCAAACCACCAAGTTATTGGATATAAACAAGCTGTAAATGTGAACACAGACATGTAAACACACACACACACACACACACACACACACACACACACACACACACACACACACACGCACATATAGATACATACACACACCACACACACACACACATATAGATACACACACCACACACACACACACCACACACACACACATATAGATACATACACACACCACACACACACACAACACACACACACACATATAGATACATACACACACCACACATATAGATACATACACACACCACACACATATAGATACATACACACACCACACACACACACACATATAGATACATACACACACCACACACACACACATATAGATACATACACACACCACACACATATAGATACATACACACACCACACACACATATAGATACATACACATACCACACACACACACATATAGATACATACACACACATATATATATATATATGTATATATTTATGAGGAGCTTTCACATGATTTGCATCTAGCAAACTTCAGTCACAAGCCATAAGTCAGCTCTGGTCAACCTAGCATTCATTCAATAAATACATTGAAGCAGATATGTAACATCAAACTGCCGTTCAAAAAACATCTTCAACATTAACATGACATTTACCATAACTTCAAAAAAGCATTTAATCATGTCTGACATGAAAGTTTGTGACAGATGATGAAGAATAATAACTTGATAAGCAACCAGCCTTATTCAAGCTCTGTACAAAAACATGTACCGCTGTTCTCCTGAATAACAACAGGATTAGAAACTTCTTCAAAACAACAGTAGGAGTTTAACATGGAATGTCTCTGCCTTTCAGTGCTTTGGAACATCTTCCTGGATATATAAAAGAAGATATCGTACAGGAGACACTGTTTTCCACACCCAGATTTCCATCATAGGGTGGCCCCTTTCCAAGCTAATGGGATTCTGTGAATCAGAATTCCAGGAACTCAGCACCAGGCTGAAAAGAGTCTCAGGGGTGGGGGGTGAAATAAAGGCCAGTTCAGTAACGGACAAAATACCTTGAAATAATCTCAATCAGAATGTAGTGACTGGTGTCATGCTGAACAGAGAAAAAATTGGAGTGGACAACATTAAATGCTTAAATCTCTTATTGAGCTTCTGTCATTTGACCAATGACAACAGCTTAAAAAAGGAGATAAAAGCAAGAATCAGTTTGATCTCATTTGCTCTGACAAAGCTGAGTGTCATATGGAAAACAAAACTGTCCAATCAATTTTTCCATGAAGCTCAAACTGCACATGCCCCTGGTGACTTTGATATTTCTTCATGTGTGTAACTATTGGGCACTTCAGTGATATGGAATAAACAATCCAGACATTTAGGCAGAAGTACTTCTCAAGGCTTCTACACATCTCATACACAGAGTACAATACAACCAGTTTTGTCAGGTAGTAAGTCACTAAATATACTAGTAGACAAGAACCAATCCTTGCATCAATAAAAAGGTGAAAACTCACCTGGTACAGACATGTATCTCACCACAACTCCCTGTTGAAAACCATTCTCCTGGACACAGTGGAATAAACATGAATACTTTAACAACATCAAGGAGTGAACAACACTTCCATGTGTGATGTAGAGCAGAAATTAGTAGGGATTGCTGACTGCTAGAACTTTCAGAGTGGCATCACAACTATTAGCTACACCTTCTATGGGAACAATTATAAAGATAGACACAGATATATGCAACCATGTAGGTTAGGTGCAGTCTTACTGTGTGGTGCTTGGGGCAAGTGCCTTCTAGTATAGTTTTGGTTTGACCAATGCCTTATGAGGCGAAATTTTATAGACAAAAATTCTACAAAAGCTCTTTGTGTGTATATGTGTATATATATATATAGTAATAAAAAAATAATAAATTTGAAGACTAAAATCCAAAGAGGGCTCGATAAGGATAAATATATATCAAATATATAGGAACCGTAGAGCATTTTAATAAATATATATATATATATATATAATGTGAGCGTTTGTGTTTGTATATTTGTATATGTGTGGATATGTCCATATCTGTTTAGATTTAGTGTTTATTTATGCCCTGTAACTGAGAAGTTTGACAAAAAGGGTTTGATAAAATCAGTACTAGACCTGAAAGAAATAAAGCCAGGTGTTGATCATATTTACTATATTCCTTCAAGGTGCTGCCAGAGCATGGCTACAATCTAATGACTGAGGCTCATGAAGGAATATATACATACATATATCTTTTTTTCTCTCTCTCTCTCACTTACTCACTCTCTCACTCACTCTCTCTCTCTCTATATATATATATATAAATATATATAAATATATATATATACTGTATATACTGTTGTAAAAAGCATGCCAAAAGAGTTGACTGGCCTCTTCAGCCATACCATAGATATAACAACTTCTCTAGTGGCTGCTGCCATGAAAAATGCACCCAGTATACTCTGTAAAGTGGTTGACATTAGTAAAAGCATCGAACCATAGAAAATTGTCAAACAATGGATTGAAAGGATTCTTTAGTTGCGTCAAGGGCACAACAGCCTCCTTAGCACAAGTTCCACAATAAAATCCACATGGTACATTTTGTGGAGTGCAGAAATATATGTTAGTAAGGTGCGACCTCCACCCACCTTCAACACACTTGTGAGGTCAGTAGCTCCAGTTAAGTACTGACATGCTCTGTGACAAGTAGCCAATCCTTTCTAGAAGAGAAAACAGATGTTAAATGATGATGATGATGATGATATATTATATAGGAATTATATCTTGATGATACTACTTAGCTACAGTAAGCTTTAAATACAATATACAAGTAGGCTAAAGACAACAACATGCAATTAATGTTAGAAAATATCAAGCCCTCTGCTATCAACCTGTAAACAATCCTGTTGAAACAAAGATACATTGTATCAGAGTCAAAACCACTGTGTTACCAGGGGATCAAAATGAGCAGTGATGCATCATTTTATGCCTTTATTACCAATATGGCATCAATGTGCAGATGGCTGACCAGATAGATTCTGAGATCATTCAGAACAAGAGAGTAGAAAACCAAATGGGACCTGTGGAGGACATTTGTCCTCAGCTGTTTGGATTATTGCTCTTAACTATGGTCACTCTACAGTATTAAAATATGGCACACATGGCAATCTAATGATGCTACACTCAGATGATAGCCTTGGTGACTCCCTGGAGTAAAAATGGGAATATATATATATATACATAGATGACGACACGATATATATATAGGAGACATGGTGAAAAGGCTCCTAGTCCACACTGTAAATGTGGTTGGTGTTAGGAAGGGCATCTGGCTGTAAAAAAAAACTGCCAGAGACGCTTCCGTGAGAGCAAGACATGGTCTCCTGACCATTCCCACATCAAATGGAACAAAACCATCTAACCCATGCTAGTGTGGAAGATGGATGTTAAACAATGATGATGATAGATGATCCTGGAAGGGATACCACCAAACATTGGCATCAAGAGCTACTTCAACCCCCAAAGAGAACGACGATGGATAGGAGTTGGTGGATGTCAGTGGTGGTGAGCCCAAAGCAGTGTAGGTCGGTGGATTGGACGCGTTCCATCAGTATATTGACAGCCGGGAGTGCCGGGACCGAGGTGTAAAGAGCGATACTTGGGGTCCTGAATCCTTCACATATATATATATATATATATAATATATATATATATATATATATATATTAGAAAGTGAGGTTTTTTTTTACAAAATGAAAAATAACCGAGGTGTCCTACACGAGTGAAAGTATAAAGAAAAAAAGATGAAATCGAAAATGCAACTGGAGTCTTATTTTAAAAAAAATATATATATTTATTTGGTTCCTTTACCGGTTTCGCAGTTCTTCTGCTTTTCAAAAGTAGAGGAAACGGAAGTAGGTAAAGGAACCAAATAAATATATATATTTTTTTTAAAATAAGACTCCAGTTGCATTTTCGATTTCATCTTTTTTTCTATATATATATATATATTTATATATATTACAGGTACCAGTTTTTTGTTGGCAGCTACCAGTTATTGTATTGTAGGGTGGGTGTGCATATACAAAAAGGATATGGTGACTCACCAATAGTCAATTGGACTGCGTACCTCTAATATTTAGTAATATCAATTGTGATATCAAATGAGATAAATTAATCGAATATAGGTAATCCACAAACTTTTAAATCTACTGGTTAATAGAAAAATAAGGCACATACACGGATATTCAATGAATAATTTGTTGAATACTGGAAAGTCTTACATATGTTTGAATGTGTTACATAATGGGCCTGTGAAATATAACATATTACATAATCCATTATTTCACATGCTTGATAGTATTAAATGTATTTCCCTTGACTTTCTCTGAAGAAATACATTTAAAACTATTGAGGAGTATGGAAAAACGGATTATGCAATAAGGCAGATTTCACAGGCCAATTATATAACACATGGAAACACGTGTAAGACTTTCCAGTATTCAATAAATGATTCATTGAATATCAGCATATATGTCTTGTTTTTCTACCAACCTATATATATATATATATATATATATATATATATATATATATATATATATATATATATATATATATATATATATATATATATATGTGTGTGTGTGTGTGTGTAATACGCTTATCTAGTTTCTCTAAAATAAAAGACAACGAAGAACTCAAATATAATCAGTTTTTCTCCCTAAAATTCAACGAATTTATTTTAGCTAAATTTAAAATATTTACAAACTGTTTTTTCCTTCATTCGGCCTTGTGGTTATAAATAATGATGGAATACAGTGATGTATTTATCAAGTGGCTATGATATAAAACTCTTAAATATTAACCTTTTTGCAACCATATTTCTAATGAAATATACTGTCTATGTGTTTCAAATAATTTTGAAAATAATCAAAAAATTGGTGGGATTTAGTAAAATCACCAACTTTTTCATTGCTTTGTTGGTGTTTAGAATATAACAAATGACATTACATAAAATAAAAATGGAAGGTTTTATATAAGCAGAAACATTTTAAAACAAACAATTGTGTGTCATAGAACCAAGGGCAGTTCCTGGCTGTTTGGAATCAAAAGGATTAGATAATATTCCCTTTGTTACCATATTTTTAATTCCAATGTGTTTCAATACAAAATTCAGAGGAATTTAATAAAATATATATATATTACCTTATTAAACGGATGTTTGAAATATTACATCACAAAAATGTTTAAATAAAGTTATGATGAAGGGTTTTAATATAAGTATTAACATATTAAAACAGATAGCTTTGAATAATAAATCCAGGGGTATTTTTATGGGTAGTGACTATCAAAAGGGTTAAATAATGTCATGAATAAGATTGATATTTATAAATCAGTCATAAATATCACTTTTTGAAATAAAAACATTTCTTTATTGGAACAGCTATAATTGAAATAATTATTGGAAAAATTGACAAGAATTTAAATTTAACATCATTATCTTTTACCAAAATTATGTTCCCATTCATGTCAAGCTTCTGTTAATAGATAAAGCTGCTTTGGGTTGTTTTCTATCATTGATTAGAAAATTTAAGTCTCATTAACCTGTTTGATATCAACTTGTCTGAAACAGCCCCTGGTTCTATGATACAAAGATGTTTGTTTTAAAGCATTTATATTCATCTAAAACCTTTCCATTATAATTTTATGTAAGAACCTTTGTTAAAATAATCTCCAAACACCAACTTAATAATGAAAAATATAATATAATATTATACTAAATCTTTCGATATTCTTCATTATTTTCAAAATTATTTGAAAACCATAGGCAGTGTCTTTCATTAGAATGGATTAATCTAAAATCTTAGAAGTAAATCCTACTACTCAAAACATTACTGGTGTCCTTTGAATCTATTTGTATTTTAATGTTTATGAAATTCAACAACTTAGTCAGCTTTCCATTTTCAGGTGGCAAATTAGAACAGTTGTTAGGGCACCAGATTAAAAAGCTCAATATATCAAACTAAGGTCAACTTTGCCATTCATTGTTTTAAGGGTCAGTAAATAAAGTAATAATTCAAGGGTGATGGATTTACCGAATTGTTAAAAAGTCAAAGATGATGCTTTATGGTATCTGATCCAGCTCTGTGTATTCTGAATTCAAATCTCACCCCTTTTTACTAGAAAAGCAGTGATATTTCTACCAGGACTTGTGACTGGTAGAAAGTGTCAACAATCGAAATATCAATGAAAATATTGTTTCCTTAGTTTGATCTGATGATCACTTCATTTCTTTTCCTGCTTTTCCATTTTTATTCACCTATGGATTCAAAAATTTGTTAACCCTTTCATTGCCATATCTATAATGAAATATGCAGTACTTGAATTAAATTAATGAAGAATTTGGAAGGATTTACTAAAATTATTAATTATTATTAAGGCGGTATTTGTAACATTAATTAACAAAAATTTGTCATACTAAGTAATTTAAGTAAGAACCCTTTAGAAAGGGTGGTTTTGTTTCATAGAACCAAAGGTAGTGTGGGGTGGAATGAGTGAAATTTTCTTTCATTTCATAAGTTATAATAATTTATCTCAGATTGACATATATTCGAAAATTTATATTCAAAATATTTTCAAAATATTTTACTGAAAGAAAAGTCGATTAACATTTTCAGGACTATATTTCTAATGAATAGACTACCTATGTGGTTCAATTAATTTATGATATTATCAGATTTCAGTATGCTTTCATAAAATATCTGTAATTATATATAATTATTATGATGCTACTATTGATAAATTTAAATTTCATGATATAATACATATAATTAGTGAGATATTATAATTTAAATATGAACATTTTAGTACAAGATGTCTCAAGTGGCTTGGTAATAAATGGGTTAATAAAAGTAGTTTTATAAATTTATCATGGCTTGCTTTAAGTATTTCAGTGAAAAGAATAATTATTAACAATGAAATGTAAAAAGAAATCACCTTATCTGGAAATAGATATTATCATAAAGATATAATAAATATTAAAATGGATATTATCAACAACCATTAATAATAATGATAATTTATATGTATATATATAAATATGTATATATATATATATATATATATATGAATATATATATATATATATATATATAAATATATACGTTATTCCGGGTTGAGTCGGAGGTAACCACAGTAAGTAAGGTACTCAATACATTGCAGAGTATAAGAGTTTTAATATAGATGAGATTCTACAGGACTAGAACTGTTTCATTCTTTAGAAATCATCTGGAATCTGGGTATCAAAAAATAAGTATGGTATTTATAGGTCTCTTCGGGTGGTAGGAGAGGGTAGGGAGTGGGATGGGTGTAGGTCATTGGTTGATAGAAAAGGGAATTCATTAAAAGCTAATTCTTCAAAGCTATAGTTTATTTTTATATCTAAAAATAAACTATAGCTTTGAAGAATTAGCTTTTAATGAATTCCCTTTTCTATCAACCAATGACCTACACCCATCCCACTCCCTACCCTCTCCTACCACCCGAAGAGACCTATAAATACCATACTTATTTTTTGATACCCAGATTCTTGATGATTTCTAAAGAATGAAACAGTTCTAGTGCTGTATATAAATATATATATATATATATATATATAAAGAGAAAAAGATGAAATCGAAAATGCAACTGGGGTCTAATTTTTAAAAAAATATATATATTTATTTGGTTCCTTAACCGGTTTCACAGTTCTTCTGCTTTTCAAAAGTAGAGTTGAGATGGAGGGTCTGTGGTTTTTCTCACACATATATATAGTCTAAGGTCAAACCAGAGTCAACATATATATGTACATATATATATATATAGAGAGAGAGAGAGTTTATATATATATATATATATATCATCATCGTTTAACGTGTATTTTCCACTCTAGCATGGGTTAGACGGGAATTGTCCCACTTGAGGCAAGATTGATCGGGTGACTGTGTCTCGCTTGTATAGGACTATCTGGCAGGTTTTCTACAACTGGATGCCCTTCCTAACACCAACCACATTTACAGTGTGGACTGGGAGCTTTTTACTCGTTTGACCTTAAACTATATATATTGTTTAATGTCAAACCAGTGGCCTGTTACTCTAGAGTTTCTCTTGTGTGTTACATATTCCTCAGATACTGCCTAAATGACTGAGAGTCTGATTATTAAGCAGTGTCTGAAGATGCTGAAACATACAAGGGAAAATCCGGAGTAACACGACACTGGCTTGACCTTAATATATTACAAATCGCTACTACGGTATTGAGTACTCATTCTCGCGTTCATCAATACTAAATATATATCTCTATCTATCTAACTACTTTTATATATGTGTGAAAATTAAACAGAAAATAACACAGAAAGCAATACAGTACAATGAAGGCATATATTAGGTTAACACATGATATGATAGGAAATGAGTCTTAATGTTTCAGGTGCTAGTCCTTTATCAGAAGATAGACTGAGAAATAAAAGAAGAAATAGAAAGGTAGAGGAGGGTGAAAAAAGGAATTTGTGTGTTCAGATACAAATATATATATATATATAAAACAAAGAGGGTGTGGTAAGATACCAGGTGGACCATAACGTACCAGAGTACTCAATACATAGGATAGTAGAGTGGGTAATAGGAAAAAGGCTGAGCTCTGGCTGTTTTGACAGCTAGATCC